>OOIL02005488.1:2243307-2337882 GCA_900332095.2 Cuscuta campestris
CCCAATCTTTTCCCAACCGTTGCACCTTGTTTTTGGGTATAAAAAGGGGTCTCTTGGGTCTACTTTTCACATCCATTCCTCACACATTTCATAGCTTTACATTGCATCATTCCATAAACTTTTTACATAGCTTTTTAGAGCCATTTCTTGAGGAATTGAGTGTGTTCTTGATCTAAATTAGTTTACTCATATTATACTCTTTAAGAGAGTTTTTGTTCTTGAGTGATTAAGTTTTGTGAACACTTTAAGGGAGGTTTGTTCCCTTGGTTGTACGAAGGAAGGGCATATTCCTTCGAGTTGAAGTCTTGGAGTGCGGTATCTCCGAGCAAGTGTATTGAGGCTCGTGGGACTCGAGTTCTCAGGTTGTAACGGTTTGTTAAGCACCCGTAAGCTTAACGGAAGTAGTGTAGCTCGAGAGAGTCTCTCGGGAGACCGGACTAGCCACACGTTGTGGTGAACCAGTATAAATCTTGGTGTGCTCTCTTTACGCTTTTTTACGCTCTTTACTTTTTACGTTCTTTACTTTATCCCTGCGATTTTTATTCTGCGGAAATTTATAAACATTCTCGTGCCTCACTATTCACCCCCCCCCTCTAGTGAAGGGCACTTATCCTAACAGTTTTTTCTTATTTCTTCTATTTTCTTCTAGTTTCATCTAATTTCTTTCAATATCCAACTCTGTTTTTCTAGCCCTAAAGAACATGCTCTTAGTCTCTTCCAACCTTATCAATTTCTTTCAGATGGTGTTTGAGAACTAATATTTCATTTCAATTATTACATTTCAACTCCAAAATTTAAATTTTTGAATTTCAAATGATAATGGGACACATAGATTTACAATTGAGCTTTCTATGAATTAGAGGTGTAACGCCCCAAAAACAAACCCTAGAATTATCAATAAATAATTATTCGATTAATCAAATTTGTTTGATTAAGATAAATTGTTATTGGACTTTGGGCCGATATAAAATATGTTTTGATACCCAATATCAAAATCTGAATAAATCTCTTAAAGATAAATGCAATATATTGATTTAATGTGTGATTTTGATTGAGATCTGAGTACATACCCAATAAATGAAGAATTTGTTTATAATGTGAATTCTGAACTGATTTATTGAAATAAATTATAAGAATAAATAATGTGAATGGAATGTAAGAACCTTTCTGAGTAAATGTCAATTAAATCAATTTTGACTATGTCATAGTCAAACACTCAAAAATATGATGTCGGAAAAAGTATTACAAATAAATATGAAAATTATATTGTTGGATAGAGTTTAACTGCACGATCGCAACGGTGCAAACTGATTTCAATTCGGAGAAAGTTGGACAAAGAAGTGTACCCCGACTAGGACCGAAATTAGTCCCAATCAGGGACTTACGTTTGAAACCAGAAGCAATCGCCTCCTTCTCCACTAGCCGCCCGAACAGGAAACTGGACATCACCCTTGGCAGCATCCTTCACCATTTTCCTATATAAGGACCATCTCCATTCCTTTAATTCTCAATAATTTCTCACAATCCTTGTATCTATTCTGTTGCTGGGAGTGAGGAGAACGCAGTGGTGCTGTCATATTGGTGTGAGGACGTCGGAGGTGAGAGCTATCGTCACCGGAAGTTTTGCCGGAAAATTTCCAAAACCTTCATTAAGCTTCGAGGTAAGCCCGTAGATATATCTAATGACTAGAATGTTCGTATAGATCGTTTCTACGTTCATAAAAGGTCGTTTGGTTGAGTTTTGTGTTTGACATGCTAGAAGAATCAAGAATCACAAACCATGAAATTATTGTTAAAACTATGAATTAATGATATCAGAATGATCTATGAACCTTAGAGAACATTCCTATATAATTTAATTGAAGTTCGGTGACTAAAAATGGTATTTCAGAAAAATGGACAAAAGGTTGAAGAAGATGAACAGTAGCTGAAAAACAATAGGGTGGATCGATCCACCCCATTATATCGATCACCTGGAGCATTTTCTTATAGTCTGGATCAATCCAGACTACTGGATCGATCCCCCGAAATTCTGACCCGGAAATATTTCTGAAAATGTTATTTTTGAGCTCTAAAATCCTATTTTTGATACCAATTGATTATGATCATTATAAACATGATTTTTCATAATAAAAATGATGTTTTTGACAAATAAAATATTGTGTGATGCATGACGGTAAGCTAGGGTGTTAACACCCAAAGTTAGGCCACTAATTGTTATTGAATATTATGTTGATTATTACTAATTGATGATTATTATGATGATTATTGATTGATGATTATGATGATTAAACTTTGATGAATATTCTAATTAAAAATGATAATTATGAATGATTAAATCATAATGAATATATTGATAATTGTGAAAATAATATGTATTGTTAAGGGTATCTAGAATTATTCTAAGATACACTCATAGTAATGTTGATTTTGAAAGGTATCTAGAAGACCTCTAAGATATACCCATTTAAGTTAGGTCTTGCGGGTATGATGCCCGGTGACCAGGGTTAAAACGTACGTATGAGATCCAAGAACCAAACTTGAGTTCCTACTCGTTTGGGGGTACCACCCAACCCAACAGTGAACACTACGCTGTCGGTTTCTGGTTGGGCTTAAGCGAAGGTAAGTTTAAGATTTTGAAGACCTCTTTTATCTTAAACTAGAATTTTTTTAAGGGTTGGTAAACATTATAAGAGATTGGTCTTAGACTAAGAATAGTTAAAGACATTGTGAAATCTTTACTATTGAATGATGAATCTTGTGAATATCATGAATGATAAAGGACTTCAATTAAATATTGTGAATATTATGAACAACTGAGGAATGTTATATATATGAATGATGATTATTAATGATGAATGTTGAATATTAACATTAATGTTGAATAATGAATGATCAAACTAAATATTGATTATTGAATATCTAAACTGAACATTATGTGCATGATATCAAATGATTTGATTATGAATTGAGATTCAATTTGTATGGATGTTCGACGTATTAGATAGGCTCACTCAGCTTCAACGCTGAGCGTGTAGTATGTTCTATTTGCTACACGTAGGTTAATAGAATGATGTGACGTGATCTTGGAGGCAGACGAAGGCGAGATGATCGGAATGGATGTGATGGTTTTGTATTGAAGAATATAAATAAATTATGTGTATGATTGTAATTTGTTAAGCTTTCGCAATATTGAAAACTCCGCACTATTATGTTATGAAAAATATTATTGTGATAAATAAAAGTGTTGAAATATTTTAACTTTTTACGATTACCAAGTTAATACTTTAGTCCAAAAGGGGCAGCAGACCTGGACAGTTAATGTGTTACAAGAGGAGTTTAATTCAAATCCAAATCCAAATTTTTAAGATTTTCCAAACTTGAAATTTGAGTCAAATCTAGATTTGAAGTCCTAATTCGAGTTCCTGGACATGCAATCAACTCATTCTTCTTTAGGAAGGGTTCATGTGACATTGAGCCCCAATGTCATACCATGACCTAGGCTTTAATTGAAGGATAATTTACCTAAATATGACTAAAATATAATGACTTTCTTAATATAAGACCATATGTTTTTATTTCCCAATGTAAGACCATTGGTCATTATCTATTAGTCATTATTCAACTAAATGTCCAGCATCACTTGAACATTATTCTTCTCACTGGTTATTATTAAGTCCTATTTAGGGAATAAAAATGTTTAAGTCCTATATTGGAAAATGACTTATGTTTTAGTCCTATTCAGTACAAATTTCACTTAATTGAAGCATTTACGGTGTTCTGTTTGAAAAATTGACAATTTCCATCTTTCCGGACCCATGGTAACTTCCCATCCCGATCCAAACCCACCCTCGCCTCCCTTTTATTGCACACAACAAAATTTAGTTGACTTTGGAGTTAAGATTTGATTCCAAAATCTTGTAAGGTGCAGTAGAAAGAGGTGGGAGTGGATTTGAGTTAGGAGGGTGGGAGTGGATTTGATTTCCAATTTTTCTCAATTCTCTTTTGGATTATGCTATGTGTACCCCAAAGTTTGTACCCCAATTTGTACCCCGCAGTTTTGCACCAACACTTTGTGTTGGTGTAAAACTAATTTTTGTTAAACGCACTAACATTTGTGTCCCTGTGAATTTTTATTAACGCACCAACACTTGTGTCAGTATAAACCATCGAAATGTTTGTGCAAACCTGTGGTGTACAAATGGGATATATTTTTTTGTGTAAGTGTAGCATGCCTCCTTCTCTTTTAACATCCATATCCAACCCTGGAAATGAAAGATGCAGCCAATGAAGTACTTGCATTTTGATGATTCATTGTCGACGCACAGTAACATGCTTTATACTGTAATTATAATTGCTCACTAAAAAACTGCCTTCATAACCTTCATCAACCTCCTCCACCACATCTCTCCTACTCTTTCGCTCTCGCGCTTTTCCCACAACCGCTCCATTGCTTTTCCCTTTGCAGCCTTCCTCGATTCCAGTTCTAAGGTAGCGTTTCATACATTTTGATGTTGGGCATTCCTCGATTCATTTCTGCATAAAAAGTTTGTGTTTTTTGAATTTTCCCGATCTGTTCGAGCGATTATTAGGAGAGGATTAAACGGATGATTGAGGTGTTTTTTTGGATTTGAACAGGGCGAAGATGTTCGGGAGCAGCGTTGGAATTGAGGCGGCCTCGCTTGGCGGAGTCCTTTCGAACGGGAAAGCTGCGGCGGCTAAGCTTTTGGTAGACGATTCCTCCGATCCGGCCATTAATGTGTCTGAGCCGGTTCCTCCGTTGGCGGAATCCGGCATGCTGGACGGCGCTGCCCCCACCGGAGAGAGGAAGACGGAGAAGAGGGAGATTGTGCTGGGGCGGAACGTGCACACCACGTGTCTGGAGGTCACGGAGCCTGATGCCGACGATGAATCGACTGGAGATAAGGAAGCCTACATGGCTGGCGTCTTGGCTCGGTACCGCAAATCTCTTGTCGAGAGAACCAAGCATCATCTAGGTTCGTCGTATTTCTAGATTTGATTCTATGCTGGACAGTTTGAACTTTGAATGCGAGCTGTGGATTTTAGTATTAAAAGAAATCAATATTATGTTCTCTTCCCTTATATATTTTCATTTTTAAAATAATATAGTCCTTTTACACCAAAATCTAGGATCGTTCCATTTCCAGATTTGATTCTATGTTAGACAGTTTAAAGTTTGAATGCTCGCTGTTGATATCAATATTAAAAGATGTCAATATTATTATTTTTTTCTTTATAGATTTTCATTGATGAAATAATATAGTCCTTTTACACCAAAATTTAGACAAAATGTTTTGGAAATTACATAGTAAAACATCTCAAACTGTATTGTAAAGAAGCCATTGAGACATATGGAGTACAAAGTACTGGTACAATTTGGGAAAGAGGTTATCTTTAGTAATGTATGGAGCAAATTTACTTTTTGCCAGCCTGTGGGCATGATATCTATCCTATATCATTTGCTATAGATTATTCAATATGTAAATTACAAATCATTTTGATGCTTTATCACACACCATGTACACTACACACAAATAGACTATGCATTTTAGCTGTTTTTTCTGTCCAAGAATCTTTGCATTTCATGTATTTTCTTTTACTCTGTCAAATAATATCTTTTCATTGAATTTAATGTGCCTTGAATGCTCTTGCATCTAGGTGATTTCTCTCTCCGCACTGATGTAGACAGCATTTCAAAGATTCATGGTTCTTATTATTTTGATTCCGAGGTGTCTAATTTTTGCAGGATATCCATACAATCTGGATTTTGATTATGGAGATCTTTCACAGTTACAGCATTTCTCCATTAATAACCTTGGTGATCCATTTATAGAGAGCAACTATGGTGTGCACTCGAGGCAGTTTGAAGTGGGTGTATTGGATTGGTTTGCCCGTTTATGGGACATTGAAAAAAATGAGTACTGGGGATACATTACAAACTGTGGGACTGAGGGAAATCTTCATGGAATTCTTGTTGGGTTAGTATATTTGTCATTTTTTTAATGTGGTGCATACTGTACTTCATTGGTTTTTTCTGATGATTTTTCACGTTTAAAGAAATAAGAAATAAATTCACTTTGCAGGAGAGAAGTATTTCCTGATGGAATTTTGTATGCTTCAAGAGAGTCACATTATTCAGTGTTTAAAGCAGCAAGAATGTATAGAATGGAATGTGTAAAGGTTAACACATTAATAACTGGTGAGATTGATTGTGTGGATTTTAAGGCTAAGCTCCTTTCTAACACAGACAAACCTGCAATTATCAATGTTAACATAGGTACAATTCCTTGTATTCTCTCTGACTCTGATACATGTAAGCCTACTTGCAGCATGTTGCTTGATGGTTCATTCTATCTCATATCACAGGCACAACTGTGAAGGGGGCTGTTGATGATCTTGACCTTGTTATCCAAACCCTTGAAGAATGTGGGTATTCACATAATCGGTTTTATATACACTGTGATGGAGCACTCTTTGGGCTTATGATGCCATTTGTGAAGCGTGTAAGTAAATGTTACTTTTGTTTCGGCTTTCAACATTGTCATAAATTTTATGCGCATGCCCATGGATTTCTCTTTGGCCTTCTGATGTCATTAATGGAAACTAGCAAGTAAATGTTGCCTCTTTTTCCTGATTTCATGATACGTTTTGCTCTCCTTGACTAACCTGGTGTGTATGAATTAGACTATGTCTAGTTCCTGTTCTCTATGCTAACCAATGGATTAACTTAACCAATTAATGAATTAAATTGGCCATGTTCCATGACTTGTAGGTTGATTTTACACTATCATTTTGGTAATGGAACGTGACTATAACAAATACTCGTGTGTCTCAAATCATGACCTGGCACTATAAATTTAATGCCAGTGCCCCATTTAGTTGGGACTAGGGTGTTGATAATGTTGGATGAAGAAGATGATTCAAAGAGGGAAGTAGAGTACAGGCTTTAAAATGGAAGCAAATCATGGGTGCTCTTGGCAGAATCTTTTTTCATAGATAAACCATAGAATACCAAAAGTCGTCTGTCTTTGCAAGAGAATTTCCTTCAATCATGCCCAAATATGTTCATGAATAACACTTGTGCGAAATTTGTGTTACACATCCTATTGTGCCTGAACTAATCTAAACATACCCAGAAACTCCCCACTCAAGGGAGTGGGGAATTTATGCTTACCTGACCTTTGCACCATTTTCGTAGAGAGACTTTCCTTGAAGGCCCTTGACTACAAAAAAAAAACTTGGGATGTTCTGGATGAGGATATGAAATATTAAAATTTTTTAAATGTTGAAAATAGAATATTTTTGAAAGGCAGAGATAGAGTGAACAATGGTTAAAAACGGATTGGACAGTAAAATAGCAAAAACAAAAGGGGCTTGAAAATCACCATACATGAATGTAAAGGAGGTTGTCCTCTGACTCTTGAACTTTTCTCCCAAGTCATGTCGATAGAATGTGAAATATTTGGGTGTTTAACCATGTCATGTATTGAGTATCATGTATTCATGTTAATTATTTCGCAAGACTCTCTTTGTTCGATGTTTGACTGAAGTTATTTTCAAAACAATTTATTTTAAAATTGGTGTAAAGCTAAAAGTTTAAATTTATATATATAACCTACGTCAACAGTTTTACAAAACAAAAGATGTCATGACTATTTTATTTTGTGAAATGATCAATGAAAATGTGCATTAAAAAAATAGTTTGACCGTGTAAATAGTAATATGGAGCCTTTTCTCTTGGATGGGAGTATTAACTTTGTGCTGTCATCATGTACAGGCACCAAAGGTTTCATTCAAGAAACCAATTGGCAGTGTTAGTGTTTCTGGTCACAAGTTTGTGGGATGCCCAATGCCCTGTGGTGTTCAGATCACAAGGCTGGACCACATCAACGCACTCTCAAGGAATGTGGAGTACCTTGCCTCAAGGGATGCCACCATCATGGGAAGCCGAAACGGCCATGCCCCAATCTTCCTCTGGTACACCCTGAACCGGAAAGGCTACAAGGGCTTCCAGAAAGAGGTCCAAAAGTGTCTCAGAAACGCGCACTACCTAAAAGATTGCCTCCTAGGAGCTGGAATTAGTGTGATGCTTAATGAGCTTAGCAGCACAGTTGTCTTTGAGAGACCTAAAGATGAGGAGTTTGTTCGCCGCTGGCAACTCGCCTGCGAAAGAAACATGGCCCACGCTGTTGTGATGCCTAATGTGACAATTGAGAAGCTGGATTCTTTTGTTAGCGAGCTGATTCAAGCTCGGTTAGAATGGTACAGAGACGAGAATTCCAAACCTCCATGTCTTGAAGCTGAAATTGGAGCACAAAACTGTTGCTGTGCACTGCACAAATGATATGCTTCTGCTCTCAATCCAGAAGCTGTTTGGTTTCTCTTTGCAGTATTTGTGTTAGAAGGAATATTTATTGGTGTGTTATTTCCCATGTATTATTGCAACAATATGTTTGAGTACATTGATTCTGCTGATAGTTGTTTCGTATTGTGTTTGAGCCACTTTAAAATTCATTGTATGTCATGCACCACAAACATTCGTGTGCTTGGTTAAGGGGGAACATGAGTCGAGGTTGAGTTAGACTTGGTTGTGGGCACTTATTTTATAGAGGAAGTCTAAATTGGCACCAGTCAATTTAGACACCAATCGCAACACCAGTTCAATTTGGATTTACCTACAGTGTTCTGTTCGTAAAGTTGATTGTTCTTACCTTCCTAATCTTTTAACTAAATCCTCACCCCAACCCCCCTCAACCCATTGGTGTAGTGCCAAGAACTAAATATCCTCATTAGATAGCAACAACCTCAATGAAATGTTCACGTTGTTTATAGTTGGCCTCTTCTCAATCCACTACGGTGCTGATTGTTGAGACTTCTTTGGCACAACTCTGTCATCTCTCAGTGAGGAAATCTTTGTGACTGTGAGCCGGGTTCAAAGAAGGACGGCCAAGGGCAGTGCAAACAGTTTCTTCTTCCCGTTTGGAAAAAATCATTATTTGGTATTCTCGGGTCTCTTAAAAGATGAAGAAACAAAAGATTGTGGCTCACACCTCGATTGAAGCAAAATATATGGACCTTGCTGCATCCACTTGGGAATTAAAATGGCTAAATATTACTCCCTCCGTCCCGTTTTAAATTGCCTGTTTTAACTTTTGGGCATATTTAAGGAAAAGAAAAAATAAAGTTGATTTTTCAAAATTGTCATTACTTTTTAAGAGGAGTGACGATGAATGAGAAGATAAAGTGAAGAAGAATGACTTATTTTAGGGGTAGTTTAGGTATTTTATTTTTAAAAGTTTACGAAAACAAGGCAACTTATTTTGGAACGGAGAAAAAAGGCAAGCAGACAATTTAAAATGGGACAGATGGAATAGATGGATTGTTACTTTGTTTGTGATGACCTTGTTGCATACATACTACGGAGTAAAGCTTTAGGAAAATCACCTCTAGAGGTTTTTATTCCAAAGTTGGGCATTTCATTATTATATGTTCTAACTTGAGAGGATTGTTACATAACAATAACAATAAGAACAACAACAACAATAATAATAGTAATAATAATAATCATGCAGATATTAATAATAATAATAAAAAAATATACTCCGTAATAAGATATAATATATAATTTAATTTCATATTGTGTTTTTGGTAGTACTTTTGTATTATTCTATTTCCTTACAGAATTTGTTTTCTACTAGTATAGTTTGTTTATTTAAAAAGTTTCCCACATGTAGATTTCTATATATACAACATTGGTGTGCACATGACTATTAGAAATAAAGAGAATATTTTCTCTCCATTCTTATCTTTCTTTTCTTTCTCTTCTCTTTTTTTTTTTTTTTTGAAATTCTCAATTATTATCTTATTTCTAACAAGTTCCCATACAATTGTTCCACCATAGTTGTAATGCAACTTTATATGCTACGGAGTAAAATT
Organism: Cuscuta campestris; assembly: GCA_900332095.2. Classification (NCBI taxonomy): domain Eukaryota; kingdom Viridiplantae; phylum Streptophyta; class Magnoliopsida; order Solanales; family Convolvulaceae; genus Cuscuta; species Cuscuta campestris. The sequence continues at coordinate 2,253,265 of OOIL02005488.1, forward strand.
CTATGTTGGCACTTAACAAAATGCATCAAATAAATCAAGAATTTAATAAACTGTCGGTTCAAAATTCATTAAAAGATAAATTAAATTAAAAATTGCATAATCATTAGAGAAAGAAAAAAAGTGCACATAGTCATTCATTACCCCCACTCTTGCTACCAACATTGCCTCCACCCACTTCTCCACCACATATTTATCTCTACTCATTCTCCACCCACCCTCTAATTTTAATTTTCTTGCCTCCCTACCACATGTTTATGTAGGGAGGCATGGTTGGTAGCAAGGGTGAGTGGTTTTTAGCATTTTCATATTGTGATTTTAAAGTGTTTTTTTTCTTCTAGAGGTGTAATGAGATGATGGTGGGTGAAACTCCTTTTTGTGTGTTTTGACAAGAATAATGATTGTGATGAAGAAATGAAAGTAATACTATTTCCGTATTAATTCTATTATTAAATAATATTATCCCCATCCCAGTATCTTCGTCTAATTTGACTTTTTGAATCAAATAAAATGTACTTTAAACCTCAATTAAATAAAAATAGTAATGTTTTTTAGTATAAAAATTATTTTAGTAGATTTATCTTATTAAGAACTATTAAAATTTTAATTTTTGGTATTGATATACAACACAAATAGAGAGTAATTGATGATTAAAGTTCGTCCAGTTTAACTCGAAAAGTCAAACTAGACGAATACCCTGAGAAGAAGAGTATCTGTTTTGAGTTTTTAACTTTTATTATACACGACAAAATAACTTTTTACAAAAAATAAAATATGATATACTACATCCGTCCCAGTGTATTTGTCCCGTTTGACTTTTTTCGAGTCAAACTGGACAAATTTTGAACTCCAATTACTCTCAATTTATATTGCATATTAGTATAATGAAATACAATTTTGAAAGCTCTCAATAAGATAAATCCAATAAAGTCATTTTTATATTAAAATACATTACGGTTTTTATTTAATTGAAGCTCAGAGTTTGTCCAATTTAACTCAAAAAAGTCAAACTGGACAAATACACTGGGACAGAGGGAGTATAACCATAGGTGTATTGGTATTTCACCAAGTATACTCTTTTGGCGAACAGAGATTATAATTTATACCTACTCCCTTCGTACTTTATGAATCTTATCATTTGACTTTTCTCGATCTTCAATATAATATTTTGATCATCAATGTCGTATTATAAAAAAAAGTAATATTTCAAAGGTATATTTCAAAATCAACTTATTAATATTAAAATTTATAATTATTTTATGTATTCATTCGTAATTTGTAGTCAAACTTTTAAAAAATTGATTATCAAAATCAAACGAGAAAGATTCAAACTGGATGGAGTCACGGAGGGAATAACTTTATGTTCAATTTCTTACCTCATAGGCTCATACTTGTAGTGTTAATATAGTCATCCATTACTTTGTTTCCATAAAAACTTATATTCCATCTCTTCCAAAATAATATACTCTATTTCTATACTATTACGATCACTCGATAACTTTTGTTTGTTTGCATATTTTCATTGATCATTTGATAAAATAAAATATTCTGGTTACCTTTTATTTTAAAATTCTTTATGTAGCTTTTAAATGTATAGTTTTTATTTTTTATTTCAATACTAATTTGTACTCCCTCCAATTTAAATTGCTTGTTTTGGTGTACGATGTTTCATTGAAGCTATTGTTAAGACAATTAATTTGAGAATTGTGGTGGAAATAAAAAATAAATTTACATGTTTAAAAAGTACATCAAAAGCTATGTAAAACAAGAAGTGATATGACTATATTATTTTATCTAATTACTAAGGAAAATATGGAGAAAATGAATATAATTTGACCATGTGAATTATAATAAAATACTCCTTAATTTAATTTAGGACGGAAAAACAAAATAAAATGATTTTGAAATCTAAAATTTTAACACGTTGAACGGAAGAGATAATTAATTTCAGATAAACAAAATAAATTGTGCTTTCATGATCCTAAGGTCTACATGTGAATGTGAGTCTTCTCACATTTTCATGAATCGACATGAAAATCTTTTATTTTTTTCAAAAAGCTCAATTCATCCAAAATATTTATATACTGAAATTCATAAAATGAGTATAAATCCTAAAATTACAAAAGAATTTGACAAAACTTAAATACTCTAAACTTTTATTCCATATTTTTTGAAATGATTAATAAAAACATAGAAAGAAAAAGAATTCATGAATTAGATAACGTATCAATCCCGAATACTCCGCATTTATGTTTATGAATGTGCCCCGCGATCCTCGGTGAATCGAGATTGAAAATGAAAAGTGTATATGTGGAGCGTGATTGATTTTATCTCTTGGCGTCTTCCTCTATGCTTGATGCATCCAGTGCGTGGATTCAGTAAATTTCTCTGGGTTTCGGAATCTCAAACCCTAGTTCACAAGTTTTGTTACATGCTGGTTTAGTGTTATTTGAAGATCTAATTTGTAGGCATTAGATCTGGTATTCTGAGCTCTGCCTTAAATGGCAGATCATGAAGACGAGGAATTGAAGATGGCGCTGAGGATGAGTTTGCAGAACGAGTCTCCAGAGCCGAAGAGGAGCAAGCCTGGAGAAGTATCAGCTGGCGGGGACGAAGAGGAGTCGCCTGCCGCCAGGAACCGCCGGAAACAGCGGGAGCTGATGGCAGCAGCGGCGGAGAAGCGGATGATGGCCTCAAAGCATGCGGCTGCATCTGTGGCGGCCACGGGAATTGAAAATGCTGAAAACAGAGGGGAGACAGCCGCGGTACAAGAGATTCCAGGTGGGTCAAGTGCTGGATTAGTTAAAGCTCTCACTTTGGAAAAGCCTGAGCATGAAAATGTGAACTTGGGGAAAGAGTTGTCTGCTGCGGAGGCTGAGCAGTTATTCTCATTGATTTTCGGGAGCACAGTCTCTAGGGATATACTTGGACAATGGACTAACCAGGGCATTAGGTATGGCAAGGTTCAGGCTATGTAGTTTGCTTTTCTTTTTATTCAAAAGATTCAATTTTGTAAGTATAGTTGGCTGATTTGGCTCGTCATCCTAGATAATTGATTGTTGATTATTTTATGCCCAGTGATTCCTGTTTCATAGCCTTTAGAATTGATTAATTTAGTTGTTATTCAGGAACCACACATCTTTCAGTAAAATGTTATCATCCGTGCGAGTTCTCCACTAGTGAAATTATTGAAAAATTACTTTTATATTCTAGATTCTGTCACCATGTGTAACATGCCCTTTTAAATCTCATTAGTTAGCTGTAGTTTTTTCTCGGCATTGTTCACTTGGCTTGTTCTTACTTCTTTTACAAAGAACGAACAAGACATATGTGGCAATAATGATTTAAGACTATTTTTAATGCTTATCTAATATTGTAAGAGTATTGCGCATATTAGTTTCAATACATGGTGTAGATGTGTGTTTGCACATGCCACATGGTGTGTAAACATCATTTTACGTGATAGGGTTTCTTTGCTTGTAACAATGCTTCAATTTGCTCTATCAATTCTGCCCTTCTAGATAAACTTATCAACAAAATAAGAATGCAACCATATCCAGACATTTGTTTTTCAAATGTGGATGCAGACTACAAGATCCAAAACCACTTGCATCCCGTTCAAATTTAACTGCTATTTTCAATTATTTATTATTTCAAAACTATATATATATATATGTGTGTGTGTGTGTGTGTGTGTATGTGTGGTGTCATCATAGATTGATTCAATATTTACTGTATCTAGCTATTGATCAGTTATTCCCAGCAGATGCTGTTCTGTTTTGAGATTACTCAACGGAACTTTTCTTCTGGTATTTTCTGTTCTGTTAGTTATTCTGTTTTCACAAGTTCTATAATGCCGTATCAGATATCACACATTTCTAATACATAATGCAAAATTTCTATAGGTATAGTTCTGATCTAGAAACATCAATGGGCTTAGTGCAGCATGAAGGTGGGCCATGTGGTGTATTAGCAGCAATTCAAGTAATATTCTCATTATCATGTTTAGATTTGTAATTTGAAATTTTGAATACAGTTCTGTTATGTAATTGTAACGAATAGCTTTCATATGAAAAGATGACAAAAACAGTTATACAGGACACCCTTACCTAAAGAAAAATATAGTAGATCAAAATTTTGAACAACCCATAGTTTTATTATATCAATGCTATGGTGATTTTAAGTATTATGATTTGTCTCAATAAATTGATTCCACTTATGAAAATGTCATGTAGGTTATTTTGCCATTATAAATTGTGAAAGTGTTGAGTGTATGAATGTGTAAACGTACCATGAAATATTCTGTTTTATGTTATCTTGAGACTGAAGTTATTGAACCTACAAATCTTTTAAGATGGTCCTATTAATGATTAAATTGATTATGTAGATATATTTGGTATGGAGAACCAGGAAGGGATTCAATTGTTCACTTTCGAATTAAGCTTGTACCAATGAAAATTAAAAAAAATAGCCTTGCTATAGGGAAGATAATCATCATTAATTCATAACAAGCAAACCTTTAATTCTTGAGCAATAGTAGCAACATATCAATGTAGGTTCCACGAAAAAGTGGCGGTAAGGTATGCAACTTGAGAGTTATAAGACGAGTTACATAATATTGTAATGAGAAAAAAAATTATGAGTTCAATAATGTTTTAAGCTCTAATAATAGACCTTTTATAATCCGCCCCTGATTGGGGCAATCTTGATAATAATAATTTATCTTTGAAAAATTCAGCAAATTTCACAAAATGCTTTTATTACGTAATCTGCAGGCTTTTGTTCTAAAATTCCTTTTATTTTCCTCGGGGGAATTAAATACTGCAACACCAAACATATTTGCGAATACAGGCTTGAGAGGATCCTCCAAACATGAACATGTAGGGGCTGATATTTTTTCTTCCCTTACCGAAGACATGAAATCAATGTGAGTGATCTCTATTCTTTTAAAAAAATTGAAGCCAACATGACTAATATGTTGATTCTATCTCATCTTTCTTTAATACGGAGTACAATGTTTTTGGTGTTTTACAAGGTCAAAGGGAAAGTAAGAATCTTGACCATGGTTCTCGTTAGTTAGTGTGTTAATTAGTGGTGTAACCCTAACCCTAGTCCTAATCTCCTTATTGCTACTCTAATGAACTTAGCCCAATACTAAATAGATTTAGTACCTTCCCAGCTATAGATTACACTTACAAACTGGAGCTGTAATCTACTTAAGTATTATTAGTTCCTTGCATAGTAAAATTCACTCCATTAGTCCATAATCACATGATATCAAAGGTTTTGTTATAAGCATGTTTATTTTCCTCTCAAAGCATGTTTATTTTCCATGTTTATTTTCCATAGAGCCTTCTTTGCTTGAGTACATCCCTCTTTCCATAAGCATTGCTGATGACCCGGCCAATGAAGACCATCACCGTGCCATGCATGCCGCCAACGCTCTATCAGTTTGACATGTGCTGGCATTTGACGATGCCTCTCTTGATTGGAATCTTGAATGGTCGACAACCATAGAGTTTCCAGGAGTTCCTCTCCTTCCTGGTGCCTTCTTGTTTCACTGCTGCTCATTTTCACTTAGTTTCATGTTTTCCTTGTGCACTTCACTCAGTTTTGTTGTCACACCTCCGAGTGATTAACTATCCCAATCTGTTTTAACTAGCTAGGTCTAACTCAAAGGTACTTGGTGTAGGGCTGTAGGCACTTGATCTTCCATCATCCTCTTTGGCTATGTCTAAAGTCTTCTTGATTTGTTATTGAATTCATTCAGTCTTAAACTTACTCTTGGAATTAATTGTTCGGTAACATTCTTTACTAATTGTTTATTTTAGGATCTTGCAACAAAGGGATTCTCAGTAGAGGACATAAGTTTGTTCGTCTCTATATCCCTTGATTCATTCACACCAAAATCTGTTTCTTGTCTAGGAATAGGTACGCTCGTTGAAGTTTGTCGTTCATAAGGACATCCATTTCTTCCATTGCTAAAGAAAATGCACTCTTACTTCGACCACTCAACCTTTCTTGCATTCCGAGTCATGTCAAAATCAGGGAAATTAGTTCATTGAGATGTTTGAGTTCCATGTGTCCAAAGGTGGATACAGGTATTTTGTCACTTTTGTTGATGATTGTTCTACTACGTGGTCATATTTTTGTGAAAAACCAATATGAACTTGTTCCCCATTTTCGTGCTCTCTATGCTAAAATAAGTACCCAATTCAATATGCATATTTTTATATTACACAGTGATGGTGCCACCAAATGTCCAAATGTTTCTTATCACTATTCTCTTTACACCATACATGACCCAAAATAGTTTGATTCACCAATCTTATTTTGTTTACGTGCCTTCCCAAGATGGGGTGGCTAAAAGGAAAAATAGACACTTGAGCTGGGGGTCTCTTGGAAACAGCCTCCCTACTTTCGAGCAAGGGTAAGGTCTGCATACACACACCTTCCCCAGACCTTACTTGCGTGGGATCAAATTGGGTTGTTGTTGTTGTGCTTTAAACCACTGTTAGATTGATGCAATATCCACTAATTTTTATTGATTAAGTTTAACCCTTTGGCATCCTCCCTTGCAAGGAGAAACTCCAAACCATAAGCCTCTCCGCAGATAAGCCATTGTTCCCTATTCTGCCTAACCATTTGGTTGCACTTGCTTTGGAGATGTTTATCCTAAAGTTGCCAAATTAGGCCCCAACTTGTTGAAGTGTATATTCTTAGGTTATTATCGAGTTCAGAGGGGAGTATTTATAGTAGGATCATGTAATGGACCTTGTGGACTCCCTTACTTCTGGGGAATTACAAACTTTCTAGACTATGGGAATGGTTGGCACCCATAGAGGAGCAGGTTGATCTATTGTTGGGCTAACTGATTGGCTGATCCGGATAATCCTATTTAAATGGGTTTGTATCAAGGTTCAACACTAATGGTCCAAAGAACATAAAATCAACTCTATTTGGTTCATTGTTTTTGTTAAGTTTCAACATTGGTAATCATGTAATGGACTTCTTAACTTCTGGTGGTGATCCTATAGTCGTGAGTCCAAACTTCCTGGATTATGGAAGTGGTTGGTTGAGTACACCCATGGATGAGCTAGCTGGTTGATTGTTTGACTAACTGCTAGGCTGACCCTGACGTCCTAACTAAATGGGTGTGTATCAACTTTCAACCCTAGTGGTCCACAGAACATAAATCAAATCTATTTGGTTCATTGTTTGTGACAAGTTTCAACATTGGTGGGTCAAAGAACATAAAATCAGCTCTATTGTGTCCATATTGCTTTGGTTAAGCCTAACTCTTGTTGAGAGTTGAGAGTTTTGGAATGAGGGAATCACCTATAGCCCTTCAGGTAAGTAATGCTAACAGTAAGTCAAATGCGTATATAAATTGTATACCCGTCTCCATTCTGGCATTCATGTGTGCATGCGTGTGTCTGTGTGTGCGCGCACACGTGTGTTGTATTCATTGTGCTAGTTGGTGGTCCAAAGAACATAATTTGCTCTATTTGGTCTATATCACCAACATTGTGCAGCTCCTATTTAGAGTTTTCCGGATGAGAGGGATCACCTCAGGAAAGTAACGTTGACAGTAAATTATGTAGGGACCATATTTTGTAAATTGCATGCCACATCTATATTCTGATTTCTGTCTGACCTAGACGTGCCTTTCAATGTCAGCCAAAAAACTTTGTACCAGTTATTAACTTATTATGTGTTATCCTTTGGCTAGAATATCAAACATCTTCAATCTTTTAGATTATCCTCAGTTATTCTTTTATTGAAGTGTGAATTTTATTCTTTTTTTCGTTTTGAATTTTATCTCAAATGAAATCTTTAATGCTTTAAGTAAGCATGAAGTGTGAAAGATTGTGGCTAATCCCTATAACTTTTTGTATGGTGACAGGGCACTGGTGAGAAGTATGGCTGATATATTGTTTATGTGTGGAACAAATGGAAGAGCTTCTATAGCATCTTTGAAAAATCTTGATATGGACCTTGAAGGGTCTGTTGACAGCTCAAAAGATGAGGTGAGACGCGAAATTCCTGATGATCAGTCGGGAGACCTTTGATATGCATCATCATCTATTAATTCATCAAAACAGAAAGACACCTAGATTCATCTATATCAACAATGATTTTCCTTTGTACTTCTTTTTAAATCCTTGTATTTGCAGGTTTTGTTCTTTAAGAATAATAACTGAATTTCAAGTTGTTGAATTTTGCTAAACTATACTAGTATTATTCAATAACCTTAGGTTTAGGAAATCCCTAGGGTTTAGTACATAAAGGGCCTGTTCTTTTCATCTAAATTCTAATTGGAATAGTCTCGAGGAGTGAAGAGTGAGCCCAGAGTCTATCTATGGGGTTTTTCAGTTCGAAAAAAAAGTACAAATAAATAGCATACATTTGTTATCACACAAATTTCGTGTGTGTGTGTGTATATATGTGTGTGTGTGTGTGTATATATATACACACACACCTCCCTAAAAGCAACCATCGCTGGTAATAAGATATCATCATAAATTTTAGAGCTTGTTTTTCGATACAGGTCATTGCAAAAGCACTTGATGGCCTTACGATTGAATCGGGTCTTGACTTTCACAAGATTCTGAGTGTTACTCAGTACACTTCACCAGCAAGTGCACTAAAAAGGATTGAAGAATTGCTTCCTGTATACCGGAGTCGTATGGGAGCAATGTTGTTCCTCATATCTGCTTTGCTTTCTCGTGGAATTGTAAGTCATTTTGTGACAAAGGTTTTTTTATCAATTCGTAAGATAAAGTCAAGGTGACTCATTACTTATCGTTCCTTTTGGTATAAGTGGAAGTTGTCAAGTAAAATTTCAACTGATTTAGTGATTTATTGTGTAAAAGGGTTGATTTGCACGTTTCTTTTGCAGGATATCAAAGCGAGCATGCATTCGAATTTAGGAATAACAATGCATAACGTGAAAGACTATTGTACTTGAGTAGACTTGAGTGACAAACTTTGATATATTATGCTGTCCATTTTTTATTTTAGACATTTCCTCAAGAAGAATAACCCAACAAAGAAGGGGATCATTTCCACTCTAGTATTAGGTTCAATCCAATAAGAATATTTTATAGCGCACCTTAGCAAACTAGCCAGGTTAAAATACTTTCTTTTTTTTTCAGTTTAAGAGTCTTCCCCAGTTAGAAATTGTAACCCCACAAAAGAAGAGTATTAATGTGTAGTTCAACTAATATTCCATGCTGAGAAAAACCATTCATATTGTTCAGTTTGCACAAACCATAATGCATAGTTATTACGGGTGAGTGCCTGGGTTGCCTGAGGTGGAGAGGCATGGGTGTAGTGCATGAATGAAGTCAGGCAAGGCGACCTCCAAGAGAATAAGCGTCTGGCGGCTGAATGTTTTACTGTTTTGTTAGATTTATTATAAGGACTGGAGGACAAGCAAATCTAATTCTGTATACCATTGGGATTCAAGGGGATTCAGTGTTTGTTGTACTACAGTTTCACATGAAAGAGGAATCCATGAGTGCTCTTTTTGAACAGAGCATGTTCAAGTACAAATAATATATTTAGAATCTCTTGGGTACTGAGATAATGTGCTTCATGACAACAATGCTTTATTAGCTGCTTAATACTAAATGTTTGAAGGCATGCAACTTGCACGTATTCGGTTGCCTCTTTCTGTGGTTTGCTTGATGCAATGACAATTCGTTTTGTTCATATAGGATTCTGTTCAGAGTGACAGGGATGATCCAACACAACCATTGGTTACTGCTCCTTTCGGGCATGCTTCTCAGGTGACTCGGGAAGCATAAAATGGCCCTTCTCTTACTAGTTACAAATCTTTATTCTCTTCAAAATAATTAGTCTAAATTCCTTTGGCGATTATAATGTTAAAACTTCATATATCTCTGTAACAGGAAATTGTAAACCTTTTGCTTTGTGGAAGGGCAGTGGCAAATGTGTTTGATGGAATGATGGACTTGGGTGGTGGAATGTTCGTGAAGGGCATATCTACAGCAGTTGAAGTTGGGTTCCTCACCCTGCTAGAGTCCCTAAACTACTGTAAGGTTGGGCAGTATTTGAAGTGCCCCAGATGGCCAATTTGGGTTGTTGGAAGTGAGTCTCACTATACGGTCCTATTTGCTCTCGACACCAAAGTTCAAGAAGAGAATGAACTTGAAGGCAGAGAGACACAGATCCGAAGAGCGTTTGATGCACACGATCAAAGTGGCGGAGGAGGATTCATTAGCGTGGAAGGTTTCCATGAAGTCCTTAAAGACACTAACATTAATCTCCCATCAGAGAAGCTTGAAAGCCTTTGCAACACTGGGTTCATTGTTTGGAGTGATTTTTGGCAGGTTCTTTTAGATCTCGACAAGAGTCTAGGAGGATTCAAAGACTCCAGCGGTTTATCAGGCAAGAAGGCTTTTGATCTTTACCACTTCAATGGGATTGCAAAATCAGTCATGAACCAGGCATCATCTGGAAGTGAAATTCCCATACAAAGACCAAGACTGACTAAGTTAAGGGTCTTAGTTCCTCCAAGGTGGACTCCTGAGGAATTTATGTCCGGCATTCCAACATGCTCCAACTCAACCCAAATTGATCCTGAGGCAACGGGCACAACAACCACTGAAGTGACCCAACCTCAACCTTCTCACCATTGTCCTTTAGTCGACTGTATTCGGACACGCTGGCCCCGCGCCACTTGTAGTTGGGAAGGTGATGCACCCAGTATAGTCTGATTGATCAATCCGAAGAACCTCATCGATACAGATCAGCAAGTGAACACGAAGGTGATTGTAAGATGCGCCATTTCCAGCCAAGATTTGTGCTTCTGCTCTCTGGGTTTCAAGTTTCAACCCAAGGTAAAATGTGACGCCCGTTTACAACATTGTCATAGTGTAATCTTATATGACTTCAATATGATTTGGAGAAGTTTCATTCTGAGGGAAGATGGGTTCACTCTTCCAGCTATGTTTTCCTACCCGAGGAATCAAATCGTTTCTCTTGGATCTTGCTTTGAGTTTTCCCCTGTTTTTTTTCTTCGTATAGGCGATGAATAATAGGGGTAAATGAATTGGTTATATATTGGTTTGAAGAAATCTCTAAACCGGTCCACGATTATTCGTTTGTCAAGGAATTTATGTTATTTGTTTTTATCCATCATGCTAGCTCCCAATTTCAAAGAGTCCCGGGCATGGTGCTTTTCGTCTAGTTTGCCCGTTTAAGCTTGGCTGGTTTGAAAATGGGCAGACGGACAACTTTGGAATTGGGAGCTCGACGAAAATAGAACATTTGGTAGTATGCATCCTCCCAAGGCGTGTATGGTTGGAGGGGTAGTGGAGGGAAAAGAAATCAAAGACTGGATTAGATTTGAGTCAATAATTTGAATGCACTCGGACCCCAGCCAAACAAACCCTTAGGGTTCGTTTGGTACACGGAATTGATGGAATTAGAATTGAATTGGAATTAAAATTCCATGGGATTCAATTCCATAGAATTGAATTCACCAATTTCAATTCATTTTTTGCACTACCAATTCCAAATTCACATAATTTTGTGCTACCAAAAAATGAGAATTGGAATTGAAGTCCTCAATTTCAATTCCATAGTTTGAATTCCGTGTACCAAACATGGCCTTAAGGATTACAGGGCCTCTTACTTTGACATTCTTTTCTACTTTCTTGTCCTATAATTGATTACAACGTTTAATATTCTAAAATCATGGTAATTTTTGTTTATTTGTGCATTTTAATTATTTTTTCCGATAAAATAAAATATTGTTGTAACCTTTTGTTTTGTAAATTTTTTATGTAGTTTTTGAAAGTGTAATTTCTATTTTTATACCAATCTTAAAATAAAAAATTAACAAAAATTGAAATTTTCTTTGTTTTATATACAATTTGTAATCTATTATGAGACAGAGGAAGTACTAAAAAGTACTTGAACTTGAATACTCCATGTAGGATGCCTGGGACCATTTTTGTGGTCCCCCATCGGATTCAACCATGAGAAAAAAAATAACTTTGTCTCAAAATGAGCTTTACACTTTTTTACTCCGTTTCAAAAGAGAACTTGCGAATTCTTATTTTTCAGCACTTCTCTTTATGTTAGACCATGCACTTTTTTTTGAGACAGAATGGGTATTATATAAATAGACTCCTCCAATGCTCCCCTAGCTGGATGGTGTAAAACAATGAAAAATGCAGCACATTCTGAGGAATGCAGCAGAAATAGATCACAATGAAATCAATATGGGATATGAGGGATGAACTCTATACAATTGGCAAGCAGATCTTAACTGGAAATGGAAAATGGCATAGCAGTACTAAAAACAAGTAAAGAGTTGTCCACCCTCTTAAAGAAGATATTAGCATAATAGCATGAAGTATCCAATTTGAACGACTTTTTTTCGTTTATCTTACAACGATTTCCTAAATTTGAAATATTTTCAAAAGGGGACAGCTAAAACTAAACCCAATACAAAAAAAAGAAACTTTTACAACTAGAGAACAAAGAATAACCTAAGCAAACAGTTATGCAGCAAGAAGATGATTATCAGGACCTGCTATAACACCATATATGTTCTCAGTTCACAACAATGGTATTGAGAAATCACAAGCTATTTCCAGACAAAGTCAGAACTCTTTCAAAGATTACATTGTGGGTCCAAACCTCTATTTTTTTTGTATGCTAGAATTTTTTTCTTTTTTTTTTTGACTATGTACTCACCTAACAGAACCAGCTGAAGAAAGCATACCATTGTGGGTATGAAGTATGAACCTATCTTTTTTTTTTGGTGGGTAAGAACTAAGAACCTCTAAGTACCATGTACTCCTTCTTGGCAACTATCAGTATTGGGAAAAATGAAAAAAAAGAAAAGAAACTCTTCTCCTATCTGCAAGCTTCATTTGAACTACGAACATCATCATGTAGGGCGACTAGCTTGTGCCATGGCAATGGAGTGAAGGCCTTCGACCCTGCAGCGAACAATGGCATGGAAAGCTTCCTTCACTCGGCGCTCCAATGGGTTCAACTCCTCCTTGAGGGAATCACACACTTCTTGAAGCTCTTCTGCTCCCTTTTTCACTTCCGTATAGGTAATCCCAGACAGTGGGAATGGAGTGGTATCCAGCAGCTGGTTCAAGCTGCGCGCGCGAATCTCAAGCGTGTAAATCTCCTTCAACAGCCCACAACAGTTCTTGCGCTCCTTCTTCTTCGACTCCTGGAGAATCCTCTCGCGCAGGGCCAGCAAGGGAGCTGACCAAAGGAATGTACTTGACAGGTAGAAATTTGTCTGCAGGCCGCGGTCTTGGCATGGGATTGCAGCCACAAGAGCCCACATCAGAAAGTAAAGCACATAGCTCATTGTGTAAACAATGGTGGCCAATCCTCCGGACGAAACGACTTCAGAACTTCTGGGAGTGGACAAACTGTTCCCAAATGACTGAAGCTGCTTGACAGCAGACCAATTCTGGGAGACACTCCAAGAGAGGGATCTGAACTGGCGGGTGTGGGTCCCCGGTTGATCAGTCTGGGTGTTTCTGGTTCGGCCAAAAGATCGATTCTTGTGCGAAACAGACGAAGAAGAAGAAGAAGACCCACTATTATCGAGCATACAGATAGCCAAATCGACCAAAGCCCTCTTGGCACGGCGAAAATGGGATTCCATGTAAATGATGTTGTCCATGGCAGACGTGACAATCTCAAGAAGCCTGAGCCACTGCCTGATTCTCTCAATCCCTTCTCTGATCACATTGCAGACATCCAAACCCTTGAGGCATCTCTCGTAATAGGCCGAAACAAATCTCTCCATGGGGGGTCTGTTTAAGAACTCTTGATTGTTCTGCAGAATGGACCTGAACTCGTTCTGGCAAGACAAGAACACACCAATCAGCTTATGAATCCAGGAAATGGTGAGAAGCTCGTCGGGACTCGTGGCCTGCAAGGAGCTGAACTGCTCGGCCACATGTCTCTGGAAGGCTTCGTGGGCAGACACCATTGAGTGGGTTTGAATGGGACGTCCCGACGAGGATGATGATGATGAAGCCGCCATTTCTTGAAATTATTGCATGAAAGAATCGGCGAATCTCTCGGGGAAAAAACCCAGAAATTATCTTTATCGAGAATGATCCCAAATCGAACAAGAGTCGAGCGAGATTTTGACGGAAAACGAAAAAGAGAGGATTTTCAGATCACAGCTAAACCAGAGCGGCGAAGATGCCCTATTACAGAGTATAGTGTTGTGATCAAGAAAATGGCGGAGAATGAGATGGAGTGGAGAACTCAAGAAACCCAGAACTTGAATTTTAAAGAGCGCTGGAGATTATTTTATAGAACAGTAGTAGTATTCAAGAAAATGAGTCAGAGCGGGAGAGAAAGAGAGAAATTGGAAGAGGGCGTCTTGGTCATGGAACGGGCGTTATGGGTTCTCCTTTGGACTGAGTCATTTGAAAAAAAATAATAATTGGAATAAGAGGGAATAAATTGTGGCAAATGTCATGTGGTCATATACTCTCTATATCTAAAATATTTTTTCTTATTTGACTTTTCTTAGTCAAAGTTTATAAATGTTTGATTTTGATATATATATATATAAAATATATTGTATTATGATATAAATTTAATATCAATATATTTATATTGAAACGTAATTTTCAAATATCAAATTTTATAAAATATATCTATCTATAAATATAAATATTATTGGTCGTAATGCAACATTGAAAAGCGTGAAAAATCAAATGAGAAAAACTTTTCCAAGATGGAGGGAGTATTATGAACGTTGACATGAGCAGAAAATGCAAGCGCAAAAACACATGTTTAAACTGAACGATGGTTGAACTTGTAAATAAAGTGTACTTCCTCCGTCCCAATTTATAGTGCATGTTCACTATTCAAAGGGTCAAATTTTATTCACTTTCTTTCTCTATTTTCGTTAGTAATTTGATAAAACAAACTACTATTATCACTACTAGTTTTGTAGATCTTTTGATGTTGTATTTTAATATGTAATTTTTATTTTTTAACTCTATACCATTTGTCATATAAAATGATTTAAAATAATTTCAGTCAAATATCGTAAACCGAAATAGACACTATAATTGGGACGGAGGGAGTAGTACACTTTAAAGACATTGTCTTATGGGTTTTGCTAGGGGTACACTAGCTTGTGTATACTAAGTCTACACCGAGCTTCTCATAGACCCATACATACCCATGTAGTACACTATCTGTGTTATGCACTGATAATTGATGTTTGTGTGTGCTTGTAACAAGCTTGGTGTACACAAGATCCTAGTTCTTTGTTGTATTATTGATATTAAAAACGAAAGAAAAAGTAATTGTGAGTGTAGCCACAGAAGTATATCTATATATATACTTTGAAACAAATATAATATGACATGGGAAAAAATTAAAAAATAAATTCAAACATTTAAATAAATGAAATAAAAATTATTTTGAATATAAATGAAAAATATTATTCTAAAAAATTATTTTGAATAAAAACATGAAGTTTCAATAACCTTGATTTCTTCTTATTATATACTCCCTCCGTCCCTAAATAAACTTTCCTTTTTGACTTTTTGAGGATTTAAGGGAGGAATATTTTTGTGTTGACTTTCCAAAAATACCCTTGATGTGATGTGTAAAAGTAAGATGTGATATGTAGATTATTAGTAAAAAGGTATGATGTGATAGGTAGGGTATGAAAAAATAAAGGGTACAAGAGGTTTTTTAAGGGAAAAAAGAAGTTTATTTGGGGACAAAGAAAAAACGAAAGAGAAAATTTATTTGGAGACGGAGGGAGTATAAAAATTAGACCCCACACTCTAAAAAACTGACATGTGACAATTCTTAAGTGACATTTTTTAGAACTAATATGTCACCTAACATATGACATAGAAAACAGGAAAGTAATATCTGGTGTTCAATTAAGGAGTAGAAAAGAACCCAATTGGGTAGCTCAAGTGACAAAAAAGTTTCCATGTGAGGAGAAGAACCCATGTTCGATTCTCACTTGTGACAATTCTCCTTGAGCCAGTTTCTTTGCCTCCCAAAGTGAACGAAGATTAATCCGGTAAACTCGGACCGTAAGACGAATGGAGAAAGACCTAGAATCTTGTGGTACACACAAAAAAAATTCCTGAAAATAGATCTTCACTTATATGATAATATTCTATCCTAATTTTATAATTTTTAAAAAAAATTAAATAATAAATAGGATATTCTCTTCACCTCCAAATAAAATTCATATTTAATTATGATACCTTTAAATTATATTAGTTTGTATTATAGTTATTTAATATTGAATTAAACTTTAAAACAAAAGAAAATTTTTAAACTACAATTAAATTTGATAAAAGAATACATGGTTGAATTATAAAAGTGTTAAAATAGAGAAAATATTACTAGATAATTTGATCATTTTTAATAAGTATTACTACACAATTTATGACTTGAAGTTCTTAAATGATTTATTATTTAATTTAAAAATAAATAATTTTTAATTATTTATTGTTATATGATATTTTTATTATATTATAGAATATAATTGATCAAAAAAGAATACGTTGCCGTAACTTAGTATGTTTACACTGTCATCCTTACGATTTCACTATCATTAATGTTTTTTTAGTATTTAAATAGAGATCTTCGTTTGTTTTGAAAAAAATCATTCCTACTATTAAATGAGTCCCGCTAGGGGTACCCCATGTGCGTACACCATATACTCCCCCCTCCCCTCTTCCCTACTCCCCTCCCCTTTTTTTTTCTCTTCCCATCCAATTTCTCAATCTTATCTCTCCATCTCTCTCCTTCGGTTTTCTTCTTTTTTTCTTCAACTTTTTGTAGATCTAATTCATACATCATAACTCCCCGTTGCCATATGTCTTCCCACTCGGCGCCCCCCTGGAAGTTGCACAGCGTGGGCTCCCCGCAGCCGCCCAGAAGCGTCAAAACGCCGCCATCATCGTCGTTGTCGCCGTGGAGATTTGGATCGAAGTAGGGCGACGAACCACGCCTTCAATTCTTTCGCCGCCACCTGCTTCTCCGTCGTCGCCCACTCCTCTATGATCGTCGCCGCAACTTTCTTCGTCTTCAACAACGTCGCCGGAGTAGTTGATTTTGGCAGAGATGGTGGTGCAATTTTCACTCAGAGTACACAGACAGTAAATGTCTATGTTCCAACAAATACAGAGCTTTAGTGCCTGTGTAACTAAACAACGTTGATTGTTGTTTTTTCTTTTCTTTTAAACACAATTAAATTTGTGAAATGTTCTTGATACTCTATTATTTGTCATATTTAACGAGTGAAATTTTCATTCAGTTTACACAGATAATAAATGTCTATGTATCAAGTATTACATATATTTAGTATCTATGCAACTAAACAGTGGTAATTATTGCTTTTTTATTTTTTTACAATCTAGAGAAACTTGTGAAATGTTCATTATGCCCCATTATGTGTATATTTGTTGGATTAATTTTTATATAGCTTAAACAGACAATAAACATTTGTTTTTAATGAATTACAATTGCTTATTGTCTATTTGACCAAACATTACTTTGTGCATATTTACTTTATTTTTACAATATAAGAAGAAATTGTGAAATATTATTTGATATATTTGACAAATGCACTTTTCATACATTAAATACATATATTACGTGTCTGTGTTTGAATAGTCACAAACTTATAGTGTCTGTGTGACCAAATTCGCCTGATTCTTTTTTACACTATTAGTCGAACCACTACAACTCGCCGCTGAAAATTCATCGCGTCCTACCTGCTTTCCCTGCACACCGCCGTTGTTGGGTTTCTTCTAAGTCGTTGCCGGTGCTCTAGCCGGAGGGTGTTTCTCACCTACCGTTGTTGGATATCTCTCACCTATTGCTGTTGTCGATGTCCATCAACCAAACCATTTTTTTATTTGAATAGTATGTTGGTATATGATCTTTTGGATACTTGGTATTTGGTACGAAGTATGTTTTTGTGTGTGTAATTATCTATCACATAGACATCTACCGTCTGTGTCATTGAAATTACAGACATCTAGTGTCTGTGATAGTCTTGATGAAATGTTCTTGATCAAGAATTACATATATATAGTGTCTATGTCACTGTAGCTAAGCTGTGTTAATTGTAATTTTTTTTACAATATAGAGAATTTGTGAAATGTTCTTTATGTTCCATTACATGGTATATTTGATGGATTTTTACATAGACAATAAACATCTATTTTTGATTAATTACAGACAGTTTTTGTCTATGTGACCATAAAACACAACAAATAATACTACAAAGAGCCAAGAATTAGATATAGTAAAAAAAGGGGGAAATGTAGTTACAATAAAGGTGCTGTTTGGTAACTTCCGAATGGGTAAGTGCTGAACCAGTAAGAGGTCTGAACCATTAAGTGCTGAACCAGTAAGAGGTCTGAACCATTAAGAGCTAGTATATTGCTTAACTATTCAGAGGCAAATGTCTGATCAATTCAGATAAGAGGTCTTAACCATTCAGACTTTGTATAATACTTAACCATTCAGAGGCAAATCTCTTAACCATTCAGACATCTGAACCATTAAGAGGCTGAAACAAACAGTCTGAACCATTAAGTGCTGAACCATTCAGACATCTGAACCATTAAGAGGCTGAAACAAACAGCCCCAAAGTGTAAGTTATAATATAGCACAATGAGATATTGTTTTTAAGAATGAGAAACAAACAAAGCAAAATTAAATTTTCCTTTTCAATTCCACAATTAAAGCAAGCAAAAGAACTAAGAACATCCAAAATTGTAACACCCCCAAACTTTGTATACCAAACATTACATCCTTCAAAATTTCAGAATAAAAAATTCTAGTGACATGTGATGATTCCATCTTTTCCATCACCAATATTGACTTCGGTCATTCTCTGCAAGAAGCAAATTTAAATCAAAACTAACAATACATTCCAACCAACACATTAGCTATCTATGACTATGGGATTCACTTCTACAAGCAGTTAACGGTTTTAACCGAAGAATTTACTTAGTCTCTGTATTTAGGCATTTACAAATACGTAGTATCTGTGATTATAGACACGCAGTATTAGCGATTAAAAATTCACAGACAGTAAACATTTGTGAGCTCCATGTATGCTCAAGAAAAGTAATTCAATCACAATTATTATTTATCACAAATAACAAATATTTATGAAGTAAACATAAATCATGTACACTTTCTAGATAGTAGAATTCATATTCCTCATGTGCCAACCAAAGTAAAACAATAGTGATTTATTGGCTGACAAATCTTTAACATTGGTGATTATGAAATACATACATTTTAAGCTAATAATACACACTCGAAATACATTTCAAACTATTAATTAAGATACAGGCATTTCACACTTATAAAAAGCACAGAAGCACTTCAAAGACTACAATTCATAGCAATTTTTGAAATTGAGCACCCTTATTTGGAAAATAGACATTCTATGCCAGTAACAAGCACTTCACAAACACTTTCGAGTAATTAATGAAACAGAACAAGTTCTGTTTTAAATACAGACATTTTATGCAAGCAAGAAGCACATCATAGACATTTCAAAACAAGTTTTGAAATCTAACACTCTTAATTAGAATACAAACATTTTACACCAGTAAGAAGTACTACACAGACATTTCGTAATAAACATGAAAAATGCCCAATTACAACAAGTTATTACTGAAAAATTAGCATCTGAAAAGATTCAAAAAGGAAATAAACAACTTAACAAGTTCAAGAAACAATGATTCACAAAAAACATAAATAAAGGCTAATTTCACAAAAGGGGAGGATTGAGCGTTTGAATCTAGATTTACAAAATAAAAACCCTAAAATTGAAATATAAGTATTTATTATTACCTTAAATTTGTTGTTTTACAGTGGCCAGATGGGTGCAACCGATCGAAGAAGACGAGGGAGGCGCTCTTTGCCAAGTTGGATCTTTTACGGATGNAAGTTCAAGAAACAATGATTCACAAAAAACATAAATAAAGGCTAATTTCACAAAAGGGGAGGATTGAGCGTTTGAATCTAGATTTACAAAATAAAAACCCTAAAATTGAAATATAAGTATTTATTATTACCTTAAATTTGTTGTTTTACAGTGGCCAGATGGGTGCAACCGATCGAAGAAGACGAGGGAGGCGCTCTTTGCCAAGTTGGATCTTTTACGGATGCACTCGATGGAGGATGGCGAAGTAGGGGTTGCTACAGAGGAAGAACGAGGAAGACCAAGAAGGAGCTCTGGGAGGACTGGTCTTCCAGTAGTCGATCGCTCCTGCTTCGTCGGTAAAATCTGAGATAGAGAGAGAGAGAGAGCAAGGGGGTTATGGAAAGATGGGGGGAGGGAAAAGGAGGAGGGGGTTATGGAAAGGGGGTATGTATGGGGTACAAGTGGTGTACCCATATGGTGTATACATAGTATTCTCCCTATTAAATATATACCCCCTCCGTCCGGAAATATTCTTCCCATTTTCCTTTTTAGTCCGTCCGAAAATATTCTTTCCATTTCCTTTTTTAGTATACTTTTTAAGGCTAAATATCAATAATACCCTTCTATTTTATCACAAATTTACTTTTTTAGTACTTTTTTAATAATAAAAGAAGATTTAAAAGTTTATAGTATGTGCATTTTTGAAAATTTTGCATTTTTTTTACTATTCCTTAATAAGCGTGCCAAGTCAACACGGGAAGAACATTTCCGGACGGAGGGAGTATTTTTTACTTTATTTGTAACGTGGAGTAATACTATAATTCTTTGGGAATCAATGTCATGGGATGATTCGGGGTGCTTCGGTACCCCGTTCGTAAAATTTTGAAATGATCTGATTTGAGTGTTCATTTAAAGTATTTTTCGATACCAAAAATTTGATACAATTTTTACTTATCATAATACAATATATTTTTTATCATTTATTGAAGTCAAAATTTATAAACTTTGACTAAAAAAGTCAAATGGGAAGAACATTTTTAAACAAAGGAAGTACATATTTTTATATATAGTTAATCAAATATTTGACCCAAAAAGCTAAACAGATAATTAAATAGAAATGGAGAGAGTAATAAATCACAAGAATGAAGTACAACAAACTCTAAATCATGAAACTAAACACGGGTCATGCTACAATTACACCACAAATTGTACCCATTTGTATATCGCAGTTATACACAAACATTTTGATGGTATACACCGACACAAGTGTTGGTGCGTTAAAAAAAATTTACACAGACACAAAGTGTTGGTGTATTAACAAAAATTAGTTTTACACCAACACTTACACAAAGTGTTGGTGCAAATTTGCGGAGTACAAAATGAGGTACAAAAATTGGGGTACAAATAGCTTTATCCTAGCCAAACACTCCAAAAAGTCAAAAACAAATGAACCTATACTCGTTTTGAGGGACCAATGGGGTGACAAACAGGCTCTTTTTAGTCCAAGCCCTATCTCCTCCATTGTTGCTCTCAGGAAACAAGTCAAGCACCGCTTACATCCATATCCATACGGATCCCACACAGAGATGGCGACGTCTAAGTTTATGGCTTCTTCTTCTTCGACAACCTCCCAGACTTCCGATGTCCGACGCAATACCTCCTCCGCAGCCTCGCCATCTTCTTCTTCTACAAATCTACCGACCTTTTTTCACACTCAGAATTGTACAGCTGAGTATCAAGGGGGAGATAGAAGACATCCGGATTCGAATTTGATGACCCTTGACAGATTCTTGGAGGATGTGTATGGGGATCATCAAGCTGCGGCGGGGAGTGCTCTGTTGAATGCGGATGCCTTGGGGACAGATCCAGTTGTTACTGGGCCTGTGGCGCGGAAGACGGTGGATGATGTTTTCAGAGAGATTATGGAGGGGAAGAAGATGGGGCGGAGGGAGTCGTCGGCCGTGGAGTGTAAGGAAGAGGCCATGGATGAAATGATGACCCTTGAGGATTTTCTCTTGAGGGCTGGGGCTGTTGATGAATGTGAACTTGAGCCCGTGCGCGCGGAGGTGAAGATTGAGCCTTTCTGCGAGAGGTTCAGTGGAGGAAGTTTCAAGTACGAGAGTTCGGTCCTCAATCAGCAACCCAGCATGGAGGTGAATGGAGTTGGGATAGGGAAGAGGAGAGTTGTTTTGGAACCGCTGGATAAAGCTGCCTTGCAAAGGCAACGTAGGATGATCAAGAATAGAGAGTCTGCAGCGAGATCAAGGGAGCGGAAACAGGCAAGTGATTCATCCTTTGCATAATGGCATTTCCTTCTGCAGTTCTCCTGTTGTCTTTTTTTGGACCTTTTGCTTCAATTTTCATTTATTTAGTTATATGGTGCTTGCAGGCCTATCAAGACGAGCTAGAGTCGTTGGCAACAAGACTAGAGGAGGAGAACGAGCAGTTATTGAGAGAGCAGGTACTAGTATTTCTTATTGAGATTTTCAACATTATCTTTTACTGAAAGTGACATTTCATTATTACCCTGATGTTTGCGTTGATATTATATTTTGTTGCTTCAATGGTTGCTCATAAGCAACATAAAAATAATACTCCGTTTATCCTCAGAATTGAAGCATATAAACACATGATTTTTGTCGAGCATTTTCAATTTTCAGATATATTTGCTACAACTGTTGGTTGTGTACCATATATGAACCTAGAGAATAGTCCTATTTAAATGATTTTATCTAGTGATTCCCTCAATAGAGTGTGGGAAGTTCAAATCTATATCAAATCCCATTTTCAGGTTTAGAAAATTGAGTGTTTGGCATCTTAGCTGTGGTGTTAAGGTTGAATGGCTTAAAACAGTTCATCAAATGTACTAGTATGCAAATGCAGTTCTCACATGAATGTTCACCTAATTAGTCTCTCGAGTGAGACATGCATTAATTAGTGTCTGATATTGTTGTAAAACCTACATCAGGGCTGAAGAGAGTTATCCTGTTAAAAATCTTCATCATCATTAACATTGTCAAGCACTCAAGCTTTTTATATAAGCATCATTTCACTATTTAAGACATCTCTTTTTTCACAACCAGTACTCCCTCTCCGGTTTTGAAAACTTTTTTTGCCTTAAAAATTATGAATTTGAAAGTTAATTTTCATTTTAAGTTAAATTTCTGTAAAGCGCAGCAAACGATTATAGTCCATTACTCAAAAAAAATTTTGCAACAAGTTGCAGTAGGGGTTTAATTGTATACGTATAAAAGCTTGTACCTTGATGATGTTAAGAAAAAAGGAGTTGTGTCTTACTAAACACGGCTTGTTTTTAGGATGGAGGGACTAGGTAGTTTTGATCTAGTTTCCTATTTTGGTAAAAACATTACACAAGGGTACATGAAAACAATATTGGAAACCCTCAACTTTAGAAACTAGCATAGAATCTCACCTATTAAGTGATTCAGTTTTGAGGACCCTATGCTTGCCAGAGCTTGATCATAGTTTTGAAAGGGTGAATTTACCCTTAAAAATGTTGTTGTTTTGCACTAGTGAAGGGGAGAGTTTCATTCTTACGCTAGTAAGAAAGTCCATGGTTTTAAAAGGCGAAAAAGGCGGTCCGCCCTGAGGCGGTAAGGCGCTGAGGCGGTATTTTTTTGCCCCAGGGGCGTTCGCACCAGGTGATTTCCGCAAGGCGGTCGCCTTGATTTATTGAGGCGGTTCAAGGCGGTAAGGCGCTGAGGCGGAAACGAGGCGTACGCCTTGAAATTTAGTCCGTATTAGCCATATTAAATTTAAGTTATTGGGCCTTCAAATAGTTGGCCTGTTTGAAAAAGTTAGGCAGGAACCAATACTTGAATAAAAATAAATAAGAATTAAAAACTTAAGTTTCAAATTTCAATCGCACACCATACTCTTTCCAGCTTCCGATTCTCTCTCTTTCGCCATCTCTCTCTATCGCCTTTCGGAGTTCGCACTTCGCAGCAGATAGATTTCCGCCGACTCTCTCTTTCGCCCGATCTTTTCTCTCTGGTAGCGGGTTTCTCTGTCCAATTTGGCGATTCTGGTTTCTCTCTTAAGGTTCGAATTTCTAATTTCTTGAAGATTTGTTTTAACTTTTTTTTTACTTGGTAATTTTATTTTCCAAAATTCCAGCAGTTTGAATAATTTTAAGTTAGCCAATTTTTAAGATTTTTCATTATTAAATTTTAAGATTTTTCATTATTAAATTGTTTATATTATACGGAGTAATTTATAATTACTTTAAATTTATTTTTTTTTACATATAGTTAGGTTTATATAAACTTTTTTAGTGTTTTGGTTGTGAATTACCTATTTTTTTATGATTTCTTGAAGATTTTTTTGAACTTTTTTTTTACTCTGGTAATTTTATTTTCCAAAATTCCAGCCGCTTGAATAATTTTAAGGCATGCATGTTACAGAGGGGTGCATGTTACAAATGGCATGCATGGAGATGATGATGCAGAGGCTAATGACGAAGATGGAACTGAGGAATCCCTTGAAGATATGGATGATGTTGCTACAATGGATGATGATAGACTGAGTTTTGAGTAGTCTACGCCTCTACGGGACTCTAAACACGAGCTTGGAGACTTATCATGAATCATGATTATCTTATTGTGTTTTTATTTTGCTTTAAATGAAAACTTATGTATTACTTAATGACTTATTTGACATAATTATGGATTATGCATTTTGTTTACCTAAAAGTTGTTTCTTTGTTATTTTTTATCAATTTGATCTGAGGCTTACGCCTTGTTCCGCCTCGAGGCTTACGCCTTGAGGCATTTTTGTCTACCGCCTCGAGGCTAGTTTTCGCCTTTTAAAACCTTGAGAAAGTCAATACATCACTTTATTGTTTTATATCTTAGGGATGCTATAGAAAACTAGGGTGTTTGGTGTCAAAATGTTGTATTGACTTTCCTACTAGGGCCAGAATGAAACTCTCCCTTCATTTATACAAAAGGGCAACATTTGAATTGTATCTTTGTCATTACACAGCTTGGAGAAATGCATGGTCCTCACAAATGAATCACTAAAAAGGTAAGGTCCTTTGTGCTAGTTTCAAAACGTGAGGGTCTCCATAGTTATTTGTTCAAACCTAGAGAAACATATCTGAATTTTTTAGTTTTTTCGTACATCTCAAATTTCCTACTTTAAGTGGTGCAAAAAGTTTTTCCACAGTCATTCTGCATGTCAAAGTTACTCTAATTTAGATGATTCAAGCTGTTAAATTGAACTCTATTGTATTCTTCCTTCATACATCTCTGAAATTTTGATATTTTTTGTACATCTCTAATTTCCTACATTAAGTAGGGTGAAAATGTGTGCGCTGTCATTCTGCATGTCAATGTTTACTCTAATTTAGATGATACAAGTTGTTAAATAGAATTCTATTGTATTCTTCCTTTGATTGATACGCCAAGTTGTGTGATTTCTCTCACACACCTTGTTTTAAGAGAAATACATGTCCAGTTATGAGTTTGTCTTAAAATTGACCATACCAATTCTGAAATAGTATTTGCCTTTTTATGGTGTCAAATCTCAGGCTGAAAGGAAAAAAGAACGGTTTAAGCAGGTATTGCTTCAACAATCTTGTTCTCTGGATTTGATATTCACATTGAATTATTTTCATTGTTAGCTTATCTTAAGGTTTCTGTATGCAAAATAGCGAGTGATATAGTATGCTACTCATGCATATTAGTATAGTATGTTGCATAGTATAATTGATTCGATATAAGCCAAAAATTAAAAGTAAATTCTAGAAGTCTCTTTGTTTGATGTTTAGTTGACCTTATTATGTTGAAGGCATGAACTTGATTTCCTATCAATATATGCATCATACATATATTTGCCAAGTATCGATTTTCATTTCTTGAGAATGAAGTCGAGTAAAAACAGTCTTTAGTACCAACATAGTTGCATCTAACAGGCAACATGATCAACTTATAGCTATCAACATATTGTCATGCACTTTTGACTTTGATTATGAGATCAATCTCATCTGTGCTATGCCATCTACCTAGGTTCCCTTTGAGGCTGGTGTGATGGAATAACTGCCTTAGGCTATTTTGGTAAACAACTTTGGCATTATGCTGTTTTCAACATTTTGGCTAAAAAAAACTTGTTTGACTAGTCAAAATGCNTTTCCATAGCAAGACGAAAGGCAAACGAGGCGAGAGCCAAGAAGCGACTGAAGGATTGGTAACTTAGCAGTGTGCGGGGGAGGGGGAGTGGAAGGTTGTTTTCCATAGCCAGACGAAAGGAAAATGAGGCGAGAGCCGAGAAGCGGCTGAAGGATTGGTAACTTAGCAGTGTGCTCACTTATTATGTCTAGCAAAATGCTGGCAATTCAGCTTTTTGAAAACAACGTTTTTGTATTAGCATGTTTGTTTTATCTTTTTCCATACTCCTAAGTCACCAAACATTTTTTTACCAACCAGTATCTCCTTTCCGCCTTTTGCCAAACACATGCTTAGTTGTTAATAGTTATTGCGATTACCAAGTTTTCCTTTGAATTCCTAAGACTCATGTAGTATAGACATGCAGTACTAAATTGTTTTTTGAAACAAAAACAACTCGTTCTAACAGATTAGTATAATCACATTGGTGAATGGGTGATGGAAGTTGCGGATGATCTGGTGAGGGTAGTGCATCAGTCCTTTAAATTTGCTAGATTTTGTGAATGTGTTAAAAACTATAGAGCCAAACCCCATTTAATCCAAGAATGCCACACAGAGTGCCACTTAATGTTGTTCGTATTGAGCTTATGAGCTATTAATAAAATTCTAGCTTCGTCAACCTTGTCCCTTTTCCTTCAGAATGCATCACTGCATCTTTCTACAAAATATTTTTGGCCTCATGCTTAAAATCCAAAAGCAATTATAAAAAGGCATCAATCTAGTCCCATCCTCAGCAGGATCCCTATCACAGTTGACCAATATTATCATTTATCAGCAGTTCAGCACCTCATGATTTTTAAGGCGGGTGACATTGGCATTTGGATTGGATGAGATTCATGAAAGGATTCTAGCTAGGGCACACAGAGCACATCATTGATACAACTATAATCCAATGACAACAAAGCTTTTAGATCTTAAATTAAAAACGAAGCTTCCTTCATCGCCTTCGTTTTAATTTTCATCTCTTCTTTCTCCATTCGATTTTGGTTTCATTTGTGAGACATTTCTGAGTTCCTGGAGACGGTTGAAACAGAAGTGGGCAGGGGAGGAGGATGGTTTTAGATGAAGAAAAACCCAGGGGAGATTGGAGGGTTTATACTGGAGACGAAGAGGACATGCAAAAAATTGAAAGGAACATTTGGGAAAGTCAAAGCATTTTTTTTATCTTACATTAAAATTGTGCCAAGTCAAAACGGGAAGAACCAACAGGTACAGAGGGATCCGCAAATAATATTCGGATTCAATTTTTTCGAATACGAATCACCAATCCAATCAACATTATTCCCTTCATTTACAATCTTACTCGAAATCTCATGAGGCATAGACCCACCATCTTTAAGCCTCACTGCCTCAAGGCGGACCACCTCGAAAGCCTTTGAAAACCATGCCCTTAACAACACTTTTGAAAGTTAAAAAAAAATCTTTTCGATTATTAAAACTACACCATTGCCTCCTTTTATAGGAAACAACACGACAAACACGAGAGCATAGTTACAACTTGACAAATCTCCAATCTCTAATTTATTCTTGAAGAAATACTACATCTGTATCCTTAAAAGCAGCCCCATGGTTCCTGTTGAACGAGTTATCTGATTCCAGCTTCATCAGTTGGATCACTTTCCTACTCTCCTAAAAGTCTTACTACAGAGTACAGAACAATGAGAACATATCATTAATGCATGTCAGGCTTATTTTTATCAGACCATCTACCCTTAGCTATTCCCGCAATTTCTTGGGTTTTTCATATGCACAATGGGTGAGCCTAGGAATGTTACTACTGGTTTTTTTTTAAAACTTTGACCAACACCCAATCTACAAATCTATTAAAAAATACTTGGGGACTAGGAGGAGGAGGCAATGTAACCAAGTGTAATTGTATATTCTTGATGCGTAATCTAAGAAATATTTTTCCGACTATCCAAAATATACAAGTTAGGTTGCTAGTTAGTAGGAGTTAGAACAAAAAGATGCAATATATACCAGATAGTGTAAATTTTCTGTGAAGTTAACATTAGTTTTGCATGTGGCAATTTCTGTTAGAGCAATGTAGAATTAACAATTTATTGATACACATTAAGACTTCACTTTGAAACTTTTTGAGCGATGATATGCTGAATGAAAGTGCTCTACAAATGCTTCAAATCATGTGGGTGTGTAGATGAGTCTTTAGTTCACTGTTATAATTTGTAATGCTTCAATGTATTAAGAATGTTTTTGTATAATTCACCTATTCTGGGTACCCCAGTACTGTGGAGGAATAATAGAACACCGTTAATTCTTTCCTTCTCCATTGTTCAATAGACAGATATTGTGTGAAACCAAAGTTGCAAAGAATTTCAAGGGATCGATAAACTTTAGGATCCGTTTGTTAACTTTAGGATCCGTTTGTTAACTTGTAATTGTTTGATCATTCCCACAGTTAATGGAAAATATAGTTCCAGTTACGGAGAGGCGAAGACCGGCTCGTGTTCTGCGGAGAGTTAGCTCAATGCAGTTGTAACAGGCAAAAGGATGCCATGGATGGCATTTCCTGCAGATCAAACCTTATGATTCCCAAGATTGTTTAATGGGTCAGTCTCCCAACCAGATTGATTATGTTGAATCTCATGGCTGCATAAATATAATGCAATGATGGTGAGCTCTATTTATTATATTATGTGCCCGTTTGGAAACAGCCTCAGCTTTTAGCTTTAGCATTTTGAAAAAGGTTATGTAACGACAGCGTTTTCAAATCGCTAATGCTAATTGAGACGCTAACATTTTGATAATCCAAAATGCTGATTGAAAAAGTTGTTCCCAAACGAAGCCTATGTTGTATTGTTGTTGTAGTATTATTTATTGGATGGGCCTTGGAATATCCTTGTATACACCAACTTTTACACCATACACATTGAGTACAGATTTTTTATGTCCGTGGGAATAAAAAAACATTAGAGTATGTGTACAAAAGGTATATATCCCTTATGTATGTAACTATTTGTCTTCTTCATCTATATAGAGTTGAACACATAAGGCTTGTTCTTATCACCTGATATGATTAGTTCTGATTTAGTTGGAATAAATTTTGATCTGATCTAATCTAATTTGATCTGATTGTAGTTGCATTTAAAAATGTTTCTGATTAGATTTGTTCTGATAATAAGAATAAGTAATAAGAATAAGGTCTTGTTATCTCCAACTTTTTCTTATTACTTGTTATTTTTTCTTATTAGAATCAATTCACATCAAACTAGATCAAAAACAACTTTAAAAATAATTACTTTCAGATCAGATCAGACCAGATCGAAACCATTTAAATCAGGTGAAGAGAACATGACCTAAGTTGGAGGGAACAAGTTCTTAATGTGGCGTAAATATAAGTGGGAGAATGAGAATAAGGGAGTGAAATATGAGATTAAAGACTACATGCACTCAACTTTGGGTAGCTGGAGGACACCATTGTTTTTGTAAAATCTATTTTTTTTTTAGGATATATTTGTTTACACCATTTTGATATCAATTCAATTGAGGCATATACGGTACCTCATTTGTAAATTTGGTAGCTTCTATCTCCTTATACTTTCACACCGATCCCCTTGCACCTCCTCTACCCCTCTTTGTCGTCTCGTTGATTTGGCAAATTTAAGCCTACCAAATCGGTAAATGAAGGGGGAGGGAGAGCTTGGGGTGGACGGGTTTAGAGATGGTTAAGGTAGTGGTATACTTTTAGGCTTTCTCATTTTCTTATTATTTTTCTTAATTGGTGTCACTTTGGGCCTTCACCCAACATTTGTTGTGAATTTACATTTATTTTATAATGTTTTATGTGAATGAATGATTTTAACTTCATGATATTTTTTTTTGGGGTAAAGAGAGAGCTAATCGGATAAGAAGAAATCCATGATAGGGTGGGAAGTGTATATTCAACATTTCAAGAATTCAATATTGTATGTTCAAACTTCAAACTTCAAACTGTAGTAGTGAAACTTCAGTTTGTTTTATTTATAAACTATTTAGTGTTCAGGGGAAATCGGTGATGACGATGATCTCTTGCATCACGGTGGGGGGCAGAGGAGTAGTAGGGACGTTGCAATGAGAAATCTTTGACGACGGCAGGTTGCGTGGAGCAGCTATTGCATTTTATGTTATCATCTTGAAATATTTTTTTGAAAGTTACGGAGTATTATATAATTAATCTAATAAAAATATATTTACATATGGATTGTAATTTTTATTTTCCTGATAAAATTGCAAGTAAAAGTTGGTTGGAGTAGTAGACGAACATTTTGTGATGTAATAATAATTTAAGTGACCAAGTTTCTTAAAAGTTATGAAACCACTCTGAGTTAAATACCATAAATCATGGGCTGTATTAACATATGACTTAATATTCTAAAAGAAGAATGTATATGACCGAAATACCCTTGTAGTTCCAATGGAAAATGGTAAAGTGATCTTTTATCTTAATCTTATACGGAGTATTTATTTACCGACATTGAACTGCGACGCGTAAGATATTTGTAAAAAAATTGGGATGTGAGATGCCTATGAACAACCAACAAAAAAAAGTTGTTTGTAAATATTTTGGATGTCAAATGTGGTGTGCAACAAGAGTTTTCCAATCCAAATGCGGTGATACACTTCGATCAATGATGTTTTAGGTCATGTTCTATTCAACTTATTTTTTTACTTAATACTTTTTTATTAGAATCAAATTAGATCAGACCAGATCAAAACTTATTCCAATCAAATCAAAATTAATAAGATCAAATGAAGAGAATATGACCTCAGAATGGTAAATTTTTAAGTGGACATAAGATCTTAAGGCCATTTTTCTTCACCTGATCTGAATGGTTGTGATTTGATTGAAATAAATCCTGATCTGATCTTAGTCCATGTTCTCTTAACCTGATCTAGTTGGAATAAGTTTTGATCTGATATGATCTGGTTCGATCTGATTGTAATTATATTTAAAGTTGTTTTTGATCTGATTTCGTCTGATTCTAATTAAAATAAGTAATAATTAAAAAGAATAAATTGGAGAGAACATGGCCTTAATGTAGTTATATTAAAAGTTGTTTCTGGTCTGATCTGAGGTGATCTGATCTAATTTTAATAAGAAAAAGTAATAAATAATAATAAGTTGAAAAAAACATGACCTAAGAGTTCACAAATCTTCTTAATGGTTACGGAATTACATAAGTTTTTTCATACTCCCTCCGTCTGGGAATGTTCTTCCCGTGTTGACTTGGCACGCTTATTAAGGAGTAGTAAAAAAGTGCCAAATTTCAAAAAGTGCACATACTATAACCTTTTAAATCTCATTTTCTTATTAAAAAGCAATAAAAAAGTAGATTAGTTGAAATTTATCCAAAAAAGTATACTAAAAAAGAAATGGGAAGAATATTTTCAGACGGACCAAAAAGGAAAGTGGGAAGAACATATCCGGACGGAGGGAGTTTTTTTTATTAATTTGCTTATGGGAGAATGTTCATATATTAAGGTCTATGATAGACGCATTCTTTAAAGATTATTTTTTTTACGCACCACAACTTTTTGCTTACACATTTTTTTATTCGAACCGACAAAATTTATGAAAGCGATGTGTGTGAAAATTCTGACTTATTTTTTTGTTCAACTCAACTCAATCTAGTATCAAACTTTTTCTAAGGTTTTAATTACTCGTAGATTTTTATATTGAATTACATAGATTTCATGAAAAAGCCAAAAGAGTAATAAATAACGGCAAGATTTTGTTGATACTGGTATTCAGTGTCAACGGATGACACATGTATTCAGTGTCAATATTCTCTACTAAAAATTTAACCCCTCTACATGCTTGGAAGAAATTTAGAGTGAAAAAGCTAAAGACAAATCATATATATATATATATATATATATATATATATATATATATATATATATATATATAACACCATTTTTATACTATTAGTGTCTCACAAATGTACATATAGACCGTATGTGTCTATGAGATAAAATACAGTAAAAAATTATAGTTGGGTCTATCTCCCTTGTCGTATATCTCATGTTTCATTTTCTAGGAAAGTAAGGGACGTGAGAGTGTGAGACATAATTGTAAAAAATAAAAGTCCCTCGTCTCCTAGTCCTAGTGTCACCTTCAAAAAGAGATGGTGGTTTGTACTCACTTTTGGGTGCAAAACTTTTAATGAAATCTTGAATAGGCCAGGCCAGATTACTAATCTAAGGACACCAATATCCCACAGAAAGTTGAAGTTTAAACACACAATATGAGAGCATAATATATATAATAAAAGATTCGGGACCTGCTCTTTTCGCCTTACACAAGTTGAAGTTATTAAAATGAACATGCCCTCAATCACAATTGAAACAATAAACCTTGCACCAACGGTCCAAAACAATGCAATTAGCTTGGACGAATGAATATCATGTCAAAAAATACAAGCATAGAGAAGGCTTTTCTCCGTACAACATATATATATCTTTTCCAACCCCGTGGTTTTATAAATGTATGCCCAAACTCGGGAAGGAAACTAAACCTTTTTCACAGAGGAGACAAGAGATACTTAGTGAAACTACTGCGCATCCTTGAGCGCGCCCTCAATAAGCTTGATTAAATTCTCGACTGATAGTGCACCCTCCTGTAAAAGAAAACATACTAAATCAACAATGATGTACAGAGTAAAGAAAGACTTCAAGTTCATGGCGAGTGTAAGACAATTGCACTCCAATCCCATTACGTATGGGCATCAAAACAATCGTGTCATGGGCGGTGGGCCCTCTCAAAACCAGCCACTTGGACATACTGGGCTTGTTTGGTTTGGTTGGTAGAAAGCTATGCAATTTTGTAAGTTCTGCTGCAGACTAGCTTGCTTTTGTTAGGTAGAGAACAATGTGTGGTTTAATAATAGGAAACAAATATGCAAGTGACTTGTGATCTATCTGGTTACTTACAAATCGATGACAGGGTTTCCCATCCTTGAAAAGAATGAATGTTGGGAGTGCCTGGATTTTGTACTTGTCTGCAATGCTAGGATACTTTTCAGTGTCAATTTTCACCACGCGAATTTTATCCTTCATTGCATTACCTACTTCGTCGAGGATAGGAACCATGAACTGGCAAGGACCACACCTGCAGTGCACGAGGGATTAATGCTTTATAAATCCACCTGTAGCCGTGTCACGCTGCCTTGGAAAGAAAATGCTAATTCATCAAGTAGTTCGCTAAGGACCTCTTGAAAAGAAATATAGGAGTATGAGCCCTCAAAAAAACTATCGTCCGTGATAAGATGAGCTTGCAACACTAAACGCTATGTCAAATCATACCATGCTGACCAAATAAAAAATACAAACCCATATATAATGACCATGGTCACTCCACCTAGTATGTAGACCGTATAGAACCAAAATCCAAGTCTTAAAAACAACAAGAGTGGTTTGTTCCAAAAAGCCACCATCTTACAACATTTTAAGTCATCATACAAGTGATACAACAACAACACCATTATCCCAGTACCTAAAAGGCTCCTGCCCATTGCGGGTTAAGGGAGGGTCGGATGTACACAACTCGACCACTATGTTTAATACATAGAGCGGATTTTTTTGGATGACTCATGAGGAGCGTCGAATGTTGCATTGACTAATTGCTACTTCACTATTAAAAGAAGCACATCCGATTTTAAGAGTTATTTTGCTTTATTCCATCATACCCCAAAGCCAAAAATAGCAAATCTTTGGCCCCATCAGAGATGATGGATTTGTTTAAGTCATCATACCTAAACCAAGTATAAAACTAAAAACTCGCATATATGACCTTGGGCTTGGGCTACTCCTTCTATAAGAGATCCTGCTTAGAACATTGACCATTTGCAGGCCTAAGAGATACTGCTTTGCATTTCAAAGGTCATTACTAGGTACTGTCTAAAACATATGCAGAATGATGAGGGAACATGGACTTGAAAACAAGTTTCTTTCAGAAGTTATAAGTAAGCACACGAAGCATATCGTAGAAGAAAGTGAAGGAGAAGAAACACAACATAACTTACCAAGTCGCGTAGAAGTCGACCAAAACAGCTTTGTCACTGTCTTCCAGTAGATCATCAAGGGAAGAGAATGTCTGCTTCTTTGCCTCAACCTTCAATGTAAACCACATGAGGTTAATTTCATTAAAAAATCCCATCAAATGCACACAATGAATTCAACTTCCTGTTGTAATAACTCAACTATCTCAAATTCAGAAAAAAAAAAACTCAATCATCTCAGGAATCATAGGTAATTTGTCAATCCTAGACGTTCAGATACACCAAATCTGAAACTATCAAGACAAAAAATGAAATAAATTCCGATGAATTTCACACGAAAAAGTTGAGTAATTCACCGGAGCAAGTGGTCGACGCCGTCGTGACTTAGAATCGAAAGAGTGAAATCCAATCCGCACAGAGCGAAATGCTTTGAGGAGTTGGAAGGACGACGGGGAGGTAGAAGTTAACGGCGTAGCGACTGAAAGATCTCTGGTGTTATTGAAGGAACAAAGAAATGCTGCCTTTGCTGAAATCGCCATTTTTGGTCAGGAGAGACAAGGCAACTACGATTGTGGTTTGTGAGAGACTCCAAATTTACCACGAATCAAAGTTTCGTCTATTATTACCCAAACAAACAAGCTGATTCGTTTGTTTTACACTTTTGTATCAACAATGGCATATTCTCATTTATTTTTAGCAAGCCATTTGGGACAACACCCACTTACGCATTCTATGTTATTGAAGAGGGGCGTGTTGGAGGGTGGTCAAGAGATCTGGGCTGATTCGATCCAAAAAATGGATATCCGATCCGATATATTAG
Organism: Cuscuta campestris; assembly: GCA_900332095.2. Classification (NCBI taxonomy): domain Eukaryota; kingdom Viridiplantae; phylum Streptophyta; class Magnoliopsida; order Solanales; family Convolvulaceae; genus Cuscuta; species Cuscuta campestris. The sequence goes on from OOIL02005488.1 coordinate 2,288,236, forward strand.
CTTTCGGATATTTCGGATCGAATACCCGAGAAAAATTGAATCGGATATATGTTCAATTTCTGGAATTTTCCGGATAATTGGATATCCGATTATTTTTGCTATATGTTTTTGGAATTCTATGGATATATATTATGACTATATGTTTAAATGTAATTTTATGTTGATTTTGGAATTTTATTTGTTTGTTTAAGATATTTTTTTTGTTTATTAACATTTTTGTTTGTTTTTTTCATTCTTTTTTGTTTAGTTTGGGCTTATTTTATTCACTTCTTTTGTTTAATTGTTTACCATAAAGATTTTATAAATCACAAACAAAGAATATCGAATAAAACAAACAAAAAAATTGAATGTATGGTACGATTTTTCTATTTAATTAAAATGATCAATAAAATAAAACTGATTAATTAATAAAATAAAATAAGCCAAACGAAGAATAATTGAAACATAAAAAGAGAACAAATGTAAGCACAAAAAACGAATCCGAATTTCAATTACTCCATCAATTCCAAAATGAATTATACGGAGTAATATTTTTGCGACCTACCCCTCGGCAACTTTTTTTTGTTTGTTTCTATATTTTATTAACCATTCATATAACAATTTGTAAATAAATTAATTTCAAAAACTGTGGGGATTTGCCTCATCAATGAGAAATTATAATTCAATTTGAAGCAGAGAAGTAATTTTTACATTATTTCTATGAAAAAAAATATAGTACATTAAAATAGCAATAAAAAATACAAGATGTTTCTTAACAAAAAAGATAAAAAAAAATTACTTATTTTTTATTTTATTGATTGTGAGAAAAGGAGGACTGGGTAAAAAGAGGAAGGGAGAGGGTGGTGATGGGGTGAGGGTGGCTTTGAAGAAGAAGAAAAAAATGGGGGTGAAAGAAGAAAAAAGAGGGTGAAAGAAGAAAGAGGAGGGAATGGAAGGGGGAAGAAGAAAAAAAGAAATGAAGTCAAATTTAAGTACCAAAATAAAAAATAACTGAAAGTTCAAGTATCATACGTCAAATTTATCCCCCACAAATATCATCAAACTCATAAATATAGACGATAATGAGCTATTTTTGTGGTGCTCGTTGCTTTTTGTTGATAAAATTTTTTAACTTATAAACTACCTATAAAATAAATAATCATTCGTGGAAGTAAGATCACTTAAATAATAGATAAATCATTTGATGAATATTATTAAATTTTGTAAATAATCTACTCAAAATAGAATTTCAAAAAAAATATGTTAAAAATGAATTAGTAAAACCTATCTATTTTTTCTATTATTGAAATATATATCAACTCACTTATAAATCAAAAACATCTTATACAATTTTAAGCAACTTATAAATAGGGTTTGTTCAAGTTTAGGTTCAACTTGAAAAAACCAGCCAAACTGGACTGTAAAGTCCAGACCGAATAGATTTCAAGTAGTTTTTGATCCAAAAAGTTCAGGCATTTGAATTTTGTTCGGGTCCGATCTCAATCCAAAATAATTTAGGGCTAGATAGCCTGGTTCAAATGGACCTAAAAATCTTATTAAACCTAAGACCTATATGGAGTACTTTATAAGTTCGGATTACTCATTGATACTCAATTTTACAAATAATAGATATGTTAATTTATTTAATTAAAAATGTTTTATATTATTTTTTAAAAAAAATATTTAACATTAATTTTTGTGATTTTACATAGAATGATAGTAGTCCATGTGTACTTATTTTCAGGTTTACTCATTCACTTTGCAACAAATGGGCAACCATAATCCACACCCAACTAGGGGTGTTTAAAAATATCCGATCCAAAATATTTGTCCACAATCTGGGCTGATCTGATCCAAAAAATGGATATTCGATCCAATATATTAGCTTTCAAATATTTCAGATCAGATACCCGAGAAAAATCAGATTAGAAATTGATTCAATTTCTAGAATTTTTCGGGTAATCAGATATCCGGTTTTTTTGCTATATGTATTATGAATTTTATGGGTATATATTATGACTATATATTTAAATGTAATTTTATATTGATTTTGGAACTCAACCATTTTGGACTTTTTGCATTAGCATTTTAGAATTTTTTGTTTTAATAGTGTTTTTTTTTGTTTGTTTAGATAAAATCACCAAAGTTACTCCCAAATTAAATTTGGTGTCATTTTTTATTAGGTCATTACCAAGTGGTGAAATTTTTCTTTTAGTAAATCTAAATTGAATTTGATATTTTGGGTTGATTTTGCTATTTTAATTTTTTTTTTGTAAATTTTGGCTAAAAACTCAACTTTTCGGATAATCTAGTAATCCGATCCGAAAAATCAGATATCCGAATATCGAATATCCGAATATTTTTGAATCGGATATGGAATGAGTTTTACATGATCCAAAATTTTCAGATATCTGAATTTTCAGATCGGATCAGATCGATCCGATTGAACACCCCTACACCCAACATTGTATTTGAATTTCCAATCACCCACCAAGCTTCACACTAACTTTGTGAATGAATTGGGAGACACATTTGAATATTTGATGCCGCCTCGTTTCATTTTAATTTGCCAAAGATTGGGGTAACAGTTGGATCTTTTCTACATTGACATCAATTCCTGCCACAATACTTTTTAAACAATTGTGCCCTTTCATTAAGTCTTTTTTAAGAACAATTATTCCCAGGCTTTTTCTTGCCACTCTTAATCTCCTCTTATAACTTCTCATCGATCTGAAAACATGTAACAATAAGAAAGAACAAAAAAAAACATGAAAGCCACAGGCAGCAATAGGGCTTTGATGCCATTAGCAATCTTTATGCATACCATGTGTAATCTTTAGGGGCTTTGGTCCTTGTCCTTCCCTTTGTTGTTTCTCTCTTCCATAACAAAATAATGATCTTTAAAAGAATTTGTCAGAATCCTTTGAAAAATATGAAAAGAAGAAAATACTCAGGATAAGACGACAACAGACCATTGATCAAACTAGCCACCAAAAACTTCTTTTTCCTAAACAATATTGAAGGCTCATATCAAGTGTAGATTATGAAGGCTACTCTTTGTGAGGAAATCCCTTCCATGGGCAAAAAGGGGAAAGATGCACATTGGAGGTAACTAGCCACCAAAGACCTTATTTGAAGGAGGCAGCACATTTCCTCCAACCTGCATTTCATTTGGAGACTCTTTCCCTGTTATGGCACAGTAAGGAATTTTCCACACTCAATCCTCTCTCTTTCTAATCACAGCCTTCCTTTATTATGCAAAACTGTACCAACCCAAAAAGAAAGCACATTAATATAAAGGGTGTTTTCTAATGCTTTTAGGGATGACCAAAACCAGAAAGTTGAATGCAAAACATCAGTTCAGAAAAGAACTATTACCCATTTTGGTCTCCCTGTGTTTGTGGTGAGCAAATTTTGATCTCCCAGAAATTTATCATAAATATATTATTGAAACACTGAGTAATCATATTAGATGAGATAAGGACTGCCTAATTTAACACCAAATTGATTCCCATATGCACTTAAAAAAAAGGGCCAAAATGGGTATTTGACTTGTTTAGAAAAACTACAATTTGAAGCTTTGCAGAACACTCTAGCATTGCTTTTCCAAAATACAGAAGCAAAAGGTTAAGCTGCAAAAACTTCATAGCACTGTTACTCAAGAGTAAAAACTACAATTAATTAACCCATGACAAAGAAATATAACCCAATTTGTTAGTTTAGATAGATTTGACAATAAATTCTGGGATTATTTGAACCACATATTTTACAGATAAAGCACTTATATTGTGGGAAAACTAAGAAAACTTACAGGATAAAATTGTGTTCACCACATAAATCAAGACAAAATAGCAAGAAAACTTCAAAAAATGAGGATTTGCTAACGTTCTAGAAACAAGAAAAACACAAAATTTCTTGAGGGGATAAACAAACAAAAAATAAAAACATGAAAAAACATAAGGCAGTTTAGATTGATAGCGTCAGAAATCTCGTGTGGAAAATGCCGCTCATTGCATCCTCTGGGGACGCTGCGTTTGCACTGCTGATGCAGAGATCTCATCATTCTTTCATCAACAAAAAAAAGTTTAAACCAAAACACGAAGAAATTATTATGAAGAGAGGCAACTATTGAGGTTATTCAGATCGAAAGAGACAAATATTGATTTGGAACACACTAAAATGATCTTCCTAAGGAGATGGAGAGTGCAGATTTATAGCTCTTGGCGGCGATGGTGCCATGGGATTGAAGTAATGAAACTTGACCTAATTTGAAACGGCGTAGTTTCCGTGGGAGTATTTTTCGTAAAAAAAATCTTTTGAAATACAAAGGCAGAGGAATAAATGAACAGTGCAATTTTTTGCCTAAATTTTTCGGGCACGGATTGGGTATTCACTTCGGGTATCGCGTTGGGCAAAGGGGAATTAGATTGGTTACTTTTTTTGTTCCCGTGAAAATATTGATAGTGGATCCTGAGATATGTATTTTGACAGTTTTTCTTTCACTTCAATCAAGAATCTTTATTGCCTATGATATCACAATGTGAAACCATCATTACTTTCTCCTCGGAAAGCTATTCAAATTTTAAGTTTATAAACAACCCTTATCCAATACCAATTCATTTCCCCAACATTAAAGCTTTTGAAAATTTCGTCTTGCTCAATATGGCTCCAAAACGTGTTATTCCAGGTCTCTTTACGAACCTTGGTGAGCTTGAAAAGGACCACAACAACGTTGCTATGTGTGTACGAGTTGTTCATGTCAACCATGTGCAGCCTTTTGAAAGAAACATTGAACTGATGGAGGTTTGTTGTTTTTTATGAAGATGAGGTGTGTATTCTTTGTCTAAATCCTGATAATTCAGGTTATTGTTTTTTAGATCAATTAAATTTCATTTATGCATTCATGTATCTACCGTAAAAAATGTGAACAAACGTAAAAATAAAATGTTCTAACAAGGCACTCAAACAAAACATTTTTTTGAATTTTCTTTCATAAAATTGTGATGGTGTAAATTACGCACCGGGTAAATTACTTTAGACAAGGTCTAGGGTGACTTACTAATGTAAAATAAGCAAAAGGCACGGGGAACAAGTGTTGATCGGGAGGACTGTAGGTGGAACACCTTTAGTCCGATTATAATTAAATATAGGCAAGAGTATAGGGGAAAATTATACAAAAGCTTTCTAGCACTACAAAAAAAACGTGGAATTGGCACGGCTTTTTGGCACGGACTGTAGTTTACGTTTTCCGTGACTAAGGTATTAGGCACGGATTTTGGCACGGACTCGAAACGCTGCCAATTTCGAAGCTCCAAACCGTATGGCACGGAAATCCAGTCCGTGCCAAATATACACACGACGTCATTCGTGACAAAATCGTTCCAAACTGACGGTTGTAAGAAAAAAACGTTAAAGATATTAGGCACGGAGATGTCTGTGTCAAAATTGTAAGTCACGGATATATCCGTGCCTTTATTTTGAAAATTTTCAAAATTTTCAAAAATTTTCAAAAAATTCAAATACGCTGGGAGATTAAATTCCGAAATTCAAATATTTTTCCACGGACATATCCGTGCCATGGATTTTAAAAAATAAAAAAATATTTTTTGTCACGGATTTATCCGTGCCTTAGATTTCGAAAAATTAAAAAAAAATTTGAAAATAAAAATTAATAATACATAACAGGCCATAATTCAAATACGGAATAAATCACTCACAGCATAATAATGTAGATTAATAAAAGTAATATCCATAATGAAAGTAATGTCTAGCATCCAAACGAAGATCATTACAGACAAATGTTAATGATGAATAATTACAGATTTTCATTGTTTAGAAAATTGTTAACACCACAGTTATTTGAATTGTGTCATTCCGGTTGAACGTTTGGCATTTGGGGGAGGACCGTAGGTTATTGAAAAACAGGCATGGGAGAAGGCAAAACCCACAGGAATTAAAGGTGCTCCTCATTACTTTGTCTGTGTCCGCCGGCAAAACCCTGAGCAACCATGTGTAACGAAGCTATAAATGTAATAAAAAATAAATTAGTATTGAAATAAATTAGTATTGTGATTAGGGCAGCTTGTTGGCTTGAAAAAAATTAAAAAAAATTAAAAAATCATACATATAATATATGAGATAATAAAAAACAAAAAAATTACCCTTCAATTCGGCCTTAGTGATTAAGCGCGGAAGATCCCCGTACGACACCGCACTAGCCTCCGTTGAAACTCCGTCTCCTCCTTTGCCGCCTCCTCCGCCCTCGACCTCGACCTCAGCCTCCAAGTCGCCACCGGCATTGAATATGGACTACGGGGTAGTGGTAGATGGGGATTTCGGTGGTGCTCGAGAGTGAGAACGCTGAAAGCTTCCCCTACCACGAAAGCTACCACGGAAGGAAGTGCTCCTTGCTGAAGACATTGAAAGGAGAAAGGGTTATGAGGGAGGAGGGCGGAGGAGGGAGGAGGGCGGAAGAGGGATGTCAGCGAAGAAAGAGATAAGAGGAGGAGAGTGGTTAATGAAAAAATCGAGAAAGAACATGTAAGGGGTGGTAATATATATAATTAAACCGTAGGCACGGACGTAAGCACATCCCCAACCGTGCCTATACCGTGTAGTAAATATCGGATTCTTGGGTAACGGTGTAGGCATGGCCGTTGTTGTGCCAAATTTCAATATCTCTGCGTGTGTCAGGCTTTTTGTGTGAGATCCATTCTAGGCACGGCTTTTTCCGTGCCTAATAGAGGGCATTAAACACGACAGTTTTTGGTAATTGCATAGGCACGGCCCTGTCCGTGCCAAACAAAATGAACTCTTCGTTTGTAGGGGTGCATTAATAGCATGTCATAAAACGAATTTATTGGGCTTTTATGTAGGCACGGCGGTTTCCGTGCCAAACTAAATGCCTCTGCAAGTGTGTCAGGCTTTTGTCTAGGATCGAAATTAGGCACGGCTATTTCCATGACAAAACAGTCTTGTCCTTTTCGATTTTGAATTTTATGAGAAACGTAGGGAATTGGAACAACTAAATCCGTGCCTATTGGTTAGAATAAACACCGTCCGACAACACCATTAAGTTCTTAACGTTTACGCTATTGGCACGACATTTGGCACGGAAAAATGCTAAGCCAAATTGAAACGCAAATAGAAACACGCCATGTGTCTACTTTCTTTTTTCGGCGTAGTCACGGCATGTCCGTGCCTAATATTCCGTGCCAATTCCAGGAGTTTTTTGTAGTGTAGTGAGAGAATTTCAGATTCCTTATTTTGGGGATTACACATGGTATTTATAGGGTTAAAGGGGGAGACAGGGCGCCGTTCGCCAATGTTCACCCATGTGAGGAAGTGACTCGAGTTTGTCTTGTATTTTTTGTCCTCTTCCTTACTTGATGTCTTACTATGCTTTGTCTTGTAGCGTTTGGACACGCTAGTCGATGTGAAGGATCTAATCCTCTCCAAACGCTACCTTCCAAAATACGCCGAACTAAAGATTTGGACGATCCCCGACAGGCTACCCGGGTAATATTTTCCAATAAATTGCCGGGTGGTTTCTTAGTTTTACGCTTGCCTGGATCTGCTTGCTGATTGGTGAAGTAACCATGTTCTATCTGGGTGGTTAGATCCACCTGGTCAGATTCATAATTGCTTGTTCCGACAGACGTCTAAAATGGTTATGATTCACGTGGGTAAATTTTGCAATGGGCCCGACATGTGTTCACGCAGCAGGAAGAGCACTTGACTAGTTTCCTCCATGTTGGTACTCCTGTACGGCTGTACAGCACCGATTCAGCCACCATAGACTGGGCACGCTTCGACACCTGATACATCAAAAGCAACACAGACACACTCAATTCCACCCTGATTCTGATCTTCTTTTGTGGAAATTTTATCAGACTTCTACTTGTTTTTTCTTATGATTTGACCAGGTTGCTTGGATTTGGGATTTTGTTTTGAACAATCATTTTATGAACAACTTTGTGGAGAAGACCTTGGGGAAGTTTCATGTGCTATATGCCGATTTCCCCATAATTTTCCTTGATTTATTTATATTTGAATCTTCATTTTTGAATTTTTTAAGTGTTAGAATAACTTAATATTTGCATGTGATCTTTTTAACCGCAACTCTAATTTCTAAACACTTTTAACCGCGAGGGCGCCGTTCAGCTTATGTGTTAATTAGGAGATGAGAGTTATGGTTAAAAAGATTTTTAGAAAGATTTTTATTTTTATACTTGGAGGATAATTACATGAAATAGTCATCATTTCTGATATTCGGACTCATAAATTTTTAGATATTACTCGCCCAAAATTGAAATTTTTTTCTTTAACTTAGATTTTTGCACATATTTTGACTTAAATTGGTAAAACTAACATTATGTTCTCTAATTTTTCAATAAATATTTTTTTAGCACAACAAATTTTTTTGAGGTCAATTAATTTTTAATTGCTTTATGAGAAATCTATTTAGTAGTGTTCCTCTATTTCTCAAAATATGAGCATTTATTGTTTCTTTAAATGTAATAAAAAATTTAAGAACGCACTTAGGTGAGACCAAGTATTTGAGTGAAAAAAAGCCAAAAAAGATTTGGTTCAATATCAGATGGTGAACTGTAAAGATATTTTATTTTTTTGTTTAATTTTTCTAGTAAAACGTACGTATTTTAGTGTACATAATTAGTTGTTTATAAAATAAAACTTTACAATACTTGTTTAAAAATGTTTTACATTCAATAAAATTTTGAAATAAAACTCATTATTTTTTATCATTTCAAATAGTCTATGAAAAAATTAGGGGCACTGCCCCCGAACCCCAATCAATGCATGGTGCCCCCATATATTTCAATTTCTGAATCCGCCACTGTTCTTCAGTTTGACTCCCAAATAGCTTGATTTTCTTGTGCGGCTTGTTAGTCATTACGAGCTCCACCATTGAAAGCTAGCCTTCACGTTTTAAAAATGAAAAATGCTAAGGGTACACCAAAGGTGTACCCCATTTGTCCTCCACCCCCTCCATTACCACATAAATGGGCAAGAATTTTAAAAAAAATTAAATAAATAAAAAGTAGATAAAAATGAGTGGTGGAGAAGGGGGTGGGGGACAAATGGGGTACACCTTTGGTGTACCCCTAGCATTGCTCTTTAAAAATATATACTTATACTCATCACATATTTATTTCCCATAAAGATATTCCCATTTCAATTTTTTGGAAAATTTAACGGAGAGGTATTTTTGTATTGATTTTTTCAAAAATACCTGTAATGTGATAGATAAAAGTATGATGTGATAGGTAGATTAATAGTAAAAACGTATGATATGATAGGTATGATAAGAATTAGTAGAGGTAAATATGATTTTTAATAGTAATAGGAAATACTTTGTGGGACAAGAAAAAAAAGGAAAAAGAGTTTTTGGAAAGGGTGGAGTAATAAGATGGTTCTTCGTAGTTTGTTTTCAGTGATTTGTGTAAATTTGTATTCTTCATATGACCAGTATTTTAATGTAAGACAAGAGTATTTAAGACTAAAATAATCATAAGACCTGTTTGGGAATAACGTTACAGATGGTACGTTTTGGATAAGATTTTAACGGTACAGATTAGTTTGAAAACCCTAACGCTAAACACTGCACGTAAATAGCCTTTTCAAAACGCTAACGCTAATTACTGAAACAATAAGAGCCACAAGGGAACTTTTTATTATTATTATAAAAACAACGCATGCATAGGTTGTAGAGTTGTACGTACGACGTATTACAACATACGGGGTAGTAATTAATTAATGCATAAAACAAAACCACATTACGAGATAATATAATAAAAATAAACCACATCACATTTTGGAAATTGAAATGAGAAAATTAAAGTGACCGGCAACATGCATGCATGAAACACATATATATGTTGGTAACATATAGTTTTGAAACCCCAATAATTAATCAATCAATCAATCATTGGAAATGATTTTGAATTTCTTCAATGATTTGATCCGTGACTTGAAAGGATTTCGCCAGAAAACCTTGAGGCAATGACAAGCTCCTCCCGAAGACCTGAGCAGGCACGAAGTTGAAGCCGGGGTTTTGGCTGTTGAAAGCCGTGATGGTGGTGGCATCCCCGTCGCTGGAGACCTGGCCGAAGTGGACAAGGCCCTGCGGCACAACGAAAACGTCCCCTTCTGCGCACTCCTTTAAGTAGGCCGTGTTGTTCTTGTAGCCCGTGGCGGGGTCGGCAGACACGAATCCCAAGGTTATGGTGCCCTTGAGGACAAGGGCTAGCTCGGTTGCCCGGCTGTGGACGTGGGGCGGGATGGCGGCGCCGGGCAGGTAGTCGTTGCGGATCAGGGTCAGCCCGAGGGTGTTGAGCCCGGGTATTGTTGTAACACTTGCGGCGCTAAAGGTGGAATTTGGGAATGCCGCTTCGGCAGTGGACGTGTTGAGACCCGATGTGAAGAAATCCTCTGCTGTCACTTTATCTCGAGCCTTGCACGCCAGCCCATTCACCAACACTGCACCCACCGTACCACAATCCATCCATCCATCCACAAACAAAATATTTATGTTTTATATAATCCTCTTACACATGCATCTTCTTACATGATTTATAGGATCGGTATACGAAGAACGATTTGATATGAAAATTAATTGTGTGATTGAAAGTGATGCAATACAAGATATAGAAAATATATATTGGTATTTTTAGTATCATCGGTTATTTTATGAGGAATTTACTTAAATAACACTAAAATATAATGACTTTCTCTAAATAGCACCACATGTATTTTTCTTTCCAATGTAGCACTTTTAGTCATTATGCATTAGTCATTATCCAAGCAAATATTTGCCATCATTAGACATTATAGACATTATTAAGTGTTATTTAGAGAATAAAATAATTTAAGTGCTATTTAGGGGAATGACTTAAGTTTTAGTGCTATTTAGTGCAAATATTTCTTATTTTATTTAATTCAATTTACTTAGAATATATGAATGTGAATCTTTATAGACATTGTTAACGATTTTGGGAATAATAACAATAACAATAATAGTAATAATAATAATAATAATAATAATGGCCAAATAGCGCCAGTACCCCCCGTGGTTTGCAAAATATGCACCAAAACCCCTTCTATTTTCAAAACTAATTTCTAAAGTCCTTGTGGTTTCAAAATGATGCACCCGTGCCCCCTCTGATCATTTTCTGGCCATTTTTCCAGCAAAGAAGGGGGCATTGCTGCATATTTACTAAACCACAGGGGGTATCGGTGCTGATATTTATTTCTCGCTTATTTTTTGTTTTTTTCCATTTTTCCTTTATTTGTTTCTTTTATACTCCCTTCGTCCCGGAGTATTTGTCCAGTTTTGACTTTTGGAACTGTTCATCTAAGCACTTTGACTCATCAAATTCTCTCAATGTGTAAGCCTAAATATAGTCACGTGTGATCTTGTTTGATTTGTCTTAACATATAGATTATTAATATATAATTTCTATAATTTTTTAATATACAAATTACAAGATAAAATGGATTAAAGAAGTGTATTGAATGGTGTGTAAAAATGAAAGTAGGCAAATACTTTGGGACGGAGGTAGTAATTTTTTCAACACAAAAAAAAGAGGGCATTGCGGAAGTACGTACCTGTAGAAGTGTTGTCAAAAACACAGAAGTCCTGGAGAGGGCTTGGATCGTAGGCATTAGCCAAAGTAACAATAAGGGCTAACAATAATATGGCTACTATTGATGTGTGAAAGGCAGCCATGATATGCTCTCTCTTTTTTCAGTTATTATTTAGTTAAGGATGGAAGTACATTTTGTGATAGTAAAAACCATGTATTTATATATACAAAAGAAAGAAAAAATTAAACCAATATTTCTGTGTTTTCACACCGGTTTTTTGAATACCGGTCCAGTATTTTTACTTTTAAGCAGTATAAAAAGTTTTCTTTTAACCCCATTTTCTCAATAGCTGTCATGGGGTTGGAAAAGTAGAAACCAAGGAAGCTTCTCTTGTTCTTTTTTTCTTTCCATAATTACAGTTAGCTCCATTTTAATGACCAAAGTGTGTGCCAACTTTGGAAAAAAGTTTTGGTTTGTTTTTTTTTTTAAGGATGGGCTCCAGCCCGGGCTAGGGTCCCATGGGACCCGGTCGGATGGTTAATTACTGAGATGAGGTAATTTGGACATTAGTCGTAGATGTTTAGCATAGTTGCCACCTAGCGTAGTTTCCAGGAATCGAACTCGAGTCTACCCATTGACACTCCTGGCCTTTGAAATTTGTGCAATGCGGTTTGTTTTTAAAAAAGAATTTAGGGGAGACATGGGTTATTAAAAAAAGATTATATAATTTTTTCTGGAGATTTCCTAACTTTTTTTCAGATTTTTATTACCTATTTTTATCCCAAGTTAAATATTCAATGAAATTTGTTCAAACATTAAATATAGGGAGCATCATTTGCACTGAACATTTGGTCATATACGCAATGCCTAGATCCCCATTTTTATCAATTGTTATTTGAAAAGGTAAAAACAAGTATTCCAACTTAAGTTGAATTGCCACAGCATATGGCATGGGTTAAGGGTATAAACGAGTGAAATGTTTCACTTTATGTGCACAATTATTCAAAAAATAAAGAAAAATGCATCTTAAGAAATTTGTGATTTAATTAACACAATTATATTTTTAAGATATATATTACAATATTTCATTATAATTTTACAATTTTGTTATGTGTATTACTTTAATATTAATTATTGCATGTTATTATATTATTAGTGTTTTTACTTACCCGAAGTGTATGTAATAGTTTTTGGGCAGAAAACTGCACCTAGGTACCCCCTATTTTGAGAAACTAACTGCCGGGTACCTCATATTTTTAAAATATACTCTTGGGTACACTCTATTTTGAGAAATTAACTATCGGGTAACTCACTTTTCTAAAATATACTCCGGGGTACCTCCAAATGTATATTAACTTACCCGTGAGAGACATTCCATTTTATTCGAAAGATTCGATTAAACTGGATAGATTGTATCCTTAAATTATAAGACCCAAGGTTACTTTTAAAATTCCAAACCCCTATTTCTTAAAAATTAATGGGGTAAAATTAATGTATATTTGGAGGTATCCTGGAGTATATTTTAAAAATGTGAGGTACCCGATAGTTAGTTTCTCAAAATAGAGGGTACCTTGGAGTATATTTTATAAATGTGAGGTACCTGATAGTTCGTTTCTCAAAATAGAAGATACTTCGGAATATATTTTGAAAATGTGAGGTACCCGGCAGTTAGTTTCTTAAAATATGGGGTACCCAAAAGCGGTTTTCTGGTTTTTAATTTGGGCTATACTTCTTGTATGAATTTGTTTGGTTTGGTAATGAACTTGTGTTTGATATGCAAAAAACAACTAATTATTATTTTAAAGAAACTAATTTATATGATTCAATTTTTTAAAGCCCGCTTTTTTTCTCGTCCGGGATCGGCTTTGAATTGGTTTTAATCTCATTTGAGATGATTTCTCAATCTAAATAATGCTTTTACAACAAATTTCTAAAAATTTAAAGAAGCCCGTAGATGTTGCGTAGTTGGCAAAGATAGAGAGTGTTAAGGGGATAGATCCGAGTTCGATTTCTTACCTATGGCCTTTGCAAGTACCAGGTGCAGGTCGTCTCAGCCACCAATCTACGATTAAAATCTAATTTTTATCTTTCTCAATATTGTCCAGCCGGATCTGAGGCACATCTTCTTTTTTTTCTGAAAAAAGAATGACCGGTACATAGGAAAGTTGTAAGGTTGGCTTTAGATCAGGCTTAAACTTCAAAAGCCACTTTTAACCATTAAAGTAAGCTGACTTTGACAAAACTTTGCAAAGTCCGGTTTAAATTTAGAATGCTGGGTTTGGGTGGATTCCACCAGCCTCAACCATTTCTCCTATTCTCCTTTTTTCCCCTACTTTTTACCTTTTTTTTTCTTAAAATGAAATTGGATGTTCCGTTTATTTCTATTTTCTAGTTACATATAGCTCTTGTTTGGATGTTGGCTGTCTACTGTTGGCAATTTAGGCCAACTATTGTGAACGATTGTTTAATTTAGCTGATTTGACTGATAGAATGAGTTGGCTGATCGTTAAAAGTGCTTGATAAAATTAGATGTTTGAAAATAGTTGTTCATATATATATATATTGACTCCAATCAGATGACACCTTACGGTGAGATAACATGCTACGGTCAGATGACGCAAAGCTCACCACAGGCCATCGCAAAGCTCACCAAAGAGAACTACAAAACTCACCAAACTGTAAGGTAAAACTCACCACATTTTTTCAACACTTTGAATTTTTTTTGAAAAAAAATAAAGTCAAAGGAAGGGCTGTTGATTAGATTTTGACCGTTGACCGCCACCTTTGACCGCCGCCACTGCTCCATCGCTGTCGTTCACCGGTTGCCACCACTGCTTCGCCAACGTGCCGCTACCCCATTAGTGTGCCACCACTGCTCCTCCGCCGGCCGTCGCGGCTGACCGGTGGTTGACCGGTGTTGACTGATCTGTAGTATGTAATCCATAATTAAATTTACTTAAAAATGTTAAAATAATAAAGAAAATTAGTGTAAATATAATTTCATGTTGACACATACATGTTTTGAATCAATTGTATTCTATAATATAATTTCAAATATTATATCATAATAGATAATTAAAAATAAAATATCTTTAATTTTAAATCATAAATTATCTAGGAAAAATAAATCAAAAATTATCTAGTAATAAAATCAAATCATAAAATCAATTTATTCAAACTCTATAATTATGTATAGTATTTTTCTATTTTAGAAGCAACTATAGTCTAGTTATCTCTTGTTTCATAAATTCTTTTAATTTAGTTTTTAAAGTATATATTTTTTAGTTTTCCATCAATATTGCAATTAATGGAATCAAAACTAACTTTATTATAAAATATCATAAAAAATACTCGTATGACATTAATTTAAAGGTAAAATAGCATCCAATTCTTTAATTGAAAGTTTTAGTATAAATGAAGAAAATAAAAAGCATTGAATTAGGAAAACGAATTTCATAAAAATGAGCATTCCTCGTCCATAATTTATTTTTTCAAATAGTTTCTATTAAAACATTGATCTTACGTTTTATATATATGTCCAAAATTAGGTGGCATATTATGTATTTGAAAAATATGAAGTTTCTCTATAGGTGAGGAAACTATTTTATTTATTAGGTGTGAATATTTAAATTAATATAATTAAACTCGCTTTGTTTAAACATATCACAAGAAATTACAAATATGAAATTAGTTTATGGGTGAAGATAATATTTATTTATTTATTATTAAAAAGCCTATTCTATTTTAAAAAAATTATAGTAAAGTTGCATATTTTTTTTATAATTTCTTAAGGAAAATTTTAAAATATAATGTTTGGTTTTAATTTTACATCAATATTAAAATAAATATAGAATCAAATCTAATTTTATCTAAATATGTCATAAACAAATACATGGGTTAAAATTATTAAGAAGTCAAAAAACATATTATTTTTTAATTAAAAGTTTTACTACAAACCTATAGACCAAAAAATACTATATTGAATTGGAAAAAAAATATTATCATAAGAACTTATGTTTCTCTTCAATAATTTAATTTACTCAAAGATTTAATATCAAAATATTGAATTCACATTTTTTATATATACTTAATTAGGTGGCATATTAAGTATCAAAAAAATTAAAAAATTTATTTATATGTGAAAAAATATACTATTTATTAGTTGTCAAAATTTAAATAAATATAATCAAATTAATTTCATGTAAATTTATGAACATATACAAAATTTATTTCGATGTGAAGTGAGTATTTTATTTATTATTCTAAAATTTTGTTATAATGAGAGAAGTTTATAATTTAGATATATTGGATGTTTAAAAGATCCGGATAAATATGGCATATGTTAAAGATCATATGGCATATCCGGTGTTTAAAAGAAAATAAATCTTTAAAGCTTTCCACATGTCATTCTCTAAATATTAACACATGTCACTCTCTCAAGTTTGACACATGTCATCCTCTTAGAGACCAAACTCTCAAATTTATATATAAAGGATAAAGGATAGGGCGGCGCATGTTTACATCAGCCCATGTACCCAGACGGCGCGAGGTGACTTCCTTTCGTCCCGTAGCATTTTGTCACATTCCCTTGTCATCTTGTGCTGATGACTCATTCTTTGGCGCGTAGCGCCTAACTGTTATTGAGGGAATATCCTCAATCTTTCGTTGGAATCGTTCACTACCGTCCAACTGACTTTAAATTAGAGTTATTCGTGCCGATACTTTCACACTGTAGTAACCTACCCGGTAGGTTTACCACTTGTTTGTGTTCTGAAGGGGCAGAAGATCACAAGATTGAAGTCAAGTACTCTGACCGGTAGTCTATATTTTATACCGGTCAACTTTTTCGAACTCGACCGGTGGTCTATATTTAGTTTATTTATATAATCTATTCTGACATGTTTGAATCTTGACCGGTCAGTTTCTGTGGACCCGGACTCTGACTAGGTCCTGAGTAGAATGCACCATTAGTTTTAAAATCAATACTTTAATGGTTTACACAAACAACAACAACAACAACCCAGTTAAATCCCACAAAAGTAGGGTCTGGGGAGGGTGTGTGTACGAAGACCTTGCCCCTACTCGAAAGTAGAGAGGCTGTTTCCAAAGAGACCCCCGGATCAACGTCGAAAGTTGCATTGCTTAACTAACTGTTACTTCATTAATTAAAGAAGCACAGACAGTTTAGAGATCCATTTTGATTTATTCCATCACATTCCAAAGCCAAAAATGGTGAAATTTTGGCTCCATCCGAGATGATGGAAATGGTTTACACAAACACAAAATATTAATGCAAAATTTTGGGATCTAGAATTTGTACGAGTAGCACCATTATTGAAATTAAACTTATGATTATTGGAAATGTGACTAAAGAGTTCGAGATGGACACATGGACAGTTGGACCCGGTCCTGGTGCCTATATGACCGTTAATTCCTGCCCTACTCTTCCTCCAACCGACGAATCTCCCGCCGACGCCCCACACCCATCTTCTGCGATTAAGTCACAGAAGAGAACCAATCATCGTTTCATTACAACGGGCCTTCGTCCTCACACCCCAAAACCGTAAGTTTTACGCTTAATTTTTTCGATCGAAGTTTCTGGCAGAGTGAAGAACAATATTCTCCGTGTGTTGATCTGTTGCGCAGGTAGAGATCGAGAAGTATGAATCGGTACCAGAAGGTGGAGAAGCCAAGGGAGGAGACTCCGATGGACGAAAATGAGATCCGAATCACCACGCAGGGGAGGCTGAGGAACTACATCACCTACGCAGATAGCCTTCTTCAGGTGATCTAGATCCCGTTTGCGATTTTCATCATTCAAAGGATCCCTAGTTCTTCCTGTAAATAGATTTTTTCGTTTACTTAGTGTTGAGATATTGATTGTTCATGGTGGAAATTTCACCTAAATGCTCCCAAAAATGGATGATTTCACGCCAATAAAGGAAAAAAAAATAAATTACTGTGACCACTCTGATAATGTGGAGTTCCATGAGCAATCACTCTGATAATGCCTGAGTGGAACTGGCCATATATGAGAAGTGGTCAGAATTTCACCTTATTTTCTGGAGTGATCCTGTAAATTTTTTACTTCTATGAAGTATTCGGCAGCAAATGTGTCAATGCATCAGAGTAGAGATTATACTAAGTATGTTGTTGTTGTACTCCCTCCATAGTCTGTCCCTAAAGAAATGTCAAAATTTTAATTTCTTTACGTCTCGTAATACTTGTCAAATCCACTTTAGAATTACTACATATCCCTATTTCTTGCAACCTAGAAAGTGTGTGTTGTATTTTTCAACTATTATCATTAATTAATAGCCAATGAAAAAAATAGATGATGATTTCCCATATTTAATGCACAAGTTACGACGTGATTGTTAATGAGAAACAAAAGTAAATAGTGTCTCTTAATATTTGTATTCTTTAAAGATTTGACCTTATTTAGGGACAGGAAGTATTAAACTTCTTGCAAAGAAATTTTTGCCTATTGTTTTGAGTAGGTAAACTCTCATTTCTTCATTCTGAAAACTTTGTGCAGGAGAAAGGGGCCAGCGAAATATTACTTAAGGCAATGGGTAGAGCAATTAATAAATCAGTAATCGTGGCTGAATTGATAAAGGTGGCCGTAATGCAATAACTTTATGTCGTCCTTTGTCCACCCTGTTTTGAAATAGGAATAATAGATGCCAATAACCCCAATTTTTGCCCATTTTAAATAATAATCTCAAGTTTCATACAGTGTATTTCCCATCAACAATTCCATTTTTGCTACGTGCGATGCTAATGGTCCCTACCTTTCTGGCGGTGAGCTTTTGTGCAAGATTATGCTGACATAGTGACATGGAATATGAGAAAGGAGAGGGAAAATGAGAATGGAAAGAATCAGCAGAATCTCACATTCCATGTCAACACAATATCCTGAACACTCACAGGCAATGGCATAGGAACTATTAGCATCTACACCGAGCAGACTTGACTTATTGATGCGAAATATGAAACCTAAGATTCTTAGTGCAAAATATGCCAAACTTGATATTCTTGGTGATGGTTTTTCTATTTCAATAGACAAAATTGTTGCCAATAATCTCAACTTTGAACAGTCTTCCAGAAATAATCCCAAGTGTAAATGTTGTTAAGAAAAATCCATAAGTTTGCATCGGTCTTCCGAAAGTGATCCACACCTAATAAATACCATTAGCCTTCTGTTAGCCTTTAAAAATTTTTACCAGACTATACGACTTCGGAATTCTAACAATGTGTAGATTGAAGATTGGACATAAGTAATTCTAATCTTGGATTGGATCGGACCAAAATTACCTCGGCCTTTTTTTTAATGGTGCATGTGGCTGTCAATTGTGTCATTTACAAAAAACGTTGGCTGATGTTATTTTGGTCTACCATTCAAGATCGGAATTATATTTTGTCTACAAATTTTCAGAATTTATTTTGGTATAAAGTGGTTCTGTTGGATCCTAATTTTCAAGAAGTTAACACAAGGCTAACCGCGTTCGAGGGGAGGTCATGCTTGGATGACAAATGCAAATTTCGGATTAGTTTTACCAAAATTTAAACTTGGGATTATTTCTTGGAGACCACATTTTCCTTTTTAATATTACCATAACTGTATTTTAACTCATTTTGTCTTTTTAATAATATGGAGTAACATGTAATTGTTCTTTTTGACAGAGAAGAGTTGCAGGTCTCCATCAGAATACTTCAATTGGTTCTGTTGATATCACAGATACATATGAGCCTCTGGAAGAAGGCCTCCTTCCGTAAGATAGCCCTATGTTTTCCCAGTTATTATATTTTTTACTCTGAAACTGTGAGTACTTGACAAAGTTTCCTTTACACTCTTTCCTAGTGCAGCCAAGAGAGAATTCGTCATGTATCAGTGATAACAGTCACCCTTTCTAAGAAGGACTTGGACTGCTCTTCCCCAGGGTAATTCTCAATCACATCATTTTAAATGATTAATTGATATTTCCATGTTAGTGGGAGAAAAACTTTTTGCTGAGGAGGATTTGAAATATTCATCTCATTATTCCTTCATTAGAAGGTTTGTGACAGAAAGGGTATCCGAGTAAAACCTTGCCATTATGTTTTTATTTGTGTGAATATGTAGCGTTAACTAATTTTAGAAAATCAATTTCAGTGCAGCGATCTTACTTTTTCATTGATAAATCACACTGTATGGTTGCATTCTTGCAGATACCAGCCACCTATTCCAGCTGATCAAGTCAATCCAGTGGCCACTTATGATTATGAAAGGAGTATGTTACTGGTTTAATGATTGATTGAATTTGCATTCATCTGGATATGTATTTTATGTTGTTTTGTAATCCACCCCTACAAAACCTATAATACCAACTTTGTTGGAGTCTATTGGGTCAAGCATGTATCCTAACCCTTGTAAACAACTATGTTTGCCGCTTGATGCTTTGTTCTCTTTACTACCCAAAACTTCATAGAAAGTAAGAAACAGATGAAGATTAATGTGTCATTCGATTTCGTCCATTATCTACCCAATGCTAAGACATTGCCAATAATGACACTTTTACATTCATTGGCAATTGACACACAATACCTTGTAAAACCAACAACAACAACATTACCCCAGTGCCTCAAAAGGCTCCCGCCCATTGCCGTGGGGGGGGGGATGTATGCAGTGTGGCCTCTATGTTCAAACATAGAGCGGCTATTTCCATATGTCAATGATGAGCGTCGAAAGTTGCATTGGCTAAAACCAAGATAGAAAAAAACTTGACCAGTGTGGCTGTTAAATGTCTAGAATACTTTCTCAAAAGTTCCATTTTTTGGCAGGGAACACGAACAATGGAGTACTAAGAAATGATGAAGACAATGGATGGGAAGGAGAGCGCGGTGTTGCTGGAAGGGGCAGAGGACGAGGTCGAGGGCGTGGTCGTGGAAGAGGACGTGGGAGAGGCTATGTTATTTGGAATGATAGCTATGGTGCACCGGGAACAGTACCTACTCAAGGCCGTGGTAAGTTCATTTATGTACTTGTTTTGCATTATTTATTTCCTTCAAGACTTGATGGTTATTTGATATTAGCTCTAAGTAGTTACTTCCCTTGACATTTTTTTGAGATGGGTTCAGTGCACTATCTAAATTATTCTCCAGGGAATAGAAATAGTTGTCCGGAAGAATCCCTTATGGCACTTGACTGCCCCTAAATGCCCACTTTAGCTCTTGGCAAGAACATGAAACTTTTCACATGCTTCTGTGATTTTTGCCCCATTTAGTTGCCCATTTCTTATCTTTTTACATCAACATAACTTTGAGATTTCTCAAATGAATCTTGAAGTGGTGGACACGGTTCCACCCAACATGAACCTTATGGCCAAAAACTGGAACCAAAACCTTATGTGTAAGGTTCTTGTCCCGGTTCCATCTTATGGAGGGCCTGAACCAGTTTTTGAACCGTAATCCGAACCGCCGGTCCTAAGGATCGGAACCGAGTACAGCGGTTCAAGTTTAGGTTCTTGGTTTCACGGAACCGTTGTTGAACCGTATCCACCCCTTCTTGATGATTGAAATAATGTGCATGTGTGCCTCACCATTATAACACGTTAAAACGATAATTCACTCCCTACAGAATAACACAGTTGCCATCTTTTTTGACAAGAGACTATGTCTTCTTGTAGGCGGCGGCGGCAGGGGCCGACGGAGTGGCAGAGGGGTCGCCCGTGGAGTGTTCAAGCCAAATGTTACAATTCAGGCAGCAGCAGCCTAAGATTTCAAACACTGAACTGTAGATCTTAGTTCTCACCCAAAGCTCTTTTAATTCCTTTGCATATTATTTGCTCCTTTACAGAAACGAGAGCTTTCTAAATGCTGCCATAAGCTACTCTTGCTTTCTTTGTTGCTCTTCTTTGGTTGTCTTCTTTGTTTAAGCTCTAAAAGAAACTTTGATCTACACTCCTTCCATCCCAATATTTTTAATTTTTTACTTTTTTGTTCGTCCCATTATTTTTGTCTCGTTTCACATTTGAATCATACTCCTATTACTCCCTCCGTCCTAAATTGATTTTTTCAGACATCGTCAAACTATAATCACTTTCTTTACATGTTTTCGTTAATTATTTGATAAAATAATATAGTTATGTCACCTCTTGTTTTGTAGATTTTTTGATGTAGTTTTAAAATATATAATTTTTATTTTTTTTATTTACACCTATAATCAAATAAATTAAATTGAAAATAATTTCATTCAAACCTCGTAAACCGAATTGGGAAGATGATTTTAGGATGGGGGAGTACTAAGTTTGTGACACTTTTACTCCAAAAGCGGATAGATGTTAGTAGCCTCAGTACTGGAAAAAGATGTTCCAAATTAGGGATACTTTTATGGGACTGCCAAAAGATAAGACTTGCTATATTAAATATGTGTATGACTTGCTGAGGGAACTAAGTACAAAACCTTGGTGGATGAAAGTTATATGGAATAAATTTACCATTCCTAAACAAGTTTTGTCTTGGCTTCTATTTAGAATTCAAACTAAAGATAAACTTGCTTGGTTTTTGGGGAAGGCATGGCCCTTGGGCTAGGATGACACGCACAAATGGAGAAATGGCCCTTATGTGAGCTCGCCACCGAGACAAGTACTCATTTGTTTGGGTTTTGTGTTTGGAAAATGCTTGGGTGCCCGATGACTGCACTCAAGCTTCGCCCAGATGATTATCATTTGTGTCATCTATGCGAGGCTTGGGTGCACCCATGGTAGCAACCATTGGGGTACCCTAGCATGGCCCTTTGTGTTTATGTTGTTTATTTGTCTAAGCACTACTAAAAAAATTATTTGTCACAGGTTTTTAGTCACGGACCATAGTTTAAATATTTATTGACAAAAAACTTAGACACTGTCCGCTAAGAGATGTGTCAAATAGACTTGAGAAATATTTCGTCATGGACGCAGGTGTCGTGACAAAATTTGTCTCGGCTTAATCACTCCTAGTGTAACGCCTTAAAACATACCCTAAAATTTTTAATGAATAATTGTTAAATTAGTCAATTCCGTTTTGATTAAAATAAATTATTATTGGGCTTTTGGGCCAAAATGAGATGTGTTTTGATGTCATAACAACAATATTTGTTCATGTCATTCCACAATATTTAGATCCACTTTGTAGTAACAATTGTTTACCTCATCAAGATGAAATTTAGTCAAGAATTTTCAATTTTACACACATTTTTTTAAGCAAAGATTTTCATCTTCCAATATGCAACACATTTCACACAATTTTTTTTAAAAACAAAATAGTTTTGTCCTTAGTGTTTTATTAGCTCAAGCTAGGTGTCTTAAGACACACATTTTTTTTTGCACGAATATCTTTAAAAGATACTTTGTATAAATAACATTGCCAAAAACTTATTTTATTAGCATATGAGAGTTGCTAAAAGGGTAAAACACATTTTTATATTATTGAACTATTTGTTTGAGAAATATTTGAATTAAATAGAACTAAAACTTAAGTCATTTCTCTAAATAGCACTTAAACTATTTTATTCCCTAAATAACACTTAATAACGTCCGGTGATAACGAATATTTACTTGAATAATGACTAATGGATAATGACTAAAAGTGTTACATTGGAAAAAAACACATGCGATGATATTTAAGGAAAGTTATTACGGAGTATGTTTTAGTGTTATTTAAGTAACTTCCCCTTTGTTCAAATCATTATAAACTTATTTCTTATTGCCCAATCTTTTGTAAAATATTTCCTTTTGATAAATTAACAATACATTTGCTTATTTCTGTCATTAAATACACTGAAAATTTTTCTTTAAATTCCCACTTTAAACGAAATATTATTTATTGTAGTATCCATGATATCACATAAAATATTATTTCTGTTAACATTAAATCAATTCAGAGTAAAATTTAAAGTAATTTTATCTAAAAAAATAGTATTGCATAATAAGTATGTTTTCAACAATCACTATAATCTTATCCGTATTATTTTTCCAAAATGCATGGCACCAGAAAACTTGTGATTTTTTTCGATAATTCATTTTACAATTATTTTACACAAAATAACAATACAAAAGTTGTGAAAATGGCACAATAATTTTTCTCTCCAAAATGGCACAAAATATTTTTATAACTCACCACAACTTTTTTGTATTGCAATTTATATCTCGAGTGATACTCTAAATTATTTTACGATAAACCACTATTATATTTCACCAAAAACAGAATACAATATACGTAAATCGTTATATTTTCTTAAAAAATTGAGACAAATGTATGAATTGTTTAATACCGTTAGATTTTGATAGACTTCTTAACATTCGACTTGAATATTCTAAGATTTCAAATGATTTTTTAAAATCTCAACTGAATATCCATTGACTTTTATAATTCAAAAAAAATTCGCATAGTATAGGTTGAATACACACCTTAATCTTTATTGTATATATCCAATTTTTACATTTATTCGTATTACTAGTATTCTACTATGTATTTGTTCTTCAAGACTGTTCGTCTGCGCGTCTCATAGTAAGCATAAAAAAACAAGTTCAAAATTGTATTCCCTCCGTCATTAAACTAGAGTTACGTTTGGAATTCAGATGTACTCTCTCCGTCTCGGAGTATTTGTTCATTTTTGACTTTTTCTGATCAAAAATAGTAAATTTTGACCCTAAATTAAATAAAAATAAAATTAGATATTGATACACATGTGTGGCTCGGAGGGTGTGCAAAGTGGCCAACGGGCCCCTAAAATTTTAGGGTCCCATATTTTTAAATTTGTTGATAATTTTAAAGTAAAGGTATTCTAAAAAAATAAAATAGAGCCTAAAATGCAATTTTGGACCGGACCAATTTTATTTTTTCATTTTTCGAGGCCGGCCTTGTTGATACAAAAATAGTTTTATACTTTTATTAGATAAAATATTTTCAAAACATTATTTTATATATTTAATATACAATATATATTTTATTTAATTATAAGTCAAAAGTTGGAATTAGCACTTTATTTTAATTATAGTTACTATTTCAGTACCAAAATACATTATAGTTACTATAATGAAAAGGACTGAGTGAGAATTTCAAAACTAATTTAGATGTGTTTGGAACTAGCACTTTATTTTAATTCTAAAATTTGAATTTTAAAATTTGAATGTTGTGAATTTCAAATGATAAAGAAATTTATCTAAATGTGTAATTGAGATTTGTTATGAATTAGAATAATTTATCTCGTATTTAAATCCAAATTTTTAAAGATTATTATGAAGTTTGAGAAAAATCTAAATTTAAAACCCCCAAATTCAAGTTTTCAAACATGACATTAGTGATATTAATTTTTTTAATGTAATTTTAATATCACTAATGTCATGTTTGGACATTAGCGTTATTAAATTTAATCACAACAAATTATACATTTATAGTTCATTGCAAAATTTATTCGATTATGAAAAAAATTAAATTGAGCTAGTATATTGTTAAAATATGCTTAAAATCCGATCATAATGTACGGTGAATCCTTTCTTTAATTTCCCGTAGCAAAATTCCCATTCCCGCCTTTTTCTCCTGTTCATCAATCGGATTCAATCATAACCCTACTAAGATGGATTCATTTCTCTTCTTCGATTCTTCTTTGAGAATATCGTATTCTGGGCAAATCAATTCGATTCACGAGGCCTCAATTGCAAATGCATACATCATATGCATTTGCATGATTGAATGAAAGCATCGAGCTAGGGCCGGCCTCCAGATTCGTCGTCTGAATTTCGACGCCGGCGATCGATTATGGAGCGGAAACTCGCGATTTGGCTCGCGATCCTGTCGGTTCTGGCCGCCGGCGGGCCGGCGCACGGGTTCATCGGGATCTATTGGGGCCGATACGCGACTCAGAGCATGGTTCCTTCGATGGTGGTGGATCTGCTTCTGCAAAACGGGATCTCGGAGATCCGGCTGTACTCGCCGTCGACGAACGTGCTGACGGCGCTGGAAGACAGCTCCCTGGGCGTCACCGTCACCTTGACCAACGATTTCGTGAAGAGGATGAAATGGAGCAATCTGCAGTCTGTTCGCGACTGGATTAACGAACTCGTTGCGGTGCCCGTCAAAAGGGGAGTCAATATCAGGCATGTCCCGCTCCATTTTTCATTTCTTCCACTTTTTTTTCTCTCTCAAAACTTTTACTCCGTCTAGGGCGTGTTTGGTTCGGAAGAGGGGATGAGAGTCGAGGGCTCCCCTCCCCCCCACCCCCATCCCTATTTGTTTGGCGGACAAGAATCTAGGTTAATGTGTCCCATATTGACACATCTAAAGTGGTTTAAATATAATTTTGGCATTAAAAGATAAGTTAATAGCAAAATCCTACCCACATTTTGGGTATGGATTTCTTAGTTTTGTGTTGGGTACTTTCTTGTTTGTGTTCTCATTTTAGGTCCAAGTTATTTCATTTCATATTCGTGTTAGCTAGGCACTAAAATTTTGGATGATTAACGAGTTCAACTCAAGAGATTAATTATAAGTCTGTTATATTCGTTTCAATTTTCTGATGTGGGATAGAATCTAACAGTTTGTATATATTTTTGGTTGAGGTTGAGTACTCAGTTATACATTATTACATTTGCACTTGAAACCTCTTATTAACCTAATACTCATATGTAAGAAGTTCTCAGTATCCTCATCATTCATACGGAGTACTCCGTACGTTTTTTTCTGATTATATTGGGTTACCCGTTTTGTTTACAGGACGATCATCGTTCTAGACGAACCATTCTATCCGGTGAAAGGAATGGATCCGATTTGGAATGCAACCAATGTGTTCAGAGAGACAGTGGATTGTCTGCAGAAGGCAAACCTGTCTCACATAAGAACAACCACTACCCATTTCTCAAACATATTGAAGGTTGTGAGAAAGCCATCGGAGGCTGATTTCCAGGACGAGTACAAGGACAAGATGTTGGAATACCTCAGCTTGTACAACAGCACCAATTCCTTCTTCATGTTCGACCTCTACCCCATCTTCTCTGCCCAACTCAACAACTGGCCCATTGAGTTTGCATTCATGGACAACAAATCAAACTTCACCATTGTTGATGGCAAGTACACCTACACCAATGCCTTTGAGTTCATGTTTGATGCACTTGTGGTTGCCATTGAAAAGGCCGGGTACCCGGACATGGAAATCGCGATCGGGCAGGTCGGGTGGCCCACGGATGGGGCCAAGGACGCAAACATCACGAACGCCGAGAGGTTCTACCGTAGCTTCCTAATGCACATCGCGCGGAAAAAGGGGACCCCCAGACGACCAAACACCAACATAGACGTCTTTCTGGCCACATTGACCGACGAGAACAAGATCCCCCTGCAAGTCGGGCCGTACCAGCGCCGCAGGGGAATATACAACTATGATGGCACACCCAAGTTCAAGATTGACTTCTCAGGGCAGGGGAGGGACATGTACCCATGGACAGCCAAAGGGATAGTGAAAATGCCATCGCGGTGGTGCATTTTCAATGGGGACACCAGCAACTTGACAAAGGTAGACGAACAGGTGAGATTCGCCTGCAACAAATCGGATTGCACGTCGCTCTACTTTGGGTCCTCGTGCGGCAACCTGAACTACACATGGAACGCCTCTTATGCCTTCAACATGTACTACCAGTCCAACAACCAGGAGCTGAGTAGTGGGGCTTGTGGGTTTGCAGGGTTGGGGGCATTGACCCCATATGACCCCTCAGTGGGCACTTGTACATTCCCTGTGGAGATTTTGACTGCTGAGAATGTTGATGGGGGAAGACAGCTCGCTAACTATATTGGGTATTCTCAATCTGGGGGTGCCCTACACAAGACCCCTTACCCCACACTTGGGCTTCCACTGTTGGCTACATTTTTTGTTTTTCTTAAACACACATCAAGAACAAGTGCACACTACTTGCCCTTTCAATGACATGCGTTTCTTCATGTTGTTATCCATGGTTTTGTATCTAGTAACACATGTAAAAAAAAACATAACATTTCTAATGAAAAGTTGTAGGGTTTTAAAATTATTGAAAAATGTTCATACTCCATTGCTTTGGTTATTTTACCCGCTAATTTATTATATGCATTTTTTTAAAAAGTGACATAGTCACACCCAATGACTTAGTAAGAACATGTGTCATGATATTCAACCTCTCTTTTGGATGGCATTCACATTATTGATCCATATAGTGCTCGTTTTATTTAATCTTTGTCATAATTTAGGATTTTTTGTCTGTACATTCTGTTTAAAAAAAGACCCCCATATTTTTTTTAATCTTGGAAAATATTGTATAGCATTCTTCTCAAACTCAGATGTTGCCTAGAGTACATAAGATTGTCAATAGCTTACACTCAAGCTCAGGACATGTACGATAGGGCGAGGATCAAAGTAAGGTCAATAGGAGGGGACTCAAATCACTCAAATAAAATGTCAATTTTTCCAAAACATTAAACTAGAAAAGCAAGGAACACGGGCACGAAAATTCTAGACAGAAGCCAAATCACTCGATTTGTCAAATGATTCAGAAATTTGCAAGTGTTGTTTGATAAACAGTAGCATAAAACAATTGAGCATGATATAACAATCTCTTCAGCATTCTGCAATTGTCGCATCGCATGTTCTGCTAACCAAAAAACGACCACTGAGATTCTTAGAACAGTTGATTCTTTACTATGATACAATTATCTTATCCAACCGTTGCAATTATCTTATCCCCGTCCCTTGTTAAATTGGCCATCTTTAAATTAGGTATGCTCAGACTGCTATTTATTCTTGTTTGCAGCAGATCCATGAGTTTCTGTCACTTTTTTAAAAAAAAGGGAAAAATGAAATGAGTTCTACTCTCGCGTTCGAATCCTTGCATCCAATCTTGCACGGCGCTCTTCATAAGATGCTGCAAAAAAAATTGCAAAAAAAAAAAAACATAGAACCCACTTTGTTGTACATTTGTGATATCAGAGTAGCAGAAAAAGACAAAGTTTGAAAGTTAACAGAACTCACGCTCAGTAGGCCGTGACAACAAGGGAATATGGGAAGTTCCTTTCTTTTTCGTTCTTGTTTTCATCACACTGTTATCTGACATGTTGAATTCCCATTACTAGTATCAATAGGACAAAATTTGAACAAGAATCATTGTTAAAGAGGCATATATATGGCATTCTTTACCATTTTCGATGGATGAAACGCTTAGCAGAGCCTCCTGAAAAATTGCTGATTGCAGTTTGTAGCTTAGGTATTCCCTCTCGAAATGTTCACGCAAAGTTTGCTTGGCATCTATGACGACCAGGTTCATAAACACATAGAAATCACTAAAACAGTAAATTATGTTATTGATAACTCTAACTACTGATGAAACGATTAGAAAACCCAGCATAGGTGATCCAACAAAGTTGATAACTTCTGCTTCTTATGCTCTTATTTGAACCGACCTAAAGGGTTCTGCATTTCACAAACTAGTTTCAAGGCTTAATGCCGCCTAAGATCAATCCACATGCATAGTTTAACAAACTTCAACAAGAGCATAAAAATGCAAAACCTAGCACTTAGAGTTCATTTTCTAATCCCGAGTCCCGACACCTCAGTAGTTTGTTTGTGTTGTTATCATCTCTGCATTTTTGTAAGCAATTCATCGCTCCAAAATACCAAAAAGAACATTCAGATTCACATAATATAGTAAATTAGTTCCAGTGGATTCAACCTAGTCTTACTAAATTTAATACTAGCTCGACATCTTGTGTACCTGCAACATTTCTCAATCATTAAGTTTGGTTGTTTGGTTTGGTGTTCAATTTCAGGTGGGGTGGGAGCAGAAATTGATTCGGTCATCTTTGAAGGCTTCAATAGGGGCAAACATATACAACGTGTATTTAAAGAATGTTGAAGTGAAAACATATCGGAGTGAACATATTTCCTCCCAAATGTGGGAGTAAATTTAAATATAAACCATTGGCAGCAAAAATGTATTCTGGTGGCAGTTTATTGATGTGTGTAGCAGCAAATGTAATTACTACTCAAGTAAAATACTACATATTGTTGTACAAAACAAACCCACTACGATCCCACTGTTTTTGGGGTCTCGGGGTCACAATATGCGCAGTCTTACCCCTGTAAAAAACAAAAAGACTGTGGAGTAGCAAAATGACTCTTTAAACTGTGCGCTTCTTTTAACAGTGGAGTAGCAGTTAGTCAATGCAACTTTCAAAGCTCATCATGGGTCATCCGAAAACAACCGCTCTATGTTTTAAACATAGGGGTATGGTTGCATACGTGATTACCTGTGCTTGAGCCAAGGTCTCTATAGAGACAGCCTCTCAACTTTTGAGTAGAGGTCAGGTCCATAGTTTGTAAGGCGTCGCCTAGGCGATAAGGCGCCATCACTGGGACGCCTTGTCTGCTCGCCTCGCCTAGAAAACCATAAGGCGACCAAGCGCTCGCCTAGGAGTCGCCTTTCCTTGCCTTACCTCACCTTAATTCGCCTTACCTTGCCTTGATGCCTTGGGCCACTTTAAAATTTTGAAAACCCCCATTTTTAGTGCAACCCATTTTCTTTTAGTGTAGCCTAATAGACTTAAACTTATCTTCCCTCTCTCTCTCTCTCGGTCTTCTCTGTCAAGCTTCTTTAAAATGTATAAGACCTATATATACATATATAAATATATGAATATAAATAAATAAATAAATATATATATATATATATATATATATATATATGCAGGTATGTATGTCGCCTAGTCGCCTAGGCGATATGAAGGTACATTGGCGCCTTGCCTCACCTTGCCGCCTTACACACTATGGTCAGGTCTGCGTACACACACCCTTCCCACACCCTACTTTTGTGGGATTCAACTGGGTTGTTATTTTTGTTGTTGAATAAATAACTTCTAATAAAAGTTTCCTTCTCACGATTTAATTCATTTGCTGAACTGTTCAAGGCCTGACCCCAGCATTTTTATAAGTATTTCCCTAACCTCCCTCCCCTGTAATTGCTAAAAAAAAGTTGGTTGAATATATACGAAGAGTATTTTACTCAATGACCTCTTAAGGCCTTAGGGTTTGTTCTCTTCAACTTATTCATATAACTTATGTTAGAAAGCATTTTCACATTGATGTTTTGTTAATGGCAATGCTTGTTTCTGTTTAGGTTTTGATAATGACAAACCGTCGGGAACATGGGACAAAATGAAAACATTCAAAGTCATAGCAAAAGCTCTTTGAAGGAACAAAAAGTACAAGAAAGGCATTGACATTTCTAAAGACGACGACAATGACGTTTTGAAGACGTTGTCTAAATAGTTAAGTTTTTATTGTAACTAGCTCATTCAATTTCTCTAAGTCATGACTCAAAACAAAATATGTTTTTCATGCAACAAATGAGTATTTTCATAAATGGTTTTAAGTTTATAAAACCCCTGGTTCTTGCCCAACCAAAACCATAACCATCGGTTATCGGCGTTCGGCTATGGCGTTCGGTTTTCGGCATTGGTTATTGGAATTAATTTTTGTCAAATGGTTTTTTGGTTTTTATCTTTGGTTTTTGCTTCTGGACACATTTAAAGGTTTTCCAAATCATTAGTTTTCAAAAACCATAACCTTTGTTTTTTTGGCGTTGGTTATCGGTGTTGGTTTTTGGCGTCCGAACCAACAGAGTGGTTTTCAACCTTTTATGATTGGTTTTTACTTCTGGGCACTTTTAAATAGTTCTCCAACAAAAACACTTCAAAAACCACCTCTAGTTTTTGGTCGTTTGGCAAAAACCATGCGAAACGACGTAAACTTGGCTAGCCGTGGTTTTTACCATAATGAAGTGGTTTTTAAGTTTTTATACTTGGTTTCTACATAAAATACATTAAATAAGTGTTTTAAACACTTAGTTTTTACTTTGGAGAACTTTGCACTTTTCGGTCGGGTTTCAGCGCCGGTGGGCTAGGCCATGGTTCTGGACTAGCCATCTACCCAGCGATGGTAGATATCACCCATCCATGGGTAAGTGATCCCGGCATTACAGAACCATGCCACCCAGCGATGGGAGATATTACCCATCAAAAAATGTTTTGGTTTGAAAACCAATAGCATAGGTGAAGGCATAGCCCATTCCAGTTCCATATCTGGATCCGGAATCATGAATAGATAGGGGGGGCTTGGAATCATGAATAGATAGGGGGGCTTCTCTGGAAGAAGGGTAAGCGATCCCGAATTCCAGAACCATGCCACCCAGCGATGGGAGACATTACCCATCCATGGGTAAGTGACTTCCTAGCGATGGGAGGATATTACCCATCCACATAGTTAGTAAGGCGTCGCCTAGGCGTCCCCTAGGCGCTAAGGCGTTATGTTTTGCTCGCCCGCCTTGGTTGCTCGCCTCGCCCAGAAAACCCTAAGGCGGTCAGGCGCTCGCCTAGGCGTCGCCTTACCTCGCCTTATGTCGCCTTTCTTGCCTTGACGCCTTGGGTCACTTCAAAATTATGAAAAGCCCAATGTTTTTTAGTGCAGCCTATTTTTTTTAGTGCAGCCCATCCTTTTAGTGTAGCCCATTTTCTTTTAGTGCAGCCCAAGTATTTTGCAAGTCTATTTTAAAGAGTTTAAGAAGATTTAACTTAAATTATCTCTAGGCTCAATCAAGAGCCTCTTCCCATTCCAGATCTGCCGACTCACTTTCTTCTAAATGTTTGTGAACCCTTCTTTCTTTTTCAGATTATGTGTGGACTTTTGTTTCATATGTTGTGCCTTATTATTTATAATATTGTGGTATGTTGTGCCATATATATGTGTGCGTGTGTGTGTGTGTGTGTATAGGTCGCCTAGGCAGTATGAAGGTATATTGGCGCCTCGCCTTGCCTTACCGCCTTACAAACTATGCCCATCCATGGGAAGGCATGACCGTTGTAAGGCATTTAAGGCTAATTCTTTCCTTGTTTGAAAGTCAACCTCCCACCCAGCGATGGAAAGTTCTTACCCATCCATAGGTAGGTGACCGCTGTCTTTAAAACTGAAGGAAAAATGCCTTACCAGCGATGGGTAGTTCCAAAAATTGCTGGGTAGGCTAATTTCCTGCACATCCACTTTTATTTGATTTCCACAAATCATGCCATTAAACCCAAATCAACTCCCATCTGTTATACATCATTTTTTGGGTATAAATAAGGGTCTTTTGGGTCTAATTTTCACAACCATTCCTCACACATTTCATAGCTTTACATTGCATCATTCCATAAACTTTTTACATAGCTTTTTAGAGCCATTTCTTGAGTAATTGAGTGTGTTCTTGATCTAAATTAGTTTACTCATACTCTACTCTTTAAGAGAGTTTTTGTACTTGAGTGGTCAAGTGTTGTGAACACTTTAAGGGAGGTTTGTCCCCTTGGTTGTACGAAGGAAGGGCATATTCCTTCATGTTGAAGTCTTGGAGTGTGGTATCTCTGAGCAAGTGTATAGAGGCTCGTGGGACTCGAGTTCTCAGGTTGTAACGGTTTGTTAAGCACCCGTAAGCTTAACAGAAATAGTGTAGCTCGAGAGAGTCTCTCGGGAGACTGGACTAGCCACACGTTGTGGTGAATCAATATAAATCTTGGTGTGCTCCCTTTACTCCTTTTTATTCTGCTCTTTACTTTATCACTGCGATTTCTATTCCGTGAAAATTTATAAACATTCTCGTGCCTCACTATTCACCGCCCCTCTAGTGAAGGGAACTTATTCTAACAACTTATTCTTATTGAAATTAGATCAGATCAAAAAGATAGATTCTGATGAGAAAAGATCAAATCAAATCAGACCAGAAAGATTCAGGTCACATCAAATCGAAAAGAATCAAATGCCTTAATACATTCATATCAGAACTAATGTGATCAACCTGCTAGGCAAGTTCATCCTCTGTTTTGACATAGAGCCTAAAGATGTGTAGACTGTCGAGCAATGTTTTTTTGGTAGGACAAAGCAACAATCTGCAAGGTGTACCTTTTCACATGGCACTGTTCTGTCTGTTCATGTTGGGAAATGTATTGGCTCTGTACTATGTGTCTATGTCATTAGGTAGAGTCAGAAATCTCATATGTCTACCAATGACATCACAATAGTGACATCATAAGAATGATGTCATACTTCTAGATTATACTTGACGATATTTACACTTATTTTTCATAGAAGGAACTATCAGAGAATATCTAAGGGAATGAATGAAATTTGAATGCAAATGGCCAATAATTGAAAAAATATGAATGTTGAATGGATCTTGAGTACCTATTGAACAAATAAATCTGACACCTTCAAATTCACAGCACTGAAGAACCAGTGGAATCTCGGGGGCCATTATGTATTGAGGTTTCCTTGGCGTCATTTCAGTATCCAATAATAAATCTATCACCTGCAAAATGAACGTCTAAACTCAAAACCCTGTCTTCAATCTTTGAAAATATCCCAGTACGATCCATACATATAGGTGACTGTAATTTACGAGAAGTCACAAAAAGGAACCCCGCCTACAAAAAAGTGATAGAGGCAAGGTAAATGAGTGGTCCTCCAACACACGTTTTGCAATGTTGGAATCAAACCAGGATGCCCAAGGCATTTGACTAACAAATAGGCAAATAAAATGAATGACTCACATGAAACTGAAGAATCTTATGAGGGAGCATGATATATGGAATGAAAGGAATGCTTGTCTAAAAGGTTAAGTGGAAGTCGCACACAAAAAAAATACTAGTTTGCACCCAGGATGAGTTTCAATGCTATTCTATTCTTTCCTAGACAAATCCAGAGACCCCAAGAGTGGCTCCTGCAACATTAGTAAAAAATCTAAAATCAATTTGCAGTATAGGCCATTTAAGAACCCCCGAAAACTTTGAGACTCAAGTGCAGGAACTCGGTTGCACTAGTATATGTATGTACAAATGTTTATTTTGGAGGGAAAAATCATAATACATCACTAAGGTTGTGTTCTCTTCGTCTGATCTAATTGGTTTTTATCTAAATTTGTTAAGGCTGATCTGATGGTGTGATTGGATTGATTGTAGTGTAATTTAAAGTTGTCGCTGATCTGATCCGATTCCAATAAAAATAAGTAATAAGTAGAAAAAATAAGCTGAAGAGAACGGGGCCTAAGTGGCAAGGGGAAATGGGTAATAAGTTTTGGCATGCACACATGCAGTGCCTCCTTTATAAGGATTAGAAATAAGGTTATAAACTCCTGACTGAGTAGCGCATTAAAACACATAATATCTTTATAGTGGTTATGCATATAATTATTGACCAAACAAAGAGCAAAACCTTCCTTATATTCCAAGCACTATATCACCATTAGGGAACTGGATTTAGAGAATGGATTGCATACATTAGGGGATTCAAAGCCCTGGCCAATCATGAAAAGTACAGCAACCATGCACCTGATCTGGTGCCAGAGGAAAGCACTACCTTGAATTTTCATCACCCACAATTGATCACTTCCAGAACTGCAAAGATATTTGCAAAGGTTGGCAAAACATATTTTGTAGATACACTTTGGTACTGCATATAATTCGAATGATAGATTTTGTGTTAGGATATAGGATATTATATTTGATCAGTGGCTAGAAAAAAGCCGAAGCATGCCATCACATGGTTAGGAATATTTGGAAAGGAAACAGAATCTGTTGAAAACAAAGAACATCATATGTTCATAAATACTGGTAAACATCTGTTTTAGTAAGCTCAAGCATTTCAGTTGTGCAACTTCTACATGATGTCATATTGCAACGAAAAGTAGGAAAAATAATGAAAATTATAAAAAGAACCTAATTTTAACCTTTCCTTGCAGGGGAACATTTGAAACGATATAATATGTCGCTTGTAATTGTGCACTTTAGCCGCATCCATTTTACAAAAGTTTCTAAAATCATGTTCCCCAATAAATTTCTGAGAAGCAGTCTCCATTGCCTGGTTAAGCATATTCAACATAATAAATAATTAAGTATTCTAAACACAAGGACTTAACGGTAGTCAAGGAACTCATGTCACATGTACTAACCATTACATCAAGCTTTCCCCTCCAAAAGAAATACTTGTATACTCTACTCAAACTAGAGAACCTGCAAATTATTGAAGGTGTGATGTATATCTTTATAAACCACAAAGCAGTGAAAATGAATGTTGTAACCTAGTCCTGGTAGCCCTACAGCCTATACTAGTATGGTAACCATGAACATCTAAGTTCAAGTTCATGGGTCTCTTGAGATATCTTATCTTAACAAGGCAGGAATTTTACTCAAATCACATGTACTCCATGAAGATTTTATTCATTTATTTATTATCGCAAGCATTGTTATCTCAAAGGAATATCTTAAGAGGAATTTGAATAAAGAAGAAAAACCTTGCACTGAAATCCATTGGAACAGGAGACCAACCCAAAACTCGAATGTCCATGGGAAGCACTTTATTCAATACTCTCACATAGTCTATTTCTCCTATTGCATGAAAACCATCAGTGTTTTACAAGTTGAAGGAAATATTTTAGAGTATTAATATGTGATGTGTCCATGTGGGTGAAACAAATTGGATAGATAAAAGCATGCCTATTACCCATATTTACCACTTGAAGTGTTATTTAGTAATTGTGAAATTGTAACCCCCACAGGTATTACTTAGCCGGTGTTTTTAATGGAGGGAGTACATATTAAGCTTGAGTTAACTCATGCAAGCCTAATAAGCACTACTTAATAGCAGTTTACGAAAACATGTCCTAAAGGATCATAAATGTGTGGTATATGAATATTTAACCAAAGCTGAGATAGCAAAAACTCATTTACAACTTGAAACTTTTTGAACACTTAAGCCTAGGCGCCTAGCTATTTATTCTAATATTCTAAACATAGTGAACAATCATTATGAAGTGCATAACAATCGCATTTCAATGCACGCATACAAATTTATTCATCAAAGTCATATCCACTATCAAACTATCCAAGCATGCAATATTTGGAAGCAAGCTGAAGCCACTCCGACTTGGTCATTTAATTCTTCTATGTTGGTGAAAATGATATTCATCATTTCACATAAAAGGCTAATACTACTATCCAATATAAAAATAATGCTAAATGATGAAATACAAAGTCTAAAAAGATAATTCACGATAAGGATCATGTAGCTCACCACATGATTTGTCATTTTCTCCACCCCATCCACTATTCCCATTTAATTGCTTAAGATTTGACCGTAAATATAGAGCAATCACCTGCAAGATTTTTCCATGGTTTCAGTAACCTAAGAGGAAGACATATGCAACAGAGATACATTGACAAACAAGGAAGGAACATGTAGAAATGAACAAATTTATACTGGATAGGGTGTTACATCCTAATTCCTAACAAGTATCTACGTAGCCACTAGTCCACTACTAAATGCATGACTACATGTGTAAATATGAGAATAAAGTGCTTAAAATGATTTAGAATTTTCAAGTTGGACTAAAATTAAAACTGGATCAGCTTCATGCAGCATCCCGAGCCTAATTCCATGACAAATTAGGATAAACCAATCCCCGCCTGGTTTGGAAGAACTTTTAAACTAAAGCTTGGAAGGAAATTACTACTATTACAAATTCAATTATGTATTCGTTAATTCAAAATAGAAACTATCGAATTCAGCAAAAAAAATCATTCAACAGGTTTGGCCATGGACTATCAATGGGGGTACTAAATTCGGAAACTGTTTTACCCAATATTTTGGTTTCCATTGGTAGTGGGCCCTGGGATGAGCTATTTGGTGGAGGCAATTCACCAGCCTTTTTGTGGCAGAAATTTCTGCATTTGCCACTGGACTTGTGGTCATCTTGGCTATTCCTCAAAGTCCACAAGCAGTAGAATTTTCCTTGAGGTATCTAACAGACATTGCTTTCATGTTTTCCCATTTCGACTGCGCATTTGTGTATTGCCCATATAAAATTATATTTTCTCTTCAATTGACAAAAAAATTGGTGTATTGAGTCATCTTCCATTCTTTAGTAGCGACTATAGATTTCACCCCTTTCTATATTTGAGCCAATTGAGGTGTTAATATGGGATGGTTCAAATTGTGCCCTAAGTTTTTTGTCTTATTGGGTTAGGTCACTGATGTACTAACAAACACAAGCTCACAGAAGGCACATAGAGCAGAGAAAGAATAGAGCACAAAATAGCTGAGAACTAAAAATAACGACAGAAAAGCACAGCAAGCATAAAGCACACAACAAGGAAGCACCCAGCAACAAGTGGGAAAAGTACCACCCGTTCCAAAACGCCTACCCAACTTCCATAATCCTAGCTCTCCAAATGTTCCTATCTAATGTCATATCCTCGATAAGGGCCAAAAGTCTTAGGTCATGTCTAGTCACGTCCTTCCAATTCTTTCTAGATATACCCTTTCCCCTACTCTCACCCACCACAGTAAGCCTCTCACACCACCGCACTAAGGCCTCAACACTCCGCCGCCTCACATGCCCTGATGCCCAAACCACCTCAACCTGGTTTCTTGCAGCCTATCCTCTATTGGTGCCACTCTTACCCGTCCTCGAATAACCTTGTTCCGAATCATATATATCCTTGTTTTTCCACTCATCCGTCGCAGCATTTGCATCTCTGCAGCATGCAGCAAACTAACGTGTGTCTTCTTAATTGCCCAGCACTCCGCACCATAAAATATAGCTGGCCTGCCTACGGACCAATAGAACTTGTCTTTCATTCTATGCAAAATCTTCCTATCACACAGAACTCTTGAAGCCAACTTCCACTTTGCCCAAGCCACTCCAACACGGTGCGCAACATCCCCGTCCAAATCCCCATCCGCGCCTAAAAGACCGAACCAAGATACCAAATGTTGTCAACCTTGGGCTGGGTGGGAATCAATCCTAACTTCTACCTCCGATTCCATCACCTTGCCACTAGAACAACATTCCATGTATTCAGTCTTAGTCCTACTCAGTCTGAAACCTTTGAATTCCAGGGAAAGGCGGCAAAGTTCTAAGTTGTCATTTCGTCCCTCACAGGTGTCATTGATCAAGACAATATCGCCAGCAAACAACATGCACCGAGGGACCTCCCATTGAATTCTCTATGACAAAACGTCCATCCTCTTGAATTCTCTGTGACAGGGAGTTCATTACCAGAGCAAACACAAAGGGGCTAAGAGCAGGCCCTAGTGTAACCCCAGCGACCCACCTCTACATAGCAAGGCTCAGACTTACCCAGCAGTCTTTACCTTATGTATGCGATCGAAACACCTTTCGACTAAAGAAACCTCCACAAGATCTCGACGCCCTGTCAAGGTCAATAAACACCAGATGAAGGTCCGTCTTCCTAGCCCTATACTCTTCTGTCACCTTCGTAAGAGGTGAATGGTTCCGTGGTCGATCTACGTGGTATGAACCCAAACTGTTTCTTGGAGATGCAAACCCCCTTACATAGTCAATACTCAATGTACGCTCCCAAACCTTCATGGTGTGGCTAAGCAGTTTGATGCCTCTATAACTCTCGCAACTTTGAATATCCCCCTTACCCTTAAAAAGTGGGACCAACACACTCTCCCTCCACTAGTCACGCATCTAAGTCGTTCTAAAAATAACATTGAAGAGCTTGGTATAATTCTTTTGTATGCTTTTTATAAATATTTATAAATAGTATAAGTAACAAAATACAATAGTTCAAACTCGGGTATAACCCTTTTGTATGCTTTTTAACAGATATAGGATCTCTAGCATGTGTTTTTTCTTTAAATAAATATCTACAAATGCCTTCCATTCTCAACAGTCAACACAACCTTGAGAATCACCCTTCTTATTTTACCCAAAAGTCATTGTTGCCATTTTTTTATTAGCAATCTGGTGGTTGTATCAATAAGCTAACAATATCTGCTTTGCCTCTGACCTAATTGCCACTCTCATTGGAAAGCACATCGTCAAAGCAACTACATTGTGCTCTCATTAACACTTGTGAATCGTTTTTATAACAGAGATCTTACTTTGCTTTCACATTCAAACTCCTCCAATAACTTATTGATGTCATCTCTACAAGTAGATTTTCCCCCCTTTGTGCATCATCTAATTATTTTACTGGAAATGTTTGCAATGTGCCTTTGTTTTTTAGATAGTCAAAATAATTTTCGTTTCCTCTTCTAATGCTATGGCATTCACGGCTTATGTCACTGTTCACATAATTCACATACTGATTTCATCCGTGGCTTGTCAATTTAGAACTGGTAGTCAGGGATAGCTTATAGATTAAATGCTTCTGTTATATGTGTTGCTGGATGGAAGTGGTCATGCTCTTCCAGTGTCTACTTTTTTGGTTGATCATGTTATATTTCTGCAGTCTCCTTGACCCAATCGCTGTGTAAAGATCGTGAAAGTGGACGGGTGTTGGAGTTTAGGATTACTTCAGTTTTCTCGTATCTCTACACTACACAATTAAGTTGCAAAACAAAAGAAACAGCATTTGATTAAAATGGACTGCATCCTGTTACATCATGCACATGCTCATGTCTTGCTTTGACTTGTTATTCACATAGCATATTTCTCTGTGTTAGATTATAGACCTGGATATTGTCTCATAAGTCATGTGTAACCACTGTAACTTCAATGCTAAGTTACTAACGTGGGCAATTTGAGTCAACAGTCAACACCTACCTCAAAAAGTAGACATTATCTTGAACTTTGTAGCCGTGTGGTAAAAAATATTAAGTTAATCAATGAAAAGCTATAAAACATTGACATATTTTAAGTTTGGCTCAGCTCGGCTGAATCTGCTCCATTTTCTAAGGAGAAGTGTTATGGGTATCATTCATTTCACAAAAATAAACTAGTCAAAATCTGCCTATCCTTCTACTTTCCTTTGTCATGGTGATCCTGTGTTTTAAGCTGAGGGTCTCCAGGAAATAGCCTCTCTACTTTCTAAATAGGGGTAAGGTCTACACACACACCCTCCCTAGACCCCACTCATAGGATTTTACTGGGTATGTTATTGTTGATGTAACCTATCAGTAGACCTAGCAATCGGGTCAATCGGTTTGGTTCCGGTTCGGGTCTTTTCGGTTCGGGTCTCATTTGGATATATGTTATAATCGGTTTGGGTCGGTTCAGTTGCGGGTTTCTTTCGGTTAAACTAGTTTTCGGTTTCGGTTCAGGTTTGCATCAGTTCGGGTTTGTATCGGATCGGGTTTATATCGGTTCAGGTTTGTATCTGTTTGAGTTTATATCAATTTGGGTTTGTATCGATTTAGGTTTATATTAGTTCAGATATATTTTAAATATTTACTAATAAATCAATAATATCACATAATTAATCAATTTATGATATACTCCGTAGTTATTTTGTTATTTAACACGGACGTACATAAAATTTAATCAATTTCAGGTTTAATCGGTTCCGGGTTTAACCGGGTTCGGGTTTAATCGGATTCGGATCTGAATCGGGTCTGAATACATTCGGTTTGGGTTTGGTTCGGTTCGGATCATTTCGGGTGTTCGGGTCTATTTCGGTTCTTTAGTTTTTGGGTCAAATCGGGTCTGGTTCTGGGTTATTCGGTTCGGGTTATCGGGAGCGGGTCAGTTTTGCTAGGTCTACCTAACAGCGGATGCACAACATTGAAACACGCAACAAAATAATTGATGCCATCAACATACTTGGCCAACAGAAGAAACTCCCTTGTCTGTTCTGCCACACCTCGAGTACTGCAATTCTCTTTTGTTTCCAAATATAAGCCTTGTCTTGTCAAGGGCCTTAAATATTTCAGACTGAAGAATAGCCAAAAACCACACAGAAATAGTCATGCTATTTGAAGATTTTACACTAGAGTGTGACCAATGCATAACATAATTTGATGTGAATATCTAATACCCCCTCTGTTCAGTATATTTCTTCTCATTTGACTTTTCATGGTTTCAAATGAAATACTTTGACCATTAGCATCTCTAATTATATATCGATTATATCGATATATATATATATATACACACACACATATATATATGAAATTTCCTGAAAACCCCATTGGAACAATAGGGCTGTTGTGCTCATTACAAAACTCGTTGAAGAGATTAAATAGAAGCAAGGTATAAGGTATGATTTGGTAGCATAAGTAATCCAGCCTATTAACAACTTTCATCCTCCTTTTACTTACCAAACCTTACCAACCTTGGGCATTCATCATACTGATCAATGATCATGATGTTTGCTTCTATTTGGTAAAATAATAAGCATACCATGAATAAAACTATTCCACTAATTAGACAATCTGGGGGGAGGGGGGTTGCGATTCAAAGTTATGTCCAGTAGGTCTACCATGGAATCTCAGTCATGATAGTGGATAATCAAGAGTCTAAAATTGTGTGAATGCGTAGGGAACTAAGATGTGCTTATGAAATATTCCCTCGGTCAAACTTTTTGAACTTTGACAGTTTGACCACAAATTGTGAAAAAATACATTGAATTGTCATATAAATTTAATATCAATTGATTCATTTAAAAACATAGTTTTGAAGTGTTATATTTAAAATATAAATATATATAAATAGAGATATTATGGTCAAAGTGTTGCAAGTTTGCATTGACTATATAATTCTCTCTTTGTTAAACTATATGTATATTTAATCCAGTATGATAGAAATGATTTCACCATTCTTCACAATTATAGAACATAAAAACCCATGGGCAATTGTGTATTTTGATTAGTTTTATGAACGTAGAAGAGGTTTACAAGTATATCTGTATAAAATAGTTCTAGAGGACTATAAAAAAATTTGAATTTATGTGCACAAGATATGTGTTGGGCTAAGCACATTAGTACCTTACACCTCTTTACATTCTTTTATTCAACAAATTACACCATTTTACTATCCATGTTGCTTTTGATTTCTTTAAACTCTACCTAAGAATGAAGGCCATACTTAGAATAAAAGTGCACATGGTAAGTTTGGGGTTTAAGTTGATCCATAGGAAATAGCAATAAAATATTGCCTAACTATGTAATAAAGGTGCATGGGAATATATAATATAAAGGAAAACACACCTCCACAGTTGGATCCATGTGTGCCTCTGAAGCAAATCCATAAAACCTACATTGAGACAATAAAGATAATGTTTAAACCTTATGAAATGTTTGAAAATTAGAATTTGTTTACAATGAACATAAGAAGAAAACAAATGCACAAACAAGCACAACATAGCGCAACATAATTTGAAAGACTGGAATTACATCCAGATACATTCAACTTCTCCCTCTTACAAAAATAAAATAAAAAAAGTTATGTTTGAACTTTGAAGATCTATGACTAATCCATGAAATGCTATCCTAGACATTCAAGATTAACTACACATTTTTATTTTATCATTATTCTGGAATTTTTAGATACTTTGTTCTCTATTCCTACTGTGAATAAACCATTATCAAGATATAATATCTTCAATGAATCATTACATACTCTACGTAACTTTTTGGGAGGGACAATAACACTACGAAGTAGCGTAGGAGAATCAATCTACAAAGAATGTGAAGAACGACTTGATAGACATAGCGAATCACGTAGAAGCGCTCTCAGATTAAATTTATTTCAGGGTATACCAAAATACTTCAATTGGATAAGACGTAAGTAATCTAGAACAAGTGTGGAAGTTTTGGTGTCTCGAAGCATACCTTGCGCCTTGTATTTATAGGCAAATTTTTGAAGGGACATGTTGGTTGATAAACAACACAACTTTTCAGGTAACATTCGAATGGTAGTACTCAAACATTTGAATGTTTGTGGTGGTTAAAAGCAAATAGTTATTTTGGAAGGTTGTGCAAACCGTTGCAACTTATCGCGAAGCATTCGAATGTTTGGGATCAAACCCCAAGCATTCAAATGTATCAACAAGTTTTACAAAGGCGCTGGGAATAAACATTACATTTGAATATATTGTTTTATACATTCGAATGTACATTAATTTGATTTTTTTGGCAACACAGAGGACGCTAGGGATAAACATTATATTCGAATGTTTATTTATATTTCTAGCAACACAAAATTTGACTTTTAGAGGCTTTAGCTACACTCGTTATACTCCATGGTAAATAGCTAGGCTGCAAGAAGTGGTGACATGTACCTTTGACCAAAATACATTATTTTTAAAGCAACATATCTCTTGTGAAGTTCTGACATAGTCGTTGAGCAAAGACCTACAGATAGAAAATAAATATCTCAGTTCAAATCATTGTCATTTGTTGCTTCATATTCATCTATGGAGTATAATATTTTGTCAAAATATCAAAAATATGCCAGAATTCCCATATCATCGTATTACTAAAAAATCATTGTTTAGTACTCCCTTTGTCCAAAAATATTCTTCTCAAGTTGATTTGGTATGTTTATTAAGAAAGTGAAATCGCATGGATGTAGCTGATTTAAAAGTGAGAGAAAGAGTATGGACCACACAAGCTTTGCTCAAAAGGAAATAAGAAGTAAATTTTAGGACAACCTAAATTGGAAATTGGGAGGAAATGTTTAGGATAGAGGGAATACATAAAATCACTCGAGGGTGGGACAGTTT
This sequence comes from Cuscuta campestris, assembly GCA_900332095.2. Taxonomy (NCBI): domain Eukaryota; kingdom Viridiplantae; phylum Streptophyta; class Magnoliopsida; order Solanales; family Convolvulaceae; genus Cuscuta; species Cuscuta campestris. The sequence continues at coordinate 2,332,348 of OOIL02005488.1, forward strand.
ACTAACAATTTATATTTATTAGAACCCTACTCTATCATGCATTGACCTTAAATACAGAAACCTGAACCAGTATCCTTGGTTTTCCTCGTGGTGATCTTCTTGTTGTCGAAATTTATGCTTTCTAATTCTTTATCCAAACCGCGACTCTCAAAATTGCTGGACAGACCATTTCCCTTTGCAGATGTAGCTTTAGCAAGTTAGCAATATATTCTGTTTCACATCAAACTACACATAACACAAAAATGCATAGTAATGTATGGAAAAATATGAGCAAACCACTACTCCCTCCGCCCTTAACTAATGAATATTTTTCTCTTCTAAACGAATGCGAATTACACACCTTAGACTTTTCATTACATTTCTTAAACTCGGTAAAGTCAAACTGTAAAATTCTTACATGTTAGTTGTCCAATTTAGATAGACAAATCATTAGAATTTTCTTTTTAAAAATGAAAAGTGATACAGAAAAATGAAAAAAGGACAACAAACTGGGAAGCTGGACCAATAAATCCAGACGATTAATAACCTGCTGGCAGGTACAATGCGAAAGCATAGCAGATAATTTTGCATTCCGAGACTCCAGTTCCTGGAATTTAAACAAGCAAAATTGCAGTCCCAAACCACCAAATAAGGATTTCGGAAGGGGAAAAAAATCAATAAAGCTGTTTTTTATGTGTATAGATGAGAGGAAATGGAAAACCTTGATTTTGTGTTGGAGATTCTGCAACTCAGATGAGAGAGCTTCTCCGATAGCCGCCATGGCGACTAGCACTTGCCGCTCTTCGTTTAGTTCGGCTAAAAAGTACGGAGTAAAAACTTGAGAAGGTGGGTTTCCACCTCTCCAGTTGTAGCCTGTAGGGGCCTGTTAGCAAATAGCAATTTACTCCGCATCAAGTAAAAAGAAACACTAAATTCCATAGGTACTTTATAACATGAAACATAAGGGTTTTCATATTTAGTCCTCTATTATCAAATATTACTCCCGTAGTCCTTTTTTTAAGGGTACCTTTCCACTAATAGTGCTTTTTTTATCTACTACTGTGTTGGTGTTAATTTAAAGGCTAAAAGTATAATTTGACGTCAACATTATATCTAGTGACGTGTTCTGATATTGGTTAAGCGGATAACATAAAAATAATGACTATGATTGTGGGCTAGGATTCTGACGAAAGATCACATTTGTAGACTATAGTTGTCGTAAAAAGCGACTGTAATTCACAAACGACGCAAACGGAATAGCCTTTGGAATTGTGTATGACAAAAAAGATATATTATCATTGTGAAATTACACTTTTAGCCCTCAAATTAACACCAACATGATAGAAGATCAAAAAAGGACTATTTGTGGAAAGATACCTATAAAAGAAGGACCACTTGGGTAATATTTGATAATAGAGGACTAAATAGGGAAACCCCCTTATTATAAAGGACCAATTATAGAATTTACTCTAAAAGAAATCACCAAAAAATACTACGTAGTATGTCCAGTTTTGACCTATAATTAAATATAGGTTAAAACTATATTATCCAGCTTTGACATATAATTAAATAAAATATATATTGTATTTAATTAAATAAAATAATATTTTAAAAATATTTGATATAATAAATCTAATAAAACTCTTTTTGTATTAATATATAATACTCCGTATCATTTTTATTTTAATTTGAGGTCAAAGTTTATCAATTTTAATCAAAAAAATAAAAAAATAGACTACATTAGGATGACTACTAAAGTGGAGGACTACTCTTCTTCTCTCCTTTACATCATCTTTTTTGAGACTCAATACACAACTCCTCATTTACTCCTCGTCTCCTTTTTATCTCTTACATCAAAAGGACTAATAAATTATTATTCACAATATAACTCATATGATTTTTGTATTATTAAATATTTATTCAATACAAATATTTTTAAAAATTGACGTAAAATTCTGAAAGTTTTTTTAAATAATCTTAGTTTTCATTTTTTGAGACCAGTTATATTTCAACTTTTTTATATGTTTGTTTCATAAATAAAATTAAACTTATAATTTTTATTTTTACAAAAAATGGGTGGTTGAAATTTATTTGGAATACATATAATTGTAAATTTATTTGGAATGGATAAAATTATTTTACAAAAATTTCATACTCCGTATTGCCCAGAGCATTTTATTTGCCCCGTGTGAATTACTCTCTCTGTTTCTAAGTGTTTACCACAATTCAAAAAATAAGGCAAAATATCAATTTTAGTCTATTCATTTTATTTAAATATTGGTATGGAAATAAAAATTAAAATTTAGATATTTAAAAAATTTTATGAAAAATTCTTCAAAAAAAAAGTGTCAATAATATTTTATTTTATCAAATACTCCGTAATCAATAAAACGTATAGATAAACAAAAATTTTCATGACTTTAGAAAAAGTAGCAAACATTTTGACAAATTATACCGTACATCCGGCTGTACGGGAAGAACCGTACAGCCGGCAATTAATTATGGCAAATGGTGACCTGCTGCTGTTAGTTCCATGGTGTTGGCTAATCTTTTGGCAAAATAGAATCCCATATATGATAGATGTTTTACTAGGTAGAAACCTCTATTTGTTAGGAGATGTTTATTTTATTTAGAATTCTAGAGCTACTGCAGTTTTCGAGGTTGACGCAGAAGATGCTACAGCACGATGTTGCAACACACAGTTCGGGATTGAGCACGGGATTTTTAGCTGCAATCTGATATAGAGACCTATTGGGACTGAGATTACATGATAATAACTCTAGTTGTACATGCTAAGGAATCCCAACTCTTTAGGCTACTTGTGGATCAAGAATAAGGAAGTAGAGTTCAAGCCAACTTCTACTAACCTATTCCTACTAGGATTGTGTCAAGAGAAGCTTATAAATACGCAGCAGGTCCCTGGGAATTACTTGGAGCGATTGAGAGGGAAAACAAAGAATATACACTGATGTAGAGCGTTCCCGTCACGTCCCGGAGCTTCCCTTGCGTGAAGAAGGTTACGATCTACATGAAGGAGGAGATCTTCAACGCCGAACAGATCGTGACAACCAGGAGATGAACCAGAGCTTAAGGAGAGGGCTGCCAACACGTTTGTCCTTGTGATCTCGGTGGAGATGTGATAGCCAAAGCGGATCTGAACAGAGTTCGGGTTAGAAATCCTAGATTAGAAGTTTTGTCATAGCAATTCGGAGAAGGGTGTCTCATCATGATGCTATGTACCGGTGTAACTTGCATCTAGTGATTTAGTGGAGGGCTATTACACGGACGTGGGCCCCGCAGACTATGAGAATTTGCTCCGAACTGCGTAAACATATCTGGTGTTATTTTTACGCATTTTATAGTTACAGCATTCTGCCAGTAGGCGCTGTAACGCCCTCTGCGTCATCTGCTTCTATGTGTGCTTGTGACAGAGAAATGCTATAGCAGACTGTCTGTCATCTGTTATAGTGACAGTGATGCAGCATCTTCTCTGCAGCATAGCTGGTTGATTTGTTTGCATAGCTTTCTATTGGTGATTTCCGCTGCGCCCCCACGAACTTACAACTGCAAGAACGACCAAATGGATCGGCCACAAAGGAGGCTGCACATGGATTCTCGATCGGCGATTCCCGATGAAGGAGGCTGCCCGGTGATGAGGATGGATGTTGTTGATGAAGGTCTTCCGTGGAGGTTGTTGATGAAGATGGAGGTTGTTGGATTCCCGATCAATTCTACTTCCATTCGCGATGGTCTTCTGAGCAAGATCTTTTCTTCCACTTACCAGGTTTGGTTTCAGACATATGATTATATGAATGATAGGTTGTTTAAGATTGAGTACTAGGTTATATGAGAATGAATACTATTGTGTTTTAGAATGATTATTATATTATTCGTAAATGAATATTGAACAAATTTGTGAAATACTACGTTATTTCAGATGAGTACCACGTTTTTCAAATGAACTCTTATGTTTGGGCGAGAATGAGTACTACTTTATTTCGAAATGAGTACTACATGGATGTACCTATCTCTAGTGACATCCAGATGTACCATATACCAACTTTTTGAGATGGATGTAAAATGTAAGAATTAATAGCATGGGTGCCCCTGTGGTTTACAAAAAAGGGCGTCAAACCCCATCTGTTTTCAAAAGTTATTTGTAAAGTCTTCGTGGTTTTTAAATAGAGCATACATGCATCCCTTACATATTTAAAGCAAAAATGACATTTTATGCCCTTTGTTTTCCCTGATCTTGATTTTTTCCAATTTCAATTTCCTTTATTATACAAATATATAAAAAAATATACGCTTTTCATCTCAAATTAGAATTTTTCATAATGCACTTTTGAAAACAAAATATTTTTTTGGGGAATGTTACAAAAAATGAAAAATAAAATATTATGTACAAAGTAAAAAGTAATCCTTTACTATAATATTTGAGACTCGTCGCACAGAATTTCGACATGTGGCGGGTCTACCTGGCATTTTTTTAACAAGTCATCTGTCACGTATTTAATCTTGCGATTTTTTCCAAAACATGCCTTTGTGGGGGTTTGAACAGGCATCTGCCACGTATTTAATCTTGCAATTTTTTCCAAAACATGCCTTTGTGGGGGTTTGAACCTAAAACCTCCTAGACATTTGGTTGAGTTTCTAGCCATCCAAGCAAGGTGATTTTTGTTACAAGATTGTATAAAAATTCCTTTTCAATTTTAAAAATATAATCTTTATCTTTATATAAAAAATTTGAGAGTTCGGCTTCTAGAATTGTGACATGTGGCGCGTTTATTAGACAATTTTTTTAACATGTCAGAATGCCATGTCATCAAGTTATATTTAAGGAATTAGTTAACAAAAAAACTTATTCAATGGAAATTAAATTTCGTATTTGTTACACACAAATTTCTCAGCATAATCGCGTTTAAAAACTTTTATATCTTAATTCATTGTTGGAAAATATTTAAATTAAATAATATGTTTTGAAATTGAAAAAAGAACTCATATTCAAAAACAATAATCAAAATAAATAAATTTATTCTAAAAACCGATAGATTGGTAAAACTAAAAGAAATTACATATGAATATTTTTTTACTTTGAATTAATACTAATTAGAGAGATATTCCAACTTTGAAAAAAGAGAAACAAATATATAAAATAAAACGGATTTTTATGGGCATGCTTATTTCATAGAGCAATAATTGTATATCATATATATTAAAAAAAATTCTAAGTCAAATAACAAGTATGTTCCATTTTAAAATTAGTATTTTCCATTTTTAAATTATTATTTTCTATTACTAACTTTGTAAAAATTTATAGATATGTTCCAAAAAATTACTATTTTTCATTAATAAATTTTAATATGATGATGACTTAGTATGTGAGTATTTATGTGTAAGAAATTAATTATTAACTGGTGTTCCTAATCAAAATATTTATGGTATAATATTAACTATTATAAGTGTAATTAGTATTAATTTCTTGAAAATAAAAAAACATGCCTATTTTGACATTTATGTCAAAATAAAATAAATAAGTAATATTCAGGGTTGTCT
>OOIL02005488.1:2337974-2398729 GCA_900332095.2 Cuscuta campestris
AAAAAAATTCTAAGTCAAATAACAAGTATGTTCCATTTTAAAATTAGTATTTTCCATTTTTAAATTATTATTTTCTATTACTAACTTTGTAAAAATTTATAGATATGTTCCAAAAAATTACTATTTTTCATTAATAAATTTTAATATGATGATGACTTAGTATGTGAGTATTTATGTGTAAGAAATTAATTATTAACTGGTGTTCCTAATCAAAATATTTATGGTATAATATTAACTATTATAAGTGTAATTAGTATTAATTTCTTGAAAATAAAAAAACATGCCTATTTTGACATTTATGTCAAAATAAAATAAATAAGTAATATTCAGGGTTGTCTTTGAGAAATGAGGGGCCGTGTATGACAGGTAGAAAATGGGTCATTGTGTTATAATAAAATAAAGTCTATTCATTAATTTATTTAACAATAATTAACATTATATTAATAAGAATAATATCTAGACCCTACTGTAGTAAGATTCAACTGGGTTGTTGTTGTATATTAATAAGAATAATGAAATATCGAATTCATATTCTTCAAAATCAAAGGAAACTTCATTGCTTTGATTTTGGTCCGGAAACTTCATTGCTTTGATTTTGGTCCGTAGGAGGCGATTGAGAAGTTTGAGAATTTTTTTTTACCGTAGATCTATTTTTTTACAGAGTAAATTTTAATCCTCCTTCCTAGGCAGTGTTCAGTGGGATTAGGTTCTATTTTGGTAGGTAGTAAACAAACATGTACATATGTATTGCTTTTGCAGTACATATGATGGTTATTACACATACAGAAAGAGAGAGGTCGTCATCGACTATAACCTTGCATCATCGAACACGTTCGAGAAAGAATGTACTCTATGATGTGACAAATGGTATTTTTATTATTCTGAATTGAATATTTAATTTTTCCAGTAATGTTTTCCCAAAAAAATCTATACAGTGCTCCAATCCGGGAATAATTACACAATTCATCATGCTTTTAAGTGCATAAGAAACATATGGATCTATCTTCTATAACACATGTTTTAATTTCTTTGAAGATGATAATAAAACAATTTTCTTCGTGTATTAACTAACTCTATGTATAAGATATTATAAACAATGTAAGAAAGTATTACGTAAATAAATATGGTATATGCACTCGAGGTTGAATTTTCATCTCCATGGCTAAAATTTGTAAACTTTAGAGATAAAAAAAGCTAAAAGATATTGTCAAAGAAAATGTTGACAAAGCTTCAATGTTTGAAGCTTGGATGATTTCCAATACACAATATAATGTGGGATAAAATTTGATGTATGTAAAGAATTTCCCAATTTTTGTGTGTACAATCATAAATTAAAGTGCGGAAATGGTTCCGATGTAACAAAGGTCATCAATAGGCAGACTACAATACGTGCTTACGAAAACCAGAGAGTTGTACTATTAACTGTCCAGCGAGGATGTACAAGCTATTAGAGCTTGATGAGAGTTAACAATGTTCTACATAGCGTATTTGAGGTAGCATGTGAAGCATTGAGGTTATTAACCGATGATAAAGAACTTATTGAAGGTATAAAAGAGATTGCTAAGTTAGGATTTAGGAATATGCTAAAATGTTGTTTGTCCACGTACCATGAGTCACCCATAAATTGTTTTGAAAAAATTATAGGAACTCTTGGTGAATGGAATTTTATTTGATCGAATAAGAATATTTTGGAATCAAGGTACTTGAATATAAAGATAGTTTTTTAATGTATTAATCCATCTGAAACGCATTATATGAAAAAAAAACTCTTTAATTGAGCACTGCATAGAAACAAATAATTCTTTTTTTGCAGAGCTTATAATCTCGTGAGAAGACCTAAAGAATTTATGTCTAATTGAGATTGAAAAGTTGCTTAATTGAAATGGACAACCTTTAAAGGAATTCAAGTGCATGCCATTTGGAGATGACAATCAACTTAATAGATATCAAAATAGTTTTTTGATAGAGAAGTTGAACTATGACTAAGAAAAGTTGTCATTTAATCTTAGAGGATATTTATCTACGATGAATGAAGATCAGTCGATATCTAATGAAATAATGGAAGTCGTGATAGCTGAAAGAGGGAGTTCTTTTATGTCCATGGTTACGGTGGAACTGGAAAAATATTTCTCTAGAAGTCATTGTCTGCTTCTCTAAGGTCAAATGGTAAGGTTGTCCTGAATGTCGCATCCAACTACATTGTAGCATTGCTTTTGCCTAGGGGGAGGAGAGTCGAGATTTTTTATCCCTTTGGTGCTAACCGAGTGCTCATTTTGTGACAATAAACAATGGAGTCCGAAAGCAGACCTAATCCAACAAGTAAGTATAATCATATGAGATTTATCATCTACGATGCATATATTTTGTTTTGAGACATTGGATTACACAATGAGAGATGTAATGAGGTTCTCTAATAATAAATTCATAAATGAACCATTCACAGGGAAAACATTTGTACTCAAAGAAGATTTATCCAAATTCTTTCAGTTTTACTCATAGCTTTGAGAGAGGAAATTGTAGGTGTTACCATCAAATCCTTAGAAATGTAGTTGTATTGTAAATTTTATACATTGATCAAAAATATGAGATTGCATTAATCTACACTCTCTTACACAGACAAGGACACATAAGCTTTTTCTGATTGGATATCAAAGTCAAAGATGGAAAACTTAGACAAGTGATCGATGGAACTGCTGACATTGAAATTAAATCCTTCTGCATTCTTGATTCTTGAAATAAGTTATCCACTCAAGAGTTATAGTGGACTTCACTTATCCGAACCTATTAGAGAACATGAATTTTTTTAGGATAGTGCACTATTAGTACCTGCACTCAAGTTTGTTGAATGGTAATAAATTTTTCATATCCCTTATGCAAAGCTGATTTAAAAGTAGTTGTTGAAGACAATTGGATAACACTTTAGTTTTTTTAATTAAATCAAATATTTGGGGATCCTAAACCACAAAATAGTTTTTAAAAAGGGGGTACTGACTATATCATTGAAGAACATTGACTAAATATCTGGATTGTGTAATGATAGAAGATTAATCGTTTAGAAGTTGAGAAAGAACATTATCACTGCAATTGAGGTTTCATGAATTCAATTGAGAAAAAGATTTTCATACCCCGAATGAATTTGGTATCATCTGATTCAAGACTACCTAAGAAATTCTAGAGAAAATAATTCTCAATAGTTTTATATTTTACTATGACTATTAACAAAAGTTAAGGTCAAACATTGTCTTTTGTTGTATTTTTTTTTACCAATTTAGTATTTAGTCATGGTTAGCTATATGTTACTTTTTCACGAATGAAGGCAAAGACATGATTAAAAATATTGGTTCTAGATAACAATGGAAACATTTACAACCATACCAAAAACGTTGTGCACCCTAAAGTCTTTCAAAAAATTGGAATTAAATAAGGTTTTTTCGAGTACACTTTCATTTCCTCAAATATGATTTATTCTAATGTTGTCGTTGTGCATTGATTAAAAATTGTGTTAGAAATATATTTACTTGATTCCGGAGAATATATTACACTGAAAAAAATCAAAATCGACAAAAATTTTGTTTAACCCCGTGCGTCGCACGGGTCAAAATACTAGTAATAGTTAAAAAAGGTAATGAAAAGAAATACCACTACAATATTTTTTCAGTCCAATTTTCTGTCCTTTTTGATAAATCTTTCCATTTCCACTGGGAATAGAGCAACAGTCCGATGGCGGGAGAGATCGAAGAGACCAGTAATGCCACCGACTACGGCGGCAGCGGCGACGGCGAGTCAGTTCAGCTGTTATCGAACAATGTTTCGAAGGTGCCGGAGGTGGAAATTAGCCTTTACCGGCGAGGAAAAGGTCCAATCGCCGTATTCAAGTCGAGCCTTGGAGGCTGGGGTCAGGATCAGCTCGAGGTCCGCGATATCCTTGACAAGTACGGATTCAAATCCATCCATGCCTTCAACCCTGATTCGGGTCGGGGCTTGCCCATTCCGTTCAACCCTAAAAACGGCCGATCCATCCTCACATACAGCCATGGATCCTCCATTAATGTCGACGGAGAGCCCCGGGTAATATACATACTCACATATGCATGCATTTGTTTGCTTATAAAATAGGGAGCACTAATTTTATTTTCTATTTGATCAAATTAAATTAATTTTCATTTCATTTAATGGTTTTAGTTGACAGCATCCCAAACAAGTTTAAAGTTATAGGTTTTGTCAACCCAACAAGTAAATTTGAAGATTTAGCTATATTTGATGATCTCTAATCATTTTATTTTACCTTACTGAAGATAAAAAATACATTCGGAAAACATGACTCTTTAAGAGTAACTACAGTCAAACTGATAGAGTGACATGCACATGCATTTGTATGTGAGAACATAAAAATAGAAGTTATATAGATGGCTTTGTGTTTTCTTCATTATTAATTCTTCATCTGTACTACCTAATACTCCATTCTATTTGCACTACGTTGTATGTTTCTGCCCCTAAAACTTGAATGCAAGCATTAGTTTGGAAGTTATAGGTAATTGTAGAGGGCAATGTTGATGTCTTCAAGTACGACAATCAAGATAAGGAATCAAGAATTTTGGTGCATTGGTAGGCTAGATTGTGTTCATTCAAGGATTCCCATTCATAGCAATCCAACAAAGACCATCATTTGGAATGTGTTCAGTTAAAGGAGATTGGGGGAAAGGCAGGGGAGAAAAAATGCTCTCCCGCCCTCATTTTGTTCTGAAAATTTGGAGGTGGGGAAGCCAAGATTTATCCATCCACTCTACTTTTGGTTCCCTTCAACTTGGGGTTTTATAGGGTTGTTTGAAATAAAGAATATAGATCTATATTACCTTTGTGTCTAAAAAAACACACACTTGTTGTACCTCGTGAGGTTGTGCATCCTCGGTTTAGCTGACAAACATTTCAAGAGTATAATGATAAATTACTTATTATTTTGCCTCCCCCCTGAATTGAACACACACTTAGGCTAATGGACCCCATTGTGTTTGCACAATTACGCCATCACAGACAGCATCTTTAGGATCTGGACCAACCACATGGTTTGAAGCTATTAAAATGAAGTTTGATGTGAGTGATGATCAGAGAATACAACAAGAGGAGTGTTAATTTTAGATTGAAAATGTTGAAATTTTATCCAAATCCTATGATTTGGATTTGGACCGCTTTAGTACGACGCTACCATTACCTCCATACACAACTTGAATGGCTTGAGTTGAGTCAATGACATGCTCCTTTCTTAATGCAATGGGTGTAAACGTAATCTTTGAAGCCTCAATGAACTGCATCTCATATTAGATATATCATAGATGGAACTTTTCTTGATTATTGGATTTAACAAATCCCAACAAGAGCTCCAAGCTTTGAAATAATCAACAACGAAATATACCAAAAGACTCATGGAACTTTAACTAAAATGTCTTGATGCCTCCACATTGCAACAATGCAACTTGCTTTGTGCTCCACACATATCATGCCACGTTCCACGAGGGCTTTGGAGTGAAACATACTTCTACAAGAGTATTATTGGCTACCATCCATATAGATTTATACAATCACATAAATATATGCATTGTTTATGCATCAGTATTCAGGCATATAACAACCTTTCACCCTGATATTGACATCACTATCATTTACCCAAGTGGGTTTAGACTTGCTCTCTATCCCAAGAACATCAACTTATAGGAAATAGATCATATTCACAATTGACTATTTTACAAAGTGGGTCGTGCCTCCATTCGTTGTTACATAACTGCAATGCGAAAGGTCCAACTACAACATCCCAGTATAATCCCAATTCCGTTGGGGTATAAGGTCAAATTTTATGCAGTTTTACTGCGGCAACAAAGAGATGTTATTTTTGTTAGACCGACCCTTAATGCATTGCTGCATTTACTTCTAGAAACTTCATAGAATGTAAGAAGCATGAGAAGTTTAATGGATTGTTTTTGTTTAGTCCATTATTTTCCTAAAGTGTAAAGTCATTATCAATATAGACTACTTTAGATCCATTGCCAATGGAGGGATAATAGTGAAGGTTTGTATGAAAAAAATGTCATGTCTATTTAGGGTCCCCGATCAAACCAATTCTCGTCGTGGACCTGCTAGATATTTACACATTTCCCAAATGATGCAAAAAGTGGGGAGAGATGGGGAGATATAGCACTCTCAATAAGTACAGCCTACCCTCAAATCTGCAAGCAAGTCAAGAACGTGAATCAGTCAATTATCTACCCACAGATTTTGGTAGATCTATTCCTGAACACACCCTTCAGATACTGAAAGGCTCTCAGGAAAGCCATGCAGGAAACACTACTTGCTTTATCCTGTGGGATTGAGCCATTAGTTCCCATCAAAGTCAGACCTAAACCAGCCCGCTAGAAGAGAAAGGTGATATGGTAGCCAGAGGGTAAAATATTTCTAACAATCTATTAAGAAGTATCACAGCTCTTGGAACTAGGGGATATAATCTTCCAAAAAGCGAGAAGAGTAGGTCCACATAGACATGGATGTTTGCTAAGAACTGGGAAGGGTCGAAGGGATAAAGTCACCACGAGCTAAATTCCAAATTTGCAAACTGCAAAAAGAGAAGACCAAATGCCTCAAAAAATTCTACAAGAGTGAGTGTCAAGGAAGAGGCTTGAACCTTCACTATGTACTTAGCAAATCATCAATCAAAGAATTTGTTTCCAATTCATGACTCCTAAATACATTGTACAAAGCAAAATTGAAGGTTCATATGGAATAACATCTTATGTCAGCTCGAGATTTCAAACCAAATAATATATGACAATAATTGATACTTTTATTAGCTCATTTCCTGAATGGTTAAAAAATGGGGGATAAGGGACTGTCAAACACTAGTAGCTCACCCTCAAACCTACAAGCAATTCAAGAATATAAATCAAACAACTATTGATAACCTTAAGAAGAAAATAGAGGGTGCCAAACAGAATTCACCTGGACAAGGTATACCCCTTTAGAAGTGAAGGCTAGAAGCCAATGTTGAAGTATGATCAAAAGGCCTATGAACTCTATGAACTCTTGTGGTACAAGGCACTAAAGAGCATCACTCTTGTTTAAACCGTGAGGACGCAATATCGGATCACAAGCCATTAGTCAAGGAAACTGCTTAGAATTAAAGTACTTCTAAAAAAAGAAAGGCGATTGGGTAAAAGCAATAATGGCAAGCTCAATCCTGTAGAGATTTACCAAAAAAAAGGCGGAAGGGAAAAATCTAAAAGTATTAGCCCTATGCCTTACAAGGAACTGCATTCGAGAAATCAGATCTCGATGTTCTGATGTTAAACTGCAAGGTGCAGGGGTAGGGAAAAGAGATGCTTCCAAAAGACTACTAAAATGGCAAGGCTGATGTCTTTCAAAGGCTTCAAAGAAGAAGCAAGTCTGAAGAGAAAAATTTGAATACCACCTTGATGCCTCACAAAGAAATGAAAGATCTCTAATAAAGAGGCACAAATGATCATAGGTGTTGGACAACAAGTTCCCATAGTTTTCACGGTGTCGCCTAGGCGTCATAGCGCCCTTCTACTCTCGCCACGGGAGCTCGCTTTGCCTTATTTTGCATACCTCTCCTAGGCGTCGCCTTGGCCTCACCTTGGCTCGCCTAGTCCAGTGCTTTATTTATTTTTAATTTTTTTACTCCAATGCTTTATTCTTGTAAGTGTTTTATACCCCCGATTCCAGTGCTTTATTTTTTAATGCTTTATAAATTGGTTTATTTTCAATTTAATGCTTTTTTTCTACTTTATCTTCCTAATTGACACTCAGTGCTTAATTTTTTAAATGTTAAATAATTAATTTATTTCCAATTTAACGTGGTAATGTTTTTTTCAACTTTGAGATTTTTTTAGTAAAGTACCTAAAAGTAACTTTGGTTGTTAAACTTTGCTTTTTTAGAAAAATTAAACTTTATCAACTACAATATATAATGTGATATATTTATATTAGTGTTTTTAATGTATAGCAATTCTCCTATATTATGTGTCGCCTAGTTGACTACGCCCAACGCTGCACCTCGACTTGGCGCCGTGACAACAATTTGAGTTTCTGTGTTCTTGATTCAAAACTGTGAATCCATTGGTCATCACTAAAAGTAATACTCCGTAATTAACAAACAAACCAAAGGTTTTCTATTATCATGTTCCGAGCACCCACTTCCACATTTTTTAGTTTGTTTAAGTTAGAGTATATAGCTTGAACTTGGTTAGCCCATGATTGCTCTTACTGGTTGCCACCCCTATCCAGGCACAATTTAATGGTTCAAAGTCCAAAGTGTGATCCTTCTACATTGAATAGATTGGACTTGGCAAGGTGACCTGACATTGAGCAAAGCTAGTTGTAGCAAACTCAAGAGCATTGTTAAGGGATGCACTCTTTGGTTGGACAAAATATAGGAGGGGGCAGAGTACAAGTAAAAAGAAGTAGTAACATGCAGACCTCAAACCCATTCCTAATCCATTTATGGGCTTGTTCTTTTCAACTTGATGTTCCCATTATCTAGTCTCGAGACTCTAGACTCCAAGTTACCAAACTCCATTATCCAAGTTTTAGTTAAAATTACTACTACATCAAGACTCCAAGCTCCAGACTCCCGTTAAAAATAAGGTGAAAAGAACATGCCTTATATATCTACACTCTCAATCCAATCATCATCAAGAGTTGCAACCAATTAAAAATAACAATATCTATTAGAATTGTTAAGGAGAATAATTTTACATACACATGGGATCTCAATCCCTACTTAAAGGGATACAAAAGTTTAATCAATTAACTCAAGTTGGTGCTACCGTGCTTGCTCACATACCGTGAGCAGGGTATCTTCTTTTTAATCCACACACTCTTATTGGATAAGGTCTTGTAATGTCATGAAGACTTTTTCACAACTAAGCCACTTCCCCAACCAAGAAGGTATACCTGGCCACCTTTGACATGACATGAGTATTGTGATTGTGGAAGATCGGCGATTTTGAGAAGCCCAATTTTGTCGCTTTGAATTTTGTCGGAAATTGGAATCGGTTCGTCGCTTTGGTTTTGCAGCGTCGCTTCCAATTCCATTTGCGACTTCCAATTCCAATTGCGCCTTCCAATTCCAGTTGCGATTATTTATATGCTCCTTCTCCAACAGACTTACGCGACTTCCAAATACTCACCCGTACGCGACTTCCAATTCCAATCACGACTTTTATATATGTGTGTGTGTGTGCGTGTGTGTATATATATGTACATGTATATATCTATATATATATGTATATATATATATATATATGTATATATATGTGTGTGTGTACACACACACATATATATAGTAGGATCTTAGGATGTTACGATCTTCATTACGCTAATCGATCCTACGTAGAATCTAGAGTTTGACTACCATGGTATTATTAGGTATTCTGTAGCTTAGTCACATACTCATCCACTCTTCATCATCCTCACCATCATCTTTGAGGTCTTCACTCTTTGACTCCAAAACAATTAAGATTGACAACATTGGTTTTCTTCTTGCAACAATTGGTCCATTGCCTTCTAGAGTAGTAGCCATTGCCTTCTAGAGTAGTAGCCTAATGATTTAAAGTGAAATCAACCATCAACGTAGCATTAGATGATCTTTCCTTCATTGCCACCTACACTACATTATGGTTCGAGCTTAGATTTTGTTCACAGTTGTGAATCACTTCACCCATTTTAAGTGATGAGGGATTTTTAAGGAAGAAACCTCATCGCTTGTCGCCACAATCATAGTTCATCAGAAGTGCCATTGTTAGTTGAGGTAATGGCCATGTCTGAATGGACTTCGGGGACTACAGTGGTGTTGGAATGCATGAGTTCAACCCTTTCTGAGTGTTGACTCACAGGTTTTGATAATTGACAAACACAATTTATTCAAGTCAAGATCAAAGTGCTACAACGACAAACACGGAGACTTGAAGTGCCATTCCTTGAAGTATTCAAGGAGGTGCACATGATTTTATTGAAGTCCGATACGCATTCGGAGCGCCTAACGGAGGACTCGGAGGAGTAGAAGATTTCCGAAGATTTTTTATTTATTTGAGTCTTAGGAATTATTGTAAGGATGACAAAAATATCTTCTCTCCAAAATTATTTTTTAGGAGAGTGAAAATAAAAATTATATTTATTTTTGGAGTCAGTTGAAAAATACTTTTAACTGTTCAAAATAGTTTTATTGAGTCAGTTACAAAAGGTGTGTCAAACATTTATGAAATATTTATTTTGATATTATAAAATATTTTTGGTAAGCAAAAATATTTTATTCAAATATTTTTCGTGTACATTGTTTGACACACAAAATATTTTTGGGACTCACTTTTACTCCCTTATTCAAATTCATTGAATAAGAGAAGGAGCGTTCTCTGATTCCCGTTGTCTCAAACAACTAGTGTCACGACAATTCACTCCTCATCGCAACTGGCCTTGGGCCCTTTGTGTTGCGCCATTATTTCCTGAATAATCGATTTTCTGTCTTATTTTAATCGATTATTTTTTGTTGTCGCTGGTTTCCTCTAGGCGGGCCAATAATTGATTTTTGCTCCTCTGTTAATCAATTAAGGCTGGCAGCGCCACCTAATCGATTTTTCTATCCTTTTTAATCGATTATTTCCGCGCAGGAGGAATTATGTTCATACTGCATTAATCGATTATTGGCAGTTCATTAATCGATTATTATGCTGCATTTTTTCATCACAGCTTCTTTTCTTGGACCAACGGATATATTCCTTCAACCCCTTTATAAACTTCACTTCTTGGTCATTTTTTGAATGAACAAGCACTCCTAAAATCCCCCAATCTTGAGGTTATAATCCTCCATTCATTTCTTCCTCAAATTGGTATATTTTGAGAGAAAACTAAGTGTTTTCAAGAGAGTGTTCTTGTCATCCATAGAGCTTAATCTTTTCTCATTTCTACTCTTGTGAGAGTTATTGTTGTGAGACTGAAGAAGATTGTTCTTCTTGTTGTTCAAGACTTATGTGACTTAAGTCTTGGTTGTGAAGTCTTGTAGAGGGCATATCTACGAGCGGTTGTGTCGAGGCTTGTGGGATTCAAGTTCTCGAGTTGTAAACGGTTTGTTAAGCACCCGTAAGCTTAACGGAAATAGTGGTAACTTTGAGAGAGTCTCTCGGGGAACTGGACTAGCCACAAGGTGGTGAACCAGTATACATCGGTGTGTTCTTTGCCTTCTCTCTTTTATTTCCGCTGCACTTACGTTTATATTATTAATCCTGCGAAAATCGGTAAACATTCTCAACAACTCTATTCACCCCCCTCTAGAGTTGCACACCTTGTCTAACAAGTGGATGAAAATAGAAGGGAGAATAAAAAGCATAGTTGGAGGATGAACTCATGAACATCTGTTGAGAAGTGAATACTAATGGAGCACCCCTGCCCATAATACCTTCATGAAGTCATTGAATGCTCTTAAAAGTGAACTGGAAGAGCTTAGAAAATGTGTGAATGCCAATGGAAAATGAAGGGCATGGTTGCCTATGTGTAGGGAAACCCGAGTGAACTGTATTGTCCAAGATTTGCCACATGATGTCATTGGGCTTAGTTCACATTTAAGATAATGAAAAGACATAATTTCAGTTGCGTAACAAACATACTTGTGAATTCGTGCTTGTTAGAGTTGTAAGTTGTTGTGTCCGGAATTCAAAACTCGAGTAATTACCAAAGCTCATGAAACATTAGGCATGGTCGTGAATCATATGCACAACATAAATAAATTATCTTTCTAGATTGTAGAGTATTAGGTAGGATAACAACACTTCTCAGAACACTTATTTTGCCACTTTATTGTTTTCTAAGACCAGAAAACACATACATTGGGCCAAACACATACATCATCCCAATTATGTGTTTTGTCCAGGGTACCAAACATTCAGTCATGCCCAATGATCTACCCAAAAGAATCTGGTCATTGCCTTTGAGCTACCAAACAAAATTAGCTGGCTTGTCATCAATGGGATGAAAGACATGAATCTCGATTGTATAGGCGCTGGCTGTAAGTGCCCATTCTCCTGCTAAAGTCATACAAACTGTGCAACCATTTGGCTGATAGTGTCTATCTTGAACTATTGGTCATGTGTGCATCAATTGTCCCGTGGCGGAGGCTATGTGTGCCAAGTCACAATTGAATGTCATGGGTGCTTGTGTGCTGAATGCACTATAAGGTGTAAGCGCCTCTTCTAACACCAATTGGTTTTAGAAGAGTTGGTAGCGCCTGAGGTCCTACATGAACTGTTAATAACTTACCTATAAATGTTGAGTTCCTTCAGACTAAGGATCATTTTATAGGCTTCACATCGCTTTAGCTTTGTTACATTGCTCAACTCCTAACTTCCAAGTCAACTTTCTCCTTTGTGTATTTGTCAATCATATGTACAAGAGTTAATCTTTCTCATTTATTCTTGCTACCTTCATCTTCAGAACTAGATAATGTTTATGCTTTGTGTTTGGGCTTATAGACTCGTTGTATTGACACCAACCATCAAATTTCTTTTTTGATTGATCCGTCTCCCTTTTTCTTTTGAAGAAGCTTTGATTATGTAACCATTTATATACGCAATTTGATTCCATGTATTAAAAAAGCATTGAGAAGGGAAAAATATGGAGAAGAGAAACTCCCTTTGAGAATTCTTCGTTATCTTTTCTCCCTAATTTCTCCTTCCCAATGCTTGTTTATTATGAGTGCTTGAAATTGACTATGTTTAATAAAATCGGCTATACAATCAAAGTCTCTTAAAAAACAAAAGAATATAACATAACAATCCCACCAAAAGAAAAATTTGATCACGTATCTAGAAAGGAAAAGCAAACAACCTTTAGAAGGGAAGGGAAACAATATAAAATGGAAATGCAAAAAAAAAGAGAAGGAAATGATTCAGATAATTATAGAGCGCCAAAAAATTCTAAAATTATTAATTTGCCTCAACAATCCAATCCGGCTCATGAGCTGCATTTTTCTTGTACTAATTTTTGTGACTCATCAATTTCACATGAAAAAGATGCTAATACTGAACATACCATGCCAGTGACGTTTGTATAGAATTGAATTAAGCTTTAATTTTCCAAAGACTTTATATGATCATACCAAGCTTTCAAAATAATGGCTTCCTTATTCTAGTAAGGCGGAGTTGGGGTTTGCTTATGCCTGCAATGTAACTTTTGTCAGTAGCCATATGACCTTAGATGTTATTGTCTTACCTGCACTATTTTCTGGATGCGTGCTCTCTAAAGTAAAATCATTGCCTGAACAGGTCTCTTTTAGTCGTTTAGTACAAACAAAAATGGTGTTTCCTCTAAGCCCGACTTTATTTATTCACGGAGTATTTATTTATTTGGTGTGCTAAACTATAATGGGTTAGATAGTACTCTTTAGTTTTATGATCTCTTATTGGTGTTCATGGCAAAGGAAGCCCATGGTTGATTTCTGCTCTTGGCATTTTGATCTGTGCGTGTGAGGCGAACGCTTTAATTGGTTGTACTTTATGTGAAAAAAAACTGATTAAAGCTTCAACATACCAGCACCATACAAATTCATGCAAGTGAAAGCAACTTTTGCATGAAATATGAGAATAAATCTAGGTCATTCATCATTTATGAGTTATACTGAATGGATTAGATCATTTTGGGAAAAGGACTAAACTAGGCGTAAAAATGGAGAAAGTACCAAAATAGGAGTATAATCCCAATTTATAGTACCAAAAAATTCAGTTGGATGTCACTATACAACAACAACAACAACAACCCAGTTAAATCCCACAAGAGTAGGGTCTGGGGAGGGTGTGTGTACGCAGACCTTGCCCCTACTCGAAAGTAGAGAGGCTGTTTCCAAAGAGACCCCCGGCTCAACATCGAAAGTTGCAGTGTTTGACTAACTGCTACTTCATTAATTAAAGAAGCGCAGATAGTTTAGAGATCCATTTTGATTTATTCCATCACACCCCAAAGCCAAAAATGGTGAAATTTTGACTCCATCGGAGATGATGGAAAATTGGATGTCACTATACAATGTCAAAATGTCACAGTGCAAATTTGAAATTCCTATTTTGGGGATAAAAACATGGACCTTCTATTTTGAGGATAAATGCTACGCAATATGTTTTACTCCTATTTGGGGTGATCTCTTTCCCCGTGATTTGTTTCAATCTATGACTGTGATTCGTTCCCATTTTTTCAATGTGAAGGGGTACTTTTTTTAACTGATAAATGTGTGTGTGTGTGTCAGTGTGTGTTAGACAGTGAGTGTGATTATTATATGAACCTTATACACTGATATGTTATAGAATCCTATTCTTTTTCCCTACTTTCAGGATTCCTTGATACAACCTATAACAAGAATAGTGGTTGGGGTTGCTATTATTACCATATTCATTGTACTGGTGATGAAAGAGACTCCGGAGTGGGCCAAAAAGCTGAACTTTTCTGGCGGACGCATCCCCCCATGGATCCTTGCTTGCGCTGTGATTGTGTTCACGCGAATGAGGAAGAGAACCAAGAACTTCTTGGAACGGCGCCGCTAGGTGTTGTTTAAGTGGTTCAACACCTTTTGAACACTAGTATGGAAGAATCTTTTGAAATCTGCAAGCTCACCCTGTTTCATGTGTCCCATGATTCTTATGATCCTTTGATTTTTGATTTGTTTTTTAGTTGGGTGCAATGAGTTTTAGGCCTGTTCAGTAACAGGTAAAGCCAAAGTTTTCTATTTTGGCTTCTGTATATGCATGTTTGAGTTTTAAAAAACAGAACCTAGATGGTTTTTTTTTCACACCCACGTACACATGTGCCTTTATCCTCTCATACTCTGTATTATATGTTTTAGGATGTTTTTGTTATTTTTTTTTTAATTTAATATAATTAATATTGGTGTAAAAAAAAAGCTCTACTCTAACACAAAGGAGACACAATATTAGTCTCTACTACAAATACATTACTCAGGGCTTCTTGTAGGTTGAGTGTCTTTTTTTTGTAAACCTTCTCATGGAGTAGTAAATAACATTTCTTTTATTTATGCAAAAAAAAAAATGTTTTAATGGTGAAAAATACATACTCGGTATAAAATTGATGGTGAATTTATGAGCACAGGCATAATGCACATTTAAATGTGCTTGTAAATTTGCGGATTAAATTTTAGAGGCACTTTTAGAAGTTTTTTTGGAATGAATTTTGATCTCCGATTAGCGATACTAGAATGGTATGGAGTCAAGAAAAAGAGTGGGAAGGAGTCAAGAAAGAAATTTGAAAGAAATTTAGGAATTAATAGAAATATAAACAACCATGCTAGGAGTACACTAAGAAGTGATGCACTAGCATTTTAATAGTTTACACTAAAATAAAATGTCAGTTCAATCAAAACCATTTACGGTGATATTTTGTGTAATTGTAAACCATCACACTAACATTACACTAGCACAAATGTTGGTGCATGCTTTTGGGGTATAATTTTTAGGGTATACGTAATTCAATTCAAATATTAATTACGAGTACATTTTAAGGTTATTTGATTTTTTTGCAAAGGTGATTGAAAAATAGAAATTAAAAGTAAAAATCAACCTTTCATAAATGACTCATTTTTTTAAGAAATAAACGACTCATTCTAAAGACAAGAAACACATGTTAAGTTTTTTTTAGGACAAACTCATGTTAAGTTCCGCATTTAGCACTCGTATTTACCATGAAAAGCAATACGACGTCGTGTACTTGGTTCGTTCAAGCTGAAATAGTGAAATGAGAGCGAATGAACGATCCTTAGGTTAGAAAAAGGGCAAACGAAATCTCTCGTAGCCAGAGTGAGACACAAGAGAGGATCCGTATTAGCTCTCGGTTCCTTAGCAATGGCTTTCGCTTCTCGATTCCTGTCCAGATCTAGCCGTCAGGTTATGATTCTTCATCATCACTATCATCTTGTTCCGAAATCTGTGATTCATCTATAGATTCGACTGGTTTTATGTTTGAATTCTATCATTTCCGTGTTCGTCTTCTACGGAGTATTTTTTTAATCTTGTTCTTCAGGAGCTAATTTGATTTTTTATTTTATTGAATCACCATTTGTTTACCTGAGCTGGATCCGGTTTGGTTGATTGACTGGACCGTTTTTCCTAAAATTATTAATTGTGAGTTGGAATATGATATATTAATCTGTACAATGATATTTGTTTTGTGTGATTTGATATATGATTTTTGTGTTTGTTAAGTTGGGATAGTGATGGTTGAGAGGCCAAGAAACTTTGATTCGGGACTTCGATTGATGATTCTTTTTTTCGCTTGCAAGTGAAATGTCATACCAGATTAAACGGCCATACGAGACTCAAGCATTATATAACATGTTCTGGAATTCTTTTTTTATTTAGAAATCTAAAATCTTGGCAGTGATAGGCTCCTCTCTCATAATCAGCTCTCTATTTCTATTTTGTAACCTTAAATTGCTGCATAATTCAATGTGTCTAGAGCAGGGTATATCGGTAGATGTTAGGTTATATGTAGATGTTGGCATTTTATAGTCATATGTTGTTCATGTAATTGTGCTTATGTGGCACATAAAATGGGGTTTAATCAATGGTGAAGATGTTAACACTCATTTTTCATCCTAAGAAAGGAGAAATGACGGATTCCAAATTTATGTCTTGTATTGATGAGCCCTGTAAGAATTATAGAATACTTTGTGTCGTTAATACGCTTCCATGTGGTTGGTGCTATGCGGCAAGCCGGCAAGTTTGGAGGAAAATGTGATTCTCTTTCGAACAAAATTCATTGGCGGGCTCCTTATGCGTATATTCCTATTTTCTATGCATATCCTAAATGGTGGACACTTGACTAACATAGAAACATTTTTTGACTATCCCAATGCTCAGAATTATGAATGAAAAATATGACATTCATGTTTGTCTTATTAATGTTATTTCATTTTATCAGTATCCTTTGAAATGATGAATTTTTATCTACTTCTGCACTTTCTGCAGGTATATAGTGGTCAGATCATCTTGCGACCAGATGGTGCAATTCCAGTTCGTTCCTTTTCCAAAGGAGCTGGTGCCCCTGCTGCATTCAAGGGCGATGGTGAGTTGAACTCTGTAGTTCAGTAGTACGAGTACTTTCTTTTCCTAGTTGTGTCAGCTTGCTGTTATACAATAAGAAATACAAAGTATACTGAAGTGCTAGACCTTATAAAATAAGGTGGGTAACAATGTGGTTAATGTGTAAGGAGTCAAGTATGTCATAGTAATACATTTCCTATGTCAATTGTAGTAAATGTCAAGACTGTTCTTAGAAATATAGTATTGGCCTAAGGAACTACTTGTGCAATTCATTATCTTGTAAAATTGAAATTGGTGTTTTTTGTTTGGTTTTAGTACACATCCATGCACAATTTTACCATCTACTACTATTTTCTTTTCATTCTCTAGGTGGGGTGTTCTGTGTGCAAGCTTGTTCTCTTGCCCCAAAATAATTTTTTAAGTCTGCCACTGGAAGTGTAACTTACAAAGTATTCTTTTTTAACACGTTGCTTTTCTACTCCCCTGGAAATAAATCTATAATACTCCCTACGACTACCTCCTCAAATAAACTTCATCTTTACATTTCACAGGGTCAAATTATATCTTATTTTTTATTTTCTTTAATCATTTGTTACAATAAAATAATCATGACACCTCTTGTTGTATGCAACATTTTTTATGGAAAATTGCAATGTATGAATATTATTTTTTATTTTCACATCAGTACATAAATGGAATTTAAAATAGCCTTAGCCAAACATCGTAAACCAAAATGTAGAGTTTATTTATAGATAGATGGAGTAGTAATAATAATAATTTCAGAGGATTACTTCTTGAGACCACAAGATTGATGAAGTCACCTATTATTTATTTTCATTTCGAAACATCCTTTTCTACATGATTTTGATTGGAACCATTTAATCAACAACAAAAAAAACATTATAATCCCAATTTTGGTAAGGGATGGGAAGAAGATGTATACAACCTTACCATTGTGAAAAGAGAGAGGTTGTTTCTTTTTGACCCCTGATGCATTGCTACATCTACTTCCTAAGACTTCATAGAAAATAATAAGAAATGGAAGTTTACTGTGACATTTTGATTTAGCCCATTATTTGTCCAAAACTAACACGTTATCAAAAATGATTCTTTTAAATCCATTGACAATGGATGCAATTGTGGATCATTTAAATTTTGGCCAGAATTTGCCTCTAGTGAAATTATTATTTCTAAATATCATAATTTTCATGTTTTCATGTGTCCATCTGAAGAAATGTTGAAGAATGTTTTTCTTGATCTCAAGAAAAAATTTGAGACAGCAATTGGCATCCTCCGAACAGAGAAGATCACTATAGATCCTGAAGACCCTGCTGCTGTGGCTCAATATGCAAAAGTCATGAAGACTGTAAGGGAAAAGTATGACATTTGATATATTTATGACTCTTCTTTTCAATGACCTGTTTTTTTGTTTTATCTGGTTTTATTAATGGTGGGGTATTATTATTATTAATTGCTTGTATGTTGCTTGAGATTGGATCATAAGAAAATGCATGAGTGATGGTCTAGTTTTACTATATGATTAACAGTAATTATTTTCTAATTGGAAGCATATTGGATGAACACTTTGATAGCAAAGTTATCCTTAAAATTGCCAAATATGTTATTGAACAATTGAAGGACAATGTTCTCATTATGGATGAAAGTTGTCCTAAAATTATCCAGTATTCTTAAAATGGATGAACAATGTTCTTAACATGAGAATCTTTATCCAATTTAAGATCCTCACAGTAAAGTTATCCGTAAAGATGACCAAACTCCCCCTCTCCCCTTCATTATTTTTAATTGGAAAGTTTCCTTCCTAGTAGGGGCATTATGTTACTATTACATCAAGATTTCTCCGTGTAAGTTAAGTCACAAGTATGTTGTACAAGCTTCTATGATTTTTGAGTTATTATTGTGTTTGCTCTTGCTGAGCAATATGCTACTAATCCCTACATAGGTGATAATATGAGTTAGGCCACAAGTATATTGTACAAATCTCTTTGACAGCATTGTTGTGTGACTGCTTTTGCTGGTGAACATTATTTCTATGCTTCTTTTTGCTATATCTAACTGAAAATACCATTGTGCCTTAGAAGGTTATTGGCCTTTCTGGCGTTGGGAATGCCTTTGATGAAGTGTATTTGCTCTTGATATATTATTATTTCAATCTGGTTATGGCTGTTAATGGGAATTGGATTCTTTCAATACTCAGGGCGAATATCCTATCAGAATCTGAAAAGGTGAAAGAAGTTATTGATACACAAACAAAGGAGATTCCAGATGCCAGGACTTATTTGCTGACACTGAAGGAGATACGTATTAAGTATGTATATCAATTTGGCTCTAAAATTCTAAGGAGTAATGTATTTAACCACTTCGATGAATGATTATCCTTATTACTACCTCCATCCCAATAAATCTCTCTTTGGATATCAGCCTTATGTTTAAGGTAAGTGATTGGTTTATATGTGCAGCAAGTACGATACCTGATGCATATTTTGTGTTCAACTCTAATGTCTCATGTTATGTTGTACTCTGGAAACAGTTGTGAGCAAAATTGAATATGGGGGCATTACAGCTACTAAGAGTGAATCGATAGAGTGTGTGTGATTGGGATTTAGTGTGATTGCGCATAACTACGCTCTTTGACCTGTTTGGTTGGTCATATAATTACGAAGTCAGAACATAATTGATGCAGTTGAAGGAATGCAATTTCACATTAAAATTCTAAGCGGGGAGGCCAGAATTGATGTAGTTATATGTTTCAATTATCATACCTTTCAACTATGAATTCATTCATGTTTAATCCATTCTAAGGACATCATCAGTGCATCCTTCTCTTCCCCTCCCTCACAAACCCTTCAAAAAAGAAGACATGTTGAAATTCTTCTGCTGTTGATATCTTAATAATTCATCTTTGACATTTGTTCAATTGTTCTGTTTTTTTTTCTCCTGCATTCTGCATGGCCAATTACTAGTAGATCTTACATTTCTGTGTGGGCACTAAAAGAAAAATCTTGCTGGCAGGAGAGGCCTTCCTGATCTTCATGGCATCGAGGAAAAGATGATGATTGCATTGGATAAGGTAGAGAAAGAAATCAAGAAGCCACTAATGAGGAATGACAAAAAGGGGATAGCACTCCTTACTGCAGAGTTTGATAAGATCAACCAGAAGTGAGCTCTATTTCTAACAAGTCAATTTCCCCTGTTCCAAATTGCTAAATTCTGGTTGTCCAATTTGTGGAAATTAACTTGAAATGCCCTCATTCAAGGAGAATATTACACATTTGGCAATGTATAATGATTTTGCTTATCTTGTCTCGGTTGAAATGTGTTTCTCACTTGTTTGTTTTTGCTGCCATCATTTAGAATTGGCATTGCCAGACAAGATCTGCCCAAATATGAAGAAAAATTGGAACTTAGTGTTGCAAAAGCTCAACTAGAAGAACTGAAGAAGGAGGCCCATGAGGCAATGCTAACTCAGCTGAAGAAGTATTTACCAAAACCATAACGCTTTCATCTCAGATCCCCCTCCTCTTCTATTACAACTGTGATGCATTTCCATAATCTTACACATTACTCCCCATCTCATATTACCCACATTTTGCAGGGAGGAGAACTATGATGAGAACATGTCTAAAGAGTTAATGCCTAATGTGAAGTCGCTGGACATTAGAAACTTTCTCTGAAAAAGAGCATCAGGTGGAAGATTTCTCTTTGTGCATTTCATTCAAGTTAGCATAATGAGTTCCTAAGTGGTCTCCGCTACACTCCAAACAGTGCTTCCCTGGTGAAATGTTTCTTTTTAGCGCTGGAATTTTTAAAATAAATTTATTGGCCAAGTAATTGGATAATATTTGTGCAATAGTGCCACAAGAGAAATCAATGCAATGTGATTTCTTTTGAAGCTAGACAATGACAACAACGTTGCCATGTTGATATTTTTGATCCAAACAGTGTTCTTCCGATATTCTACCAAAAACAACTGTCTTTGCACCCTCGCCTTTTTTTTGTTGATCGGATGAGAACACAATGGTACTGAACTTGACTTGGCATCCAAGTCAAACCTCCTCTTATTCGGAACCCTAATTTGTGTTTTCTATTTTGTTATTTTCAGTGGAATTTTTCGGAAGTAGTCAGATCAAGTTAGATGTACTAGGGCCTTAAGAGTTAATTGTTTTTTCACTTTTTGAGTTTGCTGTGTTTGAGTTGGGATTTTTTTTTTTTTTTTGGAGATGAGCTTTCTATCGCTACTGGGTAGGGATAAGATCAGGGTGCATTTGAGCATTCACCCTCCTCGGACCCCACATATGGGATTTTAAACATCTGCTTTGGGAAATAGTCTTCCATTTTATGTTGGGTAAGGTTTGCTTATACCCCCCCCACATACACACACACACACATTGAATCTCACTTATGGGACTTCAATCACCTCATTGGGTTGCTGGTGTTGGAGTGAAAAGGTATTTATAGGAAACTCTTCTGTAGTCAAATTAAGGATTTTAGTGTGTTGATATCGTGAAAAAATTGGATCTTTTGCAAAAAAAAAAAAGATCCACTAACCAATTTATATTTTAAATGTGGATCGTAGAACTACAGAAGAATAACTCGTGTTTATAATGTTTACTATGGAGGACGAGGTACTATTTATTCTTATTCCTTTTTTTGTTTACAATTCATTACTTTTCTTTTTTCTTTACTCATCAATATTTCTCTAAAAAATAAATCAAGGCATGTCTTTCACATTTTAACACTTTTTAATTGGATAAAGGCAACGTGTCAATTTATTTAGGCTTCATTTGGTATATGAATTCAAGCCATAGATTTAGAAATAGAGATTTCAATTTCAATTTTGTTGTGTATAACACAAAAAATATATGGATTTAGAATTGGTAGCATAAAATATGAAATGGAATTGGAGAATTTAATTTTATTCAATTCAATTCCATAGAATTTCAGTTCTAATTTAATTTGTGTCCAGCGGTCATTAAAAGTTGGATTATGACCTCAACGCAACCTGCATAGGTTGTTACACGTTTGTCTTCCAGTTTCGATTATTAGACAATGATCAATGAAATATCAATGCACAAAAAAGAGTAGAAAAAATTAATTTCAATTTGGATTATGGCCCCGGTGCAACGTGCGTAAGTTGTTACACGTTTGTCTTCCGGTTTCGATTATTCGACAATGATCAATGAAATATCAATGCACAAAAAAGAATGTAGAACGAATTAATTTAAATTTTATATACCAAACGGATCCTTAGAGAAGGAACGTGGGATTGTGAGGTTTTCAAAGGGAACACCATGATCAATTGATCATGAAGTAAGTTTGACGGGGTGTCCCTTCATTGCAATAGGACACGAAAGTTGTATAAATGAAATTGAATGTCCAAATATACACTACATCCATGAGTTAGTAAGCATATGAGTTTTATAGACTTTTAAACGTAATTTAAAATTTTTAAGCTGCAT
This sequence comes from Cuscuta campestris, assembly GCA_900332095.2. NCBI lineage: Eukaryota > Viridiplantae > Streptophyta > Magnoliopsida > Solanales > Convolvulaceae > Cuscuta > Cuscuta campestris. Next base: position 2,360,545 of record OOIL02005488.1, read on the forward strand.
TTTTTTAACTTCTTTACCAGTTTTTAAATAAAATGAATTTTGAGTGAAGTTTTGCCTTGTATTTTCCTCCTTGGAGCAATCTATTTTGGGAGGAAGGAAATATTTATTGAGCAATTCATTTTCATTTAGTGAAGATACGTATCATGTCCACCAGCTATTATTCATTTCATTCTAACTAATGCATCAATGAATTGATGTTTCGATTGGCCGTGCAAAAGAAAAAAGAATCCATCTATCATTTCAAATCTCCAGAGTATCATAAGATAGAAATTAATTTATGCGGAGTTAGATTGATTTTAATACATTTTTAACAAGATTTTATAAAATTCTCTCTGATTGTTTATTATCCATGGATTTCTCTGTTTTATATTTCTTCCTTCTTTATTCCTTTCTTTCTAGGTATCTTCGCCCAGCTCCCAATGGCAACCACTACGTACTCCAACAGCTACTACTTTCACTGCTTGACAGCCCAAACCCGGAGAGGAAACAATGTGGAGTGTGGTGGAGGAGGCTTAAAATGATGGAATGGAGAGATGAAATGGAGATATGAAATAGAGAAGATAATGAAAATATTGCTTAAAGTAGATTTATGGTTGAAAGTTACTCCATTAGATCTGCGCATTTCACAGTGGTAGCCACAGCGGAGAGAGCCCAAGGGATAGCCAAATCTGTTAAAATCCTTGGATGTTGTGAAATAATTTTTCTTTAGAAAAAAATCCATCAAAATCCACATATAATACAAATCTTTCAAAATCTATACATCGTTTAATACCGTTAGATTTTGACAGACATTTTGAAATCTAAATTGAATACCCTCAGATTTTAAATGACTGTTTAAAATCCTAATTGAATATCCACAGACTTTTAAAATCCAAAAAAATCCTACAAACTTCCTTGATTGAATACACCCCCCTTAGACAACTCCAAACTCTCAAAGACTACTACCATGGGTAGATTTTCATCTAGACATTTTCATTAAGGACCTAAGCAGTATTCAATACCATGGGTAGATTTGGAAGGATTTTTCTTGTTGAACTGCCTGTGTCAAGGAGAAGAGAATTTGATTAACTTCACAACTAATGTTGTGTATAAGGTGTTATAGAACAAGGAATTATATGTATCATTTACTAAATTTAAGCATAATCCTAGAGGCATTTAGTTTGTCATTCGTCTGTCTAGATAAAAAAATCTTACAATAGGCCTACATGGAGGGTGCATCACGACCTAGGCTCACTTTCATTTGCCTCATAGGTGGCCATTTGTATAGTAATACTAGGGAGTATGCACTATGCAGAGATCGCCAAGATGCTTAGCTTAGAATAAACTTGGGTGAGCGAAAGATAAACTTGTTATGGAGGTGGTAGTGTGGGATTGCAAAGTTGCAATGTTGCGTCAGCTTGTTTGCAAGGTAGCAAGGCTGTTGGTTTTATCTGAGAGGTTCTCACTAAGAGGCAACCTCAAGGTTCAACTTATGGTGAAAAGCGACTGGTGGCATCTAACACGCACAAGTATTTTGCTATGGTAGGTTTTACTGATGCGATTATAACTAGTTATATTTATAAAAGGAAAGGATTGTCACGTTCAATACCTCAATATGGATCGCCAGTTTCTACCTGCGAAAATTTAGCAACTCATACTACACTCTCTCAAGTTATAAATGGAGAACCAAAACATTAACCAATTGCCACACACTCAAAAATCTTAAAATTTGGATGATACCTTCATCCACCTTCTGACTTGTGATCATCGAGCTGGTTTTCGAATCCAACTGTCCTCCCAATTATCATTTATCACTAGCTCCGGCAAGCCTTCTCCAGGCAGGACAGCTCTGTGTTACTTTATTAAGCCACATTCTTTTCCCGACTGGGGCCCATAAAAAGCTCAGCCCTCCTAGTAACAGTCATCTTAATCCGTGGTCAAGTACTCACTCCACTTCGATATGATCTCGCCCTTTGCTGTTCCTGTTGTGAGAAGACTCCCCTTGCTAGGCTCTCCGTTTACGTAGAACTCGTTTGATTTGGAAAACTGCGCGCTATTAGACCAAGATGATGGAGCACCTTGAGATACTGCTGTGCCATCTTCCCTTTCAGGAGCCCTCTTTGCCATTAGCCCAACATCTGCAGACTTAACATTGATCAGCTTTTGCTCCGTACCAAATACTCCCTCTGTCCAAGAAAAATAATCATGTTATAAGACTTAATTCTGTATCAAAAGTTGAGTCGTGTATGAACAAAAAAAACTAGTTTTCATCATATCTTAAACGTTTTCTATTAAAGAAAATACATGTCCTAAAGAAGTTGAGCATGTTAAATTTAGTTTTAACACAAAAAAAATTGAATATATAATTCTATTGATAGTTTTCAATAGTTGTACATTAATAAAATTTAAGAGTTGTACCTTTGTGAAACAAGACTATGTTTATGAGATGGCGTGACTATAACAAATCTCAAGCTTTTCAGGCAAATATAAATTTCCATGTTTTAGCAAGTGCTGACTACCTTTATCCTGGGATGAGCTTTGCTTTCCTGCATTTCTCTTTGTAAAAACTGGCCAAAAACGGTTCTGGGAGTCAGATTCAGAACCTGCCATGTTACTGCTGAGCTTCGGCCTTTTGAACACTGCCTTGGGAAGCTCTGTGACAATCATAGTATCCATTCCATCCTCTGTGCACCCAAACCAAAAACAGCGAAGCACATTCTTAGACTCTTCTAAATCACACTCATGAAGCATAGCTTAGCTCATAGTCAATCCAACCATTTAACGCCCAAATCACACGCAAAGCCTATTCTTTGTCAAAGTCATACATATATAAAGAACTTGCTTTGACTGGATCAATTGGCCTAAAGCTTAAGACTCCGTGGAAGAGTTCTCAAGGTTCAATCTTCATTTCTCACAATTGCATTAGAAAAGAACCAATATTGTTCTAATTGGTGCGAACAACAAAGCATATATATGGAGTACAAATCATAGCAAACATTATTAATTCTTCAATCTGCTCCCTATAAAATAAGCACTAAACTTTTGTTTCTATATTATGGTATATTCATAGCGGTCGATGGTTATAAATCAAATCAACCTTAGGTTCACAAATGCGTACTAGAAACCCGTGGTATTATTATAAGTAAACCTATGTAATAATCACCTGAAGCACACACAAAGCCCTTTTAATAGAATTTCCATTGAATGGATCAATTTCCCTAAAGCTTATGACTCCATATAAGAGCTTCAAGGTTCAATCTTCTGTTTTCTCAATTGTATTATAAAAGAATCACCAGTCATAGCTTGTGTGAATGAAAAAAACAGCTTATGACATATGCATGGATTAAAATTCACAGTAGCGGTTATGTTTATATTTCATCTTAAGGAAATCAATATGTAGTTCAAATAATTTCTCTTGCTTCTTACTCCGAAATAAATTTCAATTGCACTGTTTTCCTTTCTTAGACTTCTCGGCCCATCAAATCAGACACTTAATATTGTCATATATTCCTGAATGTAAATCAAATTAAACTCACGAAGTTCATTAATTTGACTGGACACCGATAATAAACACTACGAATAAACAAAGGATCGGAATGACCTGTTGATTGTTCGTCTTCTTGTTCAACTGATCCATCCTCGAAATCCAGGTACTCCGTCCAATCCGTTCTCTTTTTGCTGTTGTTGTTGTTTCCGTTTCCCTGGAACTGGCCTTCCGAAATTAGGGTTTGCGGCTCTTCCTGTGGATGAAGATCGATCTGTTGATCGGCGAGCTGGCGGGACATGTTGAAGCTCTGGACGAATTCCCGAACGTCCCTGGCCATGAAACCCTGGGCGAACACATTGCGCACAGACTGCTTCTGGTTGCACACCACGCAGATCCACTTATTGCTGCTCTTCTTCCTCTGCTTCACCTGAGATTCATCATTCATCCGATTCTTCAATCGTTAATGGCGAGAATACATACATATACAAAAATGGCGAGATTGAGGACTGGGGGAGAAGTAGTAGTAAGTACCTGCATGGTGAAGCATTGGCAGCACTGAAGAGCAATGAAGACCGTTTGCATTTGTGAGATTCGAGTATTCAAGAGAGACTAAAAAATAAAAATAGTCCGTTTGGCGGGAAGAAGATTTATGGAAATGGGGAAGAGATATTTACCTAAAATAGGACTAAAACATAATAACTTTTCTAATATAGGACCATATGTTTTTATTTTCCAATGTAGGACCTTTGGTCATTATCAAGTAGTCATTATTCAACTAAATGTCCATCATTACTGGACATTATTCCTTCCACTAGGTAATATTAAGTCCTATTTAGGGAATAAAAAAATTTAAGTCCTACATTAAGAAAGTCATTATGTTTGCAAATAGATTTATAGAACACGCCATTGACCCCGCAGCGAATTTACGGAAGAGAGTAGAAACTCGTGAAGGTCGTGGGTCCATTAGCCCGAAATGACGGCAAGACCTTCTAACAACAAAATCCTTAAAAAATTTAATGAAAATGTTAAAATTAATGATTCATTGTTAACACATACTAGACTCGTACCAGTTCGTAGCACAGATTAATATTACTCAAAAAATTGAAATACCCCGAGTAACATACTAAAATAACAAAGTAAAAATAAAAAATGCAAATATAAAAATGCTAATCCATTGGTATATATATCAATGATCAATGAAAAATATATTACTAATATTTTGGAAATATAAATTACATGAGTCATCAATAGACAAATTTATAAGTTTAAAAAGCTTCATTGTAAACTACATTTGGCATTTGGTTGGACATTAGAAGATCTTAATTGCAAATCAAAATCTATAAGTCATTGTGATATGTTACACGTGAAACAACAACATATATTTATTCATGACTAAGTACATGTATACTGAGCAGGGCCGGTCCTGAGAATTCATATGTCTGGACCAAAATAGAAAAAAGACCTTAAAAATCTTATCCCTAATGATCTAACAAATTAACATATGTAAACTAATTATATTTAAATGATAATTAATGCAATATTATTAGAAAAAAATGACAAAAGTATAGTATTATAATTACATGCCGTAAAAGCTAGCCGAGGATTCGAGAAGTTCTCCTTGCATTCTTGAGAGCAAATTGGTTGATCACATCTTTGCAGTCTATACTCTCTAAGATTTCATTCTCGATAGCTATTACCGCCAATCCGCTAACTCTTTCTTGGGACATTGTAGACCGTAAGTAAGATTTCAGAAGCTTCAATTTGGAAAAACTTCTCTCTGCAGATGCCACCGTTACTAGAACAGTCAACAAAATTTTATATGCAATGCAGACATTCTGGTAATAACCAAGTTCTCTTAAATGCTTCAAAACATCTATGAGATTGCTAAATTCACTAGTTTGTAATGTGTTAAATAATTTCAACTCCATGTAAAGCTCTTCAGCATCAATATCCGATCTTTCTTCAAACTTGAGTGCATTTTCGAGTTGATGACAACATAACTTAAGCTCTTTTTCTTCAATTCCACTCAACTTATGTGGAAACAAAAATCCAAATAATCTCTTATAGTCTTTGAATTTTTCAAATCTCATCTCAAGAGAAGATATGACTTTATCCACAACATAAGAGAAGAAATTAACCCTGATATTCTCTCCAGTTGTAAATGAAACTTCTTCGCTACTTGAACTGTCATCAACTCTTTTTTTTCCTTCGAATCAAACGTTTTTCTGGAAATATCGGAGGTATATCCATTTCAGTAGCTATGTCCTTTGCTTCATGATTTGCTTTTGAATAATCAGTTTCTGATCTCTATAATCCTTGAGGTAGTCAATCAATCCATTTATCTCTTTAATAACAATATCAAGATGCATATCCTTTGATTGTAACTTCTTGCTCACTATATTTACTTGCTTTAATAGTTGATACCAAATAACAATTGATACCAAAAAATCAAATTCACTAAGATTTTTTGCTAGTGACTTTGTTGTATGAACAATTGTATTATCACTATCTTTTTCTTCAACTTCAAGTAGAGTTTCTCGTACATCGGCAAGTTGCTTCTCCGTCGTGAGTCAGTGTTGCGGTCATTGTCTATTGCTACAGTCGCCGTTCATTTGGGCTGGGGCAAAATTGATGGGAGGAGTCGTCGCTGCCTTATACCCCGTTGGAGAAGGAGAATCATTGCGCAAGGTCATCCTGGCCTCGTCGTTATTCCCACTGGAGCCTTCGTTTTCGATTGCTGGAGAAAGAGATCGTGAGGAGCATCATCGATTATCGGTCTTTTCTCGGCCACTATGTCCACCAGTCGAAGAAGAAGAAGAACCAAAATAGAGGAGTCGCGTATCTGAGCAAGAACACACTTTTCGGGCCAACTTTCTTCGAATTGAGATCCGTTTGTGTCGTTAAGTTTGGTCCTTCTGCCTTTACCCAACGGTATAACTTTTATAATCAATCAACAAGTATGACCCGTCTTTATTCTTTCGATTAATTAATATTATTCAATTGTTTAATCTAAATCTTTTTTATTAAAATCAGATTAGTCACGTTATATTGGGACGATTGGAGACTTTTAGTTCTTTAAAATTACAAATTGTTATAATCAGATAATTCTTATTTATTTAATTAGCAATTTATTTCTTGACTGGTTTTCAGGGCGTTACAATATTTCTTATTTCAATTTTAATGAAATGTTCAATTATTTTATTATATTTATGCTTTTCGATTTACTATTTAAATTTAAATAATATAAAAAGTTGAAAGGGAAAAGGAGAAGGCATTTCCTTGGGAGTGGGAGAGAATGAAAAAAAAAAGCCAAAACTGACATGACACTAAGTTGGCGAAGGGAAAAAGGGGAGAAGGGATAGGCACACCTCAAGGCCTAAATGAAAATTAATTAACCACAAAGATTCTAAATCACTCTGTATATTTAGTACGGACGTAGAGAGAGACAATATGATGGAGTATTACGAGAGTGTTTGGTAGTGATTAACTTGTAGATAATTAATTTCTTCAAAAGCTGAAAGTAAAAACAACTCATAACTATTTATCTAAAACAGTATTCTACGTACAAAATAGTGGTGGAAAAAAACAGAAAATGATATATCAAACAAAGTAAAACTACTACTCAAAGCAAAAACTAATTCTTAAAAACACCACGAGACCCCCTCTACCATTTTATTGGGAGAGAGTGAGTATATATGATGGGCCAACCAAATGGGTAGAGATCTCATCTCACTATATGCAAAATTTTGGTTTTGTGGGCCACTGGTTAGGAGACACTTGTCGATTTGAAGAAAATATCTAATGCCACCTATGCATCTCTCGGAGCCAGAAATCACAGCTAAAGATCTTCTTCTTCTTCTCCTCCTCTCTCTCCCCCACCCAAAGGTTTCGGAGAATTTTCCACGAAAAGATCTTGCATTCGTAGTTATTGCAGCTCACAAAAAGTTCTTGTTTTTCTTTTGGGGCTTAAGTTAGAAATCATAGCCAAATATTTTTTCTTGATGAGTTAGCCATATCTAGAATCAGGTACTCTTCTTCGCCCGCTTCAAATCTCTGTTCCATTTTCTGCGATTTTGAACACATATTTATTCTGGAATCGTTAAGATTTGGAGTTTTTTTTTGCTTTATGAGAAAAAGTGAGAATGAATAAGGGAAAGATTAAAGATTCAATCGAACTTTCCAGTGATTAAAATTGTTTAGCAGCATATTTGATTCGAGGTGCTGTGTGACCTTAGGTCCAAAAGTACTCTTCTTTGTATGTTCTACTTCTCATCAAATTATTTAATCTTTTATGAATTAAAATATGTTTCATTATTACTCCATCCGTCCCAGAACGATATACCACTTTACTATTTGATAAAATAAAATATTCTATCCCCTCTTGTTTTTTTAGAAATTTTTGATTTGGTTTTAATAAATATTTTTTGTTTTTTAATTTGAATACCAATTCGTGAATAATATTGTTTTAAAAGTCATGAGATTTTGCACTTTTGTCGAAAGGGTAATTCATTTGGGACGGAGGGAGTATTACATTCATTATGGTTATCATATTAAATATGTAGTATTAGTCTAATATTAAATTAAGGAGCTTAAACACTTCATTTCCTAACTATTCTACCAATATATATTTTTCACCATTATAAAATATGCTGTCACAATTCATTTTTTGTAACTTCGTAAGAAAATTACGGAGTACATCATTTTATAACTAATCTTTCAATTTTAATATCAATTTATATTTCACAATTATTGTCTCATATTTATGTCATTTTAAAATTTATGGTTCAACTTTGTAGCATTTTAAAAACAAACATTTCTTCTTTTTTTTTTTAAAAAAAAGATATGATTCTCATGTCAGCCTATGTGTTTTCCTGTTTGTTTTTAGCGGCATTATTGTTTCTTTAAAAAAAACATTGGGTAGAACCGTAGAACACTTCAGTGTTATTACGTATATTTCAGTGTCCACAATGGTTGTTCTTTCTTTCCCATGAAATTCAACCACAGAATTACATCTTGCTTAAACTCTGTGTAAGGTCAAAGTGGGAACATTAAAAAGGGACGGAGGGAGTCTTATGTTTTGACCCATGATTTGTAGACTGAAGTTCATCTTCGAGGCTTTATTTGTCTCCCTGCTTTTCTCACAATAAATTTCTTTCCTGGTCAATAGGTTTATGGCTGTTTTATGTGAAAGGTGGATTGATGGTCTTCAGTTCTCCTCATTGTTTTGGCATCCTCCAATAGATGTACAACAACGGAAGGTATGATACTCCATACTTACTTTAAAATGCCTATGCTCAGATATGTATAGTTGCACAAACTATTGTTGCTTATATTTCTTGTTTTTGTTGTTTTGGTTATTAAATTTTTTGTGCTTGTGCACGAAACACCTGCTGATGAAGTGCTGAGTGGGTCTGTGATGCATGAATGATATCATTACTCAAATTTCAAGAGGAGATATTCATAATTTATGTACTAGTAGAGTGAAACCTTTCACAATTATCATTGTATTTTTGAGTTCATTATCATGGCTATGCTCTAAGCTCATTTTGCGTATCTACTCCATGTTTTTAAATTTCGAGCAAAGAAGTTAGGGCTTTTCCTCAGCATTTCTATTTAAGTGATTATGCTAAGAAATAGAGGTCGTGTTCAAGGTTTAGCAAGTTGGAGAAGTCCAGAGTTCATTTAGATTACAAAGGTATGAGAGTTCCCTTGGCAAATTTCTTATTCAATGAGAATACCTATAAAATCCAAGGCCATAGGAACATGCCATATCGTATATAGTTCTATGTGGTACTGTCTACTAGTAGAAGAGAGTTGACTTCTTCTATTACTGTCTTCAAGAAACTAAGAAATCCTGGCATGCTCTTAACTGGTTCCTCTGTATTAACTGTGGCAAAGACTAGGAGATAACACTATTGAATGTCATTACAGTTGAGACTTGAGACACTTGGCATTTGTTCAATCTTCAATGCATGTTTTGCATCCCTTCCAGATGAGATAAAGATTTAGACTTAAAACTTGCCATGAAATTTTACACAGAAGGGTTTTAGCTATTTCCCACTCAGTTGGCTTTGTTGTGGAGATGCAGTATGCCTTTGTGGTTAAGTGGCCTTCACTGAAGTGAGAATAGGACTTGATATAGTGGTTAATATAAATAAGCTAAATCATCCCACAAATATCGGAGGGCCCTGATTATGCCATTCTGATAGAAGGGAGTCACCAAGAGAGTAAGACACACTGAATGCAATTCCTGTTGACGACAACTGTTGTGAGTCAGTGCATTTGGCAGAGAGTATTGGCCAGACATGCCCATAAGACACCATAATATTTATGTTAATTTATGTTACGTATCTATTTAATTCTAGCTTAGACTCCTAAGTGTTAAACTATCAGTAATCTTATTCTGGCCATATGAATCGTTTACTTTATTACATCTATATGCATTGTTGAGTTTCTTAAAACTGTGAATTTTCATTCCTCATTTTATTGAATGCCATTATTAAAACAGCCTCCCTACTTTTCAGTTAGGGTAGAGTCTGCGTAGACACACTCTCCCAAACCCTACTCTTGTGGGATTCAACTGAGTTGTTGTATTTTATTGAATTGTATGCATATAAGTCTGAAACACTTCATCATTTCTGTTTCCAGGATCAAATTGCTGCATATGTTGATTATTTTGGCCAGTTTACGTCAGAACAGTTTCCTGAAGATATAGCTGAGGTACCTGGTCCATGCATTGGCCACTTGAGATGTTTTTTGCAAAATCCTTTGTTGGTATTTTCAATCAGTGTTAGTAACTGGAAGTTTATTTACTTTTGACAGCTGATCAGAAACCGTTACCCATCTGACGAAAACCGCCTCTTTGATGATGTTTTGGGTATTAGTGATGTTCTCCTACTTCTAAATTATACTCCGTATATTATAATATTCCTTCAGCCGCATACAACGGCTTATCCTTTTCAACACAATTTTGTCTGATAAAAAGAGTCAAATTTGAAAAAAAGATGTTAATTTCCATCATATAAAATGTTTTTATTGAAAGTTATGCCAATGAGGTTGAATTTTGTAAATTTAGGTATACTAACAAATAAATTTGAGAGCATAACTATATTTGCGGATTTCTCGTGCTTTACCAAATTTGAGAAGTTGTACTTGTTAGAACACATTCCTAACTAGAGAGGGAGGGAGGGGGTTGAATAGAGTTGTTAGAATGTTTATTCTTGCAAGTCCGAGATAAAAAAATTCTGTGGTACAAAACAGAAAATAAAAGAATAAGGGAAAAAGAAGAATATCATTTAGCATAACTGGTGCTAGAAGTTGTCTTAGTCTAGTCTTCAAGTGACGCACTCGAGATTACACTAACCATCAAGCTTACAGGTGCTTAAAACTATTTTAACGTGAGAACTTGATTTCACAATCCCAACAACACAAGATACATCACATTAAAAATTTAGTCTCTCGGAAATACCTCACCTTAAGATTCACACCTCGAAGTGTATCGTGTCTTTGATATGCAAAATAAAAGGAACATTGTTCTTAAACAATCAAGAATAAACTCTAAACAAAGAGTAGGAGTGCGTACAATGAATATTTCTCAAATATGTGCTTGTTGAAACTCAACAGCTAGTGAGACAATTGATTGTTCCAAAGAGACAATGTACTGTTTGTCTGAAATCTATCCGGTGTGGCTGAACAGCTAAATTGACATTTGATTTCAAACACAATCAATCAAGTAATCTTCTGCCAAAGATGTTCTCAGAACCCAAAACTAACAATCTATTGTTAAACACGTACAATTGAGTGTTAAAACATAGACAATCAATTGTCAAAGGCTTATGCCGAGGGTTAGAACCATTATTGACAATTGATTGTTCAGCATAAATTTGGGCAAGTTCGCATAAAAACTTGGAAAAAGTTTGTCCCACAAGAAAAAAAATTATACTGACATTTTAAAAGGGTGTAACGGCTTAGAGAAAAAAATTAAAATAACTGAAACACTGTTTTAAATAAAATAAAAAAATAAAAGTTAATTTGATCTGAACTATTTTGATGAATTAAGTGTTACTCGATCCTATAAATAAATCTACCAAAGCTTAAGACATAAGTATCCAATTCTTCAGTCTTGATTTCTTAATCATTTGCTTGTCTTAAATTGAAGGAGCCTTGCAAATTAAATTTCTTCACCTTGTTGTTTCATCATTCTTGTTTTGTCATTTATCAAAGCGTACAATATGAAATCGTGCTATCTGACAAAAAATATATTTAACTCATGCATATTTCAACAATTTTCACACTAGGTCCAACCATACATTAAATAAATACAATTCTTTTTATTGGGAAGTGGGACTATAATGTAATAATATTATATGATGATATCTTGTATCTTTTACATTTGAGGTCTCTTCTTCATACTTAGTGCTGCTTGAATATTTTTCTAATCAGTTTCAATTACCAGCAACATTTCTCCTTCATCATCCTGAGCACGGGCATGCTGTAATTCATCCAATTATCTCATGTATCATTGATGGTACATTGGATTATGATAAAAGTAGACCACCTTTTGCCTCTTTCATTTCATTGGTCTGTCCAAGCAGTGAGGTATTCAGTTTCCTTAACAAAATTCTCAACTTTGTGGTTTAGTTTATAATTTGTTTTTGAGAGTAATTACAATGCATGGTTGTAGAAGGGATTTTCTGAGCAATGGGCACTTGCTTGTGGAGAGATTTTACGCATACTAACCAACTATAACCGCCCAGTTTACAAAGTCAAAAAACATGATAGTGAAGAAGATAGAAGCAACATGGGCAGCGATGCTTCAACAAGTAAATCTGTTGATGGGGAGCATAGTGAGGTCTCTGTGCAACATGAGAGTAAACCATTGAGGCTATTGTCTCCGTGGATTACAGATATGTTGTTGAAAGCACCTCCACACATTAGAACTGACTACTTCAGGTGGTAAGTACAATGTTGTGGCATCCTGTCATGAGATGGTTGTTAAGATTTTTAAAAATATATTATATATTCTCCCCGTTCCTAAAAGTAAATTTGACTTTCCTTTTTGAACTGTGCCAAAATAAACTTCACACTTTTTAAATTTCCTAAAACTAGTAAATTTCTAACGTCACTTTACTGTATATTTCATGTTAAAAGTACTAAATGAATTATTGTTTGCCATGGGTGCATCAATTGTCTCATGAAGGAGGCTATGTAGGTCAACTCACACTTGAATATCGTGAGTACTTGTGTGTGTTGGATGCACTATAAGGCTAGGATATGTGTTTTTCCTAACACCAATTGGTTTTAAGACGGTTGGTAGTGCCTGAGGTCCTATACGTGGTATTAGAACAAGGTCACAAGCTTGATTCCCAGCGGGAGCAATTGATGAGGGGGAGATTGTTGGCCAGGTGTGCATTGGTTGTCACATCGCAGTGATTACCTCCTTTCCGTTGCTGCCTTCTTGTCCGGCTTGCTCCAGCTACTAATCAATGCCGGATTTTCTTCCCATGAAGCTAGACCTCTCTCCATTACCATTGTGCCGCTGCCGCCTCTCCCGGATCTCACTCCATTACCTCCCTTCCACTATCACTTTCTTGTTCGGATTCTTCCCATTTGGAGACAGGAGTGTTGGGCAATGGAGAGAGAGTATCACTCCCATCGAGCAGCATGAAGCTAGACCTCTGTCCATTACCTTTGTGCCGCTGCCGCCTCACCGAATCTCACCCCATTACCTCCCTTCCACTGTCACTTTCTTGTTCAGCTTCTTCCCATTTGGAGACAGGAGGAGTGTTTGGCAATGGAGAGTATCACTCCCATCGAGCCACATGGGTAGGCCTCGTCGGAGCACACATGTGGCTGGTGGCTTCACCCTCAGAAAAAGACAGGAGGAGGTGGAGCAGGAATATTAGGTTTAGTCCCCACTCCTGTTTGTAATTGGAAATCGTAATTGGAAAGGGTGAGACAAAGGGCATTACAATCACTTCCCCAACTAAATTCTTTTTGAAGGGAATATAAGACTTGTGAAGGATATGTATGATGGGGTAATCACTAATGTAAAAATCTTTAAGTCTTTTCCATTTTGCAATGGTCATTGAAGAGCTAACAAAGGCTAGAAAAAAGGATTTACCTTTGTGTATGTTGTTTTCGGACGATATTGTTTTGATTGATGAGACTCGAGTTGGTGTTAATGAGAGAGAGGTTAGAGTTGTGGAGGAAGACATTTGAACCTAAGGTTTGAGTCTTAGTTGAAGTAAAATGGAATATATGGAATGCAATTTTACTAATGACAAAAACAAACATATAACTTTTGTGACTTAAAGATCAAAATCGGTGAGTAAATGAGTGTTGGTTTTAGATATTTTGGGTGTTATTATACAAAAAAGATGGAGGTTGATTGGATGGAGATGTTGAACATTGTGTAAAGGCAGGTTGTTGAAATGGAGGAATGCAACTGGATTTCTTTACCGAATAAAATTCTCACTTTCCTTTCTCGTCTCTCCGAAATTTAACTTTCCACTTCATTTCTTTCCATAAAAGAAAAGGAATAGGAATAAGTGGCTTACAACATTTCTCTCTCGTATAAACAAACTTTATCCACATACTTTTCACTTTTCAACAACATTCTTAAACTTCATGAAGTTAAATTGGGTCTTTTGGGGATGGAGGGAGTACTATTGAAGTTAAAGGGAAGTTCTACAGAACGCCGGTTTGGTAGACGGTTATATGGTACTGAATGTTGGAATACTAAAGGGTGTCTTGTTATGAAAATGAAAGTAACTGAAATGCGCCTACTACGATGGATGTGTGGGCACACAAATGGATAAAATAAGATACGAAATCATCCAATGAAGGTAGAAGTGGCACATATTAAAGATAAATTGAGGGAGAATTGATTGCGGAGGTTTGGAAAATTAGAAAGAAGACTTGAGGGATGGAAAATGTATTGTGCAAAAGAGGAAGGGGAAGAACTAAAAAGATGTTATTTATAGCGGTTTTCAGTACCATTCTCCATTGGTTGAGTTTGTTGTCCCCAAAGCACGTACACCACAGGACACTCTTGGATCCTTGTTGGCCTGCTCTGTGTGTCTACTGCATTCATGGTTGTTTAGAGCACCGCTTTTCACAAGCCGAGAATAGTATTTGAGGCAGTTAGTTAAGGCCTTGAATTGGAATCCAAATGTTTTCCAGCTTATGGCCAATAAAGGGAAACATGCACCACAAATATGCCCAGTGGCGGATCTAGGAATTCAGCTAGATGGGGCACCATCGGTCGGGGGTCTGGCTACCCCGGATTTTTTTTTGATAAGCTATATGAAATGGCAAAAAAATAACGAATTTTATTTCAAACATTTATTGGATGTAGAACATTTTTAAATAGATGATGTGAAATTTTATTTCATAAACAACTAATTATATGCAATAAAGTACACTTTACTAAAAACAAAATTAACAAAAAATTTAAATTTGGCCTAATTAAATGGGGTCACATTATTTTTTTTGTTGGGGGCATATATACATATAATTTAATATTTTTTACCTCATTACAAAAAATTAGTAGGGAGCATATGCCCCCAACTCCATTCTAGTGCGTCCGCCCCTGAATATGCCAGTCCCCTCCTCCATTGCTCTGTAGATGTACGACCGGCACGACTGCAACCTGAGCAGTCAGCACTATTCAACTCCCTTAGCGAGAAACGGCCCTCAGATTTTTGCTCTATTGTGTTTGCAATTAGGGGATTTTAAGAATATTCATATGTAAAGAGGGAGTCAACTTAAATTGCTTACTGGCCGCATCACAGTTAATTTCATGAAACTAAATGCGGATAATGGCTAGGTTGGCTGATGTACTTTAATGACAGTCGTAATGGTCAACAGGTGTGGTGGTGTGATAGGAAAGTATGCTGCTGGAGATTTGAAGCCACCTTCAACTGGTATGTGTTCTTTTTCTCACAACTTTTGAAGCTAAACTTATGGATTTTAGACTTGATCTCTTTTGTAGTTACTGCAACTCTGCATGGTGTGCAAATAAAGGGAAGCTAAAGTTGTTTGATACATTTTTCTATTGTTTTAGACTTTTAGTACACTTTCAAAAAACAAGAACAAGTTTCTGTTTTTTACCTTTTACTCTAAACCTTATTCATGTTTGCTTCATAGTTGTTACGATAAGGTGGGTAGGTGTGGGCCAAGGCTTGATCATCACACTTATTATCCATAGTTATCAAGACGTCACTTAGGCATCCTGGCGGTCAGCTCCTTGGTGTATCGCCTTGCCTTATTTCGCATCCCTTGCCTAGGCCTCGCCTTTTAAAATCCTTTTTGCCTTTTAGTGAGTGGCTTTTTTTCATAGTATTTACTTTGCACTAAGAAGTGGCATATTGTGTTTTAATCATATTTTGTATTTCATATTCTTCCTTTTTTCATATTATGGCGTGTTTATATTTTTTTAAGTATGTGCATTTAAAATTTTGATCAGGTTTAGAGAACACCTATGTTTATATTTAAACTAGTGTTACTAATGTATACCAATCCTGATTTTTTCTTGTGTTGCCGCCTAGATCACCTAATTGTCCATAGGCGGTCACCTAGTCAACTAGGCGTTATGGCGGTATACTAGCACCTCACCTTGGTACTGTGATAACTATGTTATTATCTGAGCGAGCTTGGACCAAATACGCGGCCCGTTTCTTAGTACCTATTAGTGTAAAGTTCAACCCACACTGGTCTGGCCCGACCATGACCTTACCCATGTCAATCTCTTACTTTTACTATCATTTTTTGTGCATATAAGAACCTCTTGATGCAAACATATATGATCTGTTTCAATGTTGATTGCATATGTTTCTCGCCAAAGCTCTTATAATATTTTGAAACTTCTCAAGGAATCAGTAGAGTTTAAATATGTAGGCCTATTTGTGTAATTGATAATTTGGTATTTGATTTAAAATAATCTACGAAGATCTTAATATTTGTGAACAATTGATGGAATTAAAAAGGTTTCAATATGTAGATGTAGACCTGTCTGTGTAATAGGTAATTACATATTTTGTTATCTAGAACAAAGTAAAAATAATATGAGACTAGAAGGCTAGAACTCGTCCTGGAGCATACTTTAGTGTTTGCTGTGAAGATTTAAACGCTGTGGCCTGTAAGAGCTAAGAGAGCTTGGATTCGTCCAGCTTCACAAAATCTTAGGATTTAATAGTTTTACACACTTGTTATAAGTCTATGAAGAAACTTATATGGAGTACTTCACACATTTGACTGTCTATTCTTTCTGACTCGCAAGAAACTTTGTTGAGATTAATATATATTTATAAATGACAAACCTAAGATTAGTTTATCCATGTCTTAGCATTTTCCCGTGGGTCTGGAAAGCATCCACAGTTATTACCTTCAACTCCAAGGTGGGCTGTTGCTAATGGTGCTGGTGTCATAATGAGTGTTTGTGATGAAGAAGTTAGTCGTTATGAGACTGCTACCTTAACTGCAGTTGCTGTTCCTGCACTTCTGCTTCCACCCCCAACAACACCTATAGATGAGCATCTTGTTGCGGGTCTACCAGCTCTTGAGCCGTATGCACGGTTATTTCATCGGTATGTGTGTGACATGCTCTAAAACTAGTCTTAAATGGAACCTAAGCCACTCATTCCAGTTCTCCGTGAATCTATACACTCATATAATTTATATCAAGATAATATGTCTTAAGTATCTCTTGTAGATACTATGCAATTGCTAGTCCAAGTGCCACTCAGAGGTTGCTGCTTGGACTTTTAGAAGCCCCCCCTTCATGGGCTCCTGATGCACTTGATGCTGCTGTACAACTAGTTGAACTTCTTCGAGCAGCAGAAGATTATGCATCTGGATTGCGAGTAAGTTGTATCATCTTATACCAAATTATTTGGGCAAGTTGTGACAAACGTACAAGGTGTTGGATGACGAAGTTTTGTTTAATTTCTTATTTGTTTCTGGTTTCTGTAGTCTTGTCATCAAACAATTATATTGCTTTGGCAGCATTTTCAACCCATAATTTCCAGGATAGAAAGTGACCTGTGCACTGCAGTGTTATTAAACCCGGACTGGGTGGTCGAGCCGCGATCCGGCCATGTAACGGGTCCGGTCCTACCCCCCCCAAAACCTGCAAAAATTTGGAAAAAACTGGGTTGACCCGGAAAAACTGGGACCCGGCCTCCTCGCTGGTTCAATGTCCTGTCCGGGTTTAAAATCATTGGTACACTCTACACTGTTCTTAAGATGATTGAGTTGTCTTTGTTATATATCTAAATGGTATGAGCCCTACATATAACAATGTTGTCTTATATCTTACAAAGTGATATAGAAAGTTGAGAGCAATTTTCAGAGTTAATAACACATTGTCTACATTTTTTTGCATAAATATACTGTTAATTAACTTTAGACAATTAATAAACAGTATAAATTTCATGCCACAGACCCCATCTGAGTTCAGATAATGGGATGATGGTGATTATGTTTCTTTTCATTTCTCATTATTAATGTCACACAACAACTGTTAGATCCAGTCATATCAGCATCTTTACCTCCATGGCATGCCATTTCTCAAACTAGTTTTATCCACTTGCATGGTTATCAAGCCATAACCTATTCAGCTGACTGGTTCCTCTGTACTATCTTTCAAATATTAGAAATCTATTTCATTTATTCTTTCTTTTTCTTTAGTTCCAAAGTGGAATGTTTCTTTCATTCTTGATGTTATTATTTTGATTTTAAAACATCTTGTACAGAGCACTTCTTTTGAATGGTTATGTTCATGTTGATTTTACAATATCATATTTGTGATGAGATATGACTACAACAGCTCTCTTGATTTGCCGTCTTCTCATGAAATTTTCCATGCAAATAGATATAATCTATGATGATCATCACTCATCAGACTTTCATCTCATTAGTCCTACATAAGAAGGTTGCGACAAGAAGTGCATCCGGTAACTTTTTCATTATGTTTTTTACATGACTTTATCACGCTACCAACTCCATGCGCATTTGATCGAGGTGGTGATGATGAAGGCGAGAGAAGTTCTATTTAAGCTTTATATAAAATGTGTCATGAATTCATGATCCTGTTTCCTTCAATATTTATTTGAAATTTTTTCAGGGGAAGAAAAGATGTATTAAATGACCAATGAGAGTAGTTCTTTTTAAGTTTTTTCCGAGAAACAAATGATGTATTTTAATGAACACATGAACATCGGCCTACATTTATAGATACATGAAAAACATGTGGCTAGGCCTAACTATAGTTCAGGTTGAATTGCTACACTGAACTAAATTGTTGCTATTTTTGGATTTTAAACTCAAGTTCTAATCTTTATCCACTTGGTGAAGCTTCCTCGGAATTGGATGCATTTGCATTTCTTGCGTGCTATTGGAAATGCAATGTCCATGAGGGTTGGCATTGCAGCAGATGCTGCAGCTGCTTTGCTTTTTCGAATACTTTCCCAACCTGCATTGCTTTTCCCACCATTGAGACAAGTGGAAGGCGTGGAAGTTCTACAAGAACCCTTTGGTGGGCACATTTCATGTGATAAGAAGCAGGTACTTGTGCTAACCTTGGTACATTAAGATAAATGCTAGTACTCTAGTGATATCTAAAATATATCCTCTCCCAGAGAGAAGTGCCTACATCTGAAGCTACAGTTGAAGCTACTGCCCAAGGGATTGCATCCATGCTTTGTGCAAACGGTCGTGAGGTCGAATGGAGAATATGTACCATATGGGAAGCAGCTTATGGTTTGGTTCCTTTAGATTCCTCTGCTGTTGATCTTCCTGAAACTGTAGTTGCAACCCCTTTGCAGCCTCCTGTTTTGTCATGGAATCTTTATATACCTCTGCTTAAGGTGCTTGAGTATCTTCCTCGTGGGAGTCCATCCGAAACCTGTCTCATGAAAATATTTGTTGCTACCGTTGAAACAATTCTTCAGGGAACCGTTCAATCCGAGTCATCCAGAGAAGAACTTAGAAATGCAAGACTGGTTTTGGGCTCTGCGTCCAAAAATCTTGCCATGGGAGAACTGCGCACCATGGTCCACTCATTATTTGTAGAGTCATGTGTTTCTGTAGAGCTTGCCTCTCGACTTCTGTTTGTTGTGTTGACTGTATGTATTACTCAAGAAGCAAAACATAGCAGAAGCAAGAAGATTGAAGTCGAAGATTATTTCACAGTTAGTGAAATAAGTGGAGACACCAATGGAAAGCAAAAAGAAATCAAAAGTGAGAAACGTAGTAAAAGCCGAGGACCTTTGGCAGCATTTGACTCTTATGTTCTTGCTGCCGTTTATGCTCTTTCTTGGGAACTACAGCTTTTCCCTTTGGTTGCAAGAGGGAGTTTTTCATCGGGTCCAAATAATATGGAGGACATTGCTAGCCTTTCAAATGTATCATCCATCGATTTAAAGCATGGGAGCCATTCTGCAGTTATCCATACTCGCAGGATACTAGCAATTCTAGAGGCACTTTTCTCTTTGAAGCCATCTTCTGTTACAACTTCATGGAGTTACAGTTCAAATCAGATTGTTGCTGCAGCAATGGTTGCAGCTCACATTTCTGATCTTTTTAGACGGTCAAAGGCTTGCATGCGTGCCCTGTCCATCTTGATACTGTTTAAATGGGATATTGAAATTCACTCAAGGGCATCTTCACTTCACAACCTGATTGATATTCACAGAAAAACAGTTGCATCAATTGTCAACAAGGCTGAGCCATTGGAAGCACACTTAATGCATGCACTAGTCCCCGGGGATGTTACCTCCGGCTTTAGTGGGAGAATTAAAAAACATTCCAGTTGTAACTACTTGAAACCAGAGCAGCCATCTTCCCCTCAATGTGAAGACAAATTTGATCCTAAAATGTTAAATATGTGTTATAAAGCATCACAGTCAACTTTGGTTGCCAGGGGTAACACGGGTAAAGGGATTGCATGTTTTCCAATTGAAGCTACAGATCTGGCCAACTTTCTTATAATGGATAATGTAGGATTCAGTTCTCATGCACAATATCTTTTAAAGTCGGTTCTCACAAAGAAACAAGAACTATGCTTTTCTGTTGTTTCATTGCTTTGGCGTAACCTGATCGCTTCACCTGAAATACAACCTTGTACAGAAAGCACATCTTCCCAGCTGGGATGGAGGCAGGTAATAATCTACTGACATAACTCTGTCATACTTTTTTTCACTGGCATTTGTCTGAGTTATATACACTTGATTTTGGAGGTAAATTTAGTTGATACCATTATTTCTCAGTTTGATGTGTATACATAGCAAAGGAATTTACAATGCCTAGGGATATATATCATATGCACCAAGCTTCTTCATTTGTAGTCTATTTGAGAACTTCTCAAGGATTTGGTGAAGACATATACAAGTCATTGTAAATGACAAATGACGTGTTGATTTCCTTAGAGTTTTGTGTAAAATAAATTGGCACTTAACCTTTATATGTTCAGTTCGCTCATAAAACATTATTTGAAGCAACACGTCGAGCTGCTTGGTTGTCACAATTTAATTACATAGAACCTACTCTGAAATGGCTTAGCTCCATAACTAAATACTTAAGCAAGATAAACTCACATATTCACATGTAGTGAAACTGTGAAAGTCATGGCCCTATATACTGCATCAGATCTTGAACAAAACCCTGTTTCTTACTTTTCTAGGTTATAATACTACCTCCAATACAAACACAAATCCAGAAATCCTTGGTGATATTGCTGTATCTGTATAAGCATACATGATAATATCAAGATGCCCTTTTTTTCATATAACAATCTTTTCTAGGAGACCCTTTGAGATATCTGAAAAAGGAAAAATTACATCCCATTTACTTTTAGTGGAAGATATAAAAAACTGGCGTTCACACAAAACTAACTGCGCATATGATATTGATTCTGGTTCTAGCAAGATAATTTAATTTGCCCACGCGCCGTTGATTCCTCATTGGATCAGAATATGGCTCCCCTTGTTCTAATAATAGCCTAGCATTTGGATCCATAATAATGTGTACTTGTTTTGAAGTCAACAACAATTTTCTTCCAAGATTTGTAGGTGCATAATTTAGCTGGCATATGAAAACACTTGTTTTGGTTTCCATCATCTCAAATGGAGCCAAAGATTCACTTTTTTGGCTTTGGGGTATGATGGAATAAAGCAAAAAGGCTCATTAAGCTGTTTGCTCTTCTTTTAATAGTGAAGTAACAATTAGTCAATGCAACTTTCGATGCTCATCATGGGTCATATGGAAACAGCAGTTCTGCATTTTAAACATAGGGGTCAAGCTCCCCCTTACCCCGCAATGCCTTTTAGGCACTGGAGTAATGTTGTTGTATGAAAACAGTTGTTTTGGACTGAGCAACGTCAATACCAAGAATGTATCGTGATATCCCAGAGATCCATTTGTTGTAATGGTGTCTTGAGTTGATAAGACAAATTTTGTTTGAGACCTACAATTCTTTTATATTCATAACCTATAATAAAAATATCATCCACATAAACTATCGGATAAAGAGCTTCCTGAGATGCCGAGTGTCTAAAGAACACAAAATGATCAACCCTGCTCAGAACATGCCAAATTCGTTAGACATGACCAAAATTTCAGAACCAAGCATACGAGGATTGTTTCTGAGCAACCATACAATAGTTTCTGAGGTTTATACACAAGATCCAACTCTCGAGCAACACACCCCGGAGGTTGCTCCATATATATTTCCTCTTTAAATGCACCATATAAGAAACAATGATTTATATCATGACCAATGAGAGATAGTTTCTATGGACGAAATGAGATAGATAAATCTCATTTTAGCAACAATAACAACAACAAACCCACTAACCCAGTAAATGTTTTACTAAAGTCAAAGCCTATTAGCATGAGTATTGTTAGCAGATGTAAGTAAGTTTTGGTATTATTGGGCTGTTAGTGGGCTGGTAATTAGGTTAGAGTGATGTTTGTATGAATAAGGTAGTTGTGATCAATGAAACCATTAAGTTTAGTTCTAATAATTTTTCAACATGGTATCTGAGCCAAATCTTGGGATCAAAAACCCTAGTTTGCTCTAGTTGTTTCCGCAGCCGCCGTCGCCCGTAATTTGTATGGTGGCGGCGGCGGCAAAATCACCATCTGTTCCTCTTTGTTGCTATTTTCCAATATTCAACATCATCGGACTAGGCAGCCACTATCCCAAGTCGCACCTCGCTCTCAATGCCGCCATCTATGGTGTGTTTCAAATGACTCCAATGGATCAGATCTCCGCTACTCCGTATTTGCTAGTCCTCAAATTCGGCCCGCCGGGCCCGGTAAATCTAGCATCAAGCAGCATTCTGTCAATTTGGCCGCATAAAGTTATATATTCTCAAGGTAGTTTGATGGTAATTTCCACAATTTTGTGTGGTTGGCCATAAGTCAGCACTCAGCAAATATGCCACAATTTTTTTAATTGATTATGCAGTGGAGTTTGTGATTCTGTTCAAGTGCATCGTGCACCGTGCAATTTAAATAATTTGTTGGTTTTGTTTTGCTTTGTTTGTGCTACACGGAAGAAGGCTTTAATGTTCAGACCTAGTCCATTTTGATGACGTTTTTTATGACATTATGTTTTGGTTGTTTGACTTGATTCTGTTTGTTCAGTCACAACCAGCCGTGTGTTCGGCATGTTAATTTATGGGATTGGTCGCATAGTTGCGCCTTAGTCCGAAAACATTCTGTCTGTTTGTTAGTCGTCCCGTGTGGGAGTCATTCGTCTTCTTTTTTTGTTTTTTGTTTGCAGGGCCGGTCGCCTTCATCCATTGTCTCAGCAAATTATATTCAAAGTTTGTGCAACGTTGTTTATTGAGTTGTTTCTAGTTTAGTTGTAATTGTCCAAGTTGTGTATTCGTTAACGTCATGCTCAACTTGATGGGGAGTGTTAGCGGATGTAAGTAGGTTTTGGTATTATTGGGCCTGTTAGGGGCTCCTAACTAGGTTAGAGTTATGCTTGTATAAATAATGTATTTGTAATCAATGAAACCATTCAGTTTAGTTCTAATTATTTTTCTACAAGTATACTTTGCCACGAGATGAGCTTTGATTTCAAACAATCAACATTTCCATCCGTATCAACCCAGATAGTAAAGACCCATCGACACCCGAGTCTAATTAAAATCACCCTCCCAGACCCCAATGCGTATTTTACTGGGTTGTTGTTGTTGTTGTTGTTGATAAACGAGTTAAAACTTCAAATATTTAAGATTAATTATCCACTTGTACAGTGTTGCTACTTGTGACAATGCTTTCCTTGCTGATTCTAGTGGCTATACTGGTTTCCTTCTACATTTCTAATACGAGAATTCAGTCATTTGCTTCATTCTCTTAACTAACTGCTTCAACTGTAGGTAGTTGATGCACTATGCAATGTTGTGATAGCTTCGCCTGCAAAAGCTGCAACAGCTATTGTTCTTCAGGTTGTGATTTTGTAGCACTTGAACACATTGGCTCTTTTCTTTTTCATTGATTATCATGATATCAAAATTTTCCTTTTTCTCAACTCCATATATTGCTGATGTCTAGGCTGCATGTCCATCTTTAAAGAACATTTATGGCATAGCTATATCTTTGTATTTTTACCTGCATACTCATGTTCATATATCCAAATTCACTAAATTGTAGTATTACTATATGTTGGAAATCAGTTTCTGTTCTTATTTAGTGTGAATGCTAGTAACTTCATTTGCTTAGTTACGATTATTGGTTTGTCACTTGTCAGGCGGAGAGGGAAATCCATCCATGGGTTTCTAAAGATGACTACGGCCAGGTGCATAGAATCAACCAACGGATCGTGAAATTGATTGCAGAAGTAATGAGAAATCATGATACTCCAGAATCTCTTGTAATTCTGGCAAGGGCATCGAACCTTTTGAATCGGGCTACTGATGGAGTGCTTGTTGATGATGAAGCATGCACCTTACCTCAATTAGAGGTAATTATTTCTTTTAATTCTGGCATATATTAATATTGGGTTTGCTATAATGTTGTTGTATGTGAAAAACATTGAGCAGCTCCTTGAAGTGACAGCTAGAGCAGTTCAGCCAGTGCTAAAGAGGGGAGAATCTGGATTGGCAGTTGCAGAAGGCCTCCTAAACGTTGTCAAGGTAATAAATCAGCCTCTATACATTTTTATTGGCTCTTATTCCTGGGAAAAAATAAGCAGGTTGTAGTTGCAAGATAAAGTGCTGAAGGCTGAAGCAATATAGAGACCTGGCTCTCATAGCGTGTGAACTCATCTGGTTAACATATTATTCCAGGAACTAAGATATTGCACAACACGTTCTATGAAATTGATTTTTGACAATGAACCAATTCTACATATTGCCTCTTTTTTTCTCTCAAGAAAGAACTAAGCATATAGAGTGTTTTCATTTCATTCCAGAGAAACCTTTATCCAAAGAAATTAGCACATCATTTGTCAAATCCCTCTACGTGTGTAACAACTGGGGCTTATACATGTTTGCCCGAGGCCACCGAGCTTGAAGCAAGTGTTGAATTATATAGTAAAATAGACCTTATAAATCATCTTTACGACTGGCTTTTTGTTCCACCCGGTTCCAGTCTTTCAACTCTGTATTTTTTTCTTGTTTTTTTTCTCCGCGTAGAAACTCTACTTTATAACTGGGCGAGGAGAACTAACTCTATGTGTTCAATTGGGTCTATGCCTTGCAGTGTCGTATACCAGCCACAGTCCGGTGTCTTTCTCATCAAAGCGCTCATGTTCGTGTTCTCAGCACATCAGTTCTTCGCGCAGTTATGCACACTTGTTCAATAAAACTGGGAGCCGAGCAAAATCCTGCACACCAGTGCTTGGATATTGACTGGAAAGCTGAGATTGAGAAGTGCATGAATTTGGAAGCTCATAGCAGACTAGCAAATGGCTTGTCTATGAACTCTCTTGACACTGCTGCTAATGAATTAGGCTGCGTTTTATCTGTCTAAGAATATTTTTTTTTAACTATTGCATTCTGTACTTGTACCTATCTGTTTATAGAATACAGACTGCTCCTTGTAAGAATTGCAAATCATAATTACAAGTGTCGATATGAACAACGAAATAAGAATCATTTCACTTCTGTATGGTTTGAAAATGTTCTAAAATGCATCCAATTAACAAACTTATCGGATGGTTGATTTTTAGGGATATAATAACTTCTTGATTGTGTTCAAAATGACTCTGCGATATCTGTGTTAATTATGAGCGCTTATCTTGATTCTTTTGTGTATACTTCTCTCATTGTATCAATTCTATGAGGATAGTCTTCCTAGTCATGAGAATGGTAAGGAAATGAGGATATTAATGTCAATGTGTCTATTCTTGTTTATTTGTTACTTTCTACCTAGATAATAAGTAAAATAAAATCAATTCCTTCCAAACACCCTTGATTTAAATTCTTGATCCATATGGGTTGTACATTCATGTTATATTGGTCCTCAAATATACATGTGAGTGAAAAATATGTTACTCCCTCCGTCCCATTTTATAACGTCTGTTTCGGTTTACGATGTTTGACTGAAGTTAATTTCAAATCATTTTATATGAAAAATGATATAGAGTTAAAAAATAAAAATTACATATCAAAATACTACATCAAAAGATCTACAAAACTAGTAGTGACAACAATATTTTATTTTATCAAATTGCTAACGAAAATAGAGAAAGAAAGTGAATGAAGTTTGACCCTGTGAATAGTGAACATGCATTATAATTTGGGACGGAGGGAGTAAAAGACATTGAGCATTAATATTATTCTGTCTAAATTCTACAACTTTTTTTTCTCATATTTGGGATATATTTTCTACTCTTTGGACAAAGGGGAATCACATTCTCGCTTGATGAAATGTTTGGCCAAAATTAATCTAAAGGATCTTTGGGAAAAAGATGGTAAGTGGAAGGGATTTACTTGCTCATAATGGCTCAATGGTATCATGATTCTGACGTAGTCCCGGGGACCATATTGAAGGACAAGACAAATCAATCAAAAACATTACCTCCGTATAAAGTATAAAGAAAGGGGAAGCACTACTCACATGTTTAAGCTTTTGGTTAGAAAATGGATCCTGATTTTATATGGGAAAGTGATCAAATATCACTGACACTTTGCCTAGTTCACTCAACCTACCAAAGTTCTAACATACCAGCACCAATACACTTGATGCCTTCAGAACTCCAAAGTTAAGCAAGCTTAAGCTTTTGGTTGATTTGGTTCCTTGACATAATATCAGAGCCTAAATAACCAAGAGATCACGAGTACATGTGAGGGGCGTATTAGAGTATATAAAACCTTTCATAGACCACAATTACAAGCTTAAGCTTTTGGATAGAAAGTGAATCTGGACTTTATGTGGGTAGGTAGTAAAATCTCACCCAACACTCCATCCATCCTGTTCACTCGGCCCACCAAAATTACAACATACATGAATCTTTTGAAGGACTCGAGGTCACACTGATATTTGGCTTGGTGGAAGATGGATGCTTCAGAGGAAGAAGCTGCCCACTTCTTTTTAATTTTTTCAGTAGTGGTCATCAAAACTACAGAAGTAGATAGATGGAGGCTTAGCAGTCCCTTTTTGAAGAGGTTTGCCCCCTCTGGTTGCTCCCCTTCAGATGGACGGGGTTGCAAAGGAGCCTCTTCGAATGCCCTTTAGCTCTCGCCCCTTAGTCGACTTTAGTGCGAAAAGGGGGTTGGTGGGGGGTGTCTTCATCATCCGAAGAAACAGACCGAAAACGTTTTCTTAATGGTCATAGAAGCAACACTCGAAGTCATATTTGGAGGAGTGGAGGATGGTGTGTTATACATATGAGAATAGCCTCTTCTTAGTCCTTGGTTCGGTTAGTAAATAAGAAATTTAATGCCAAAGCATCGTGTTATATTTTGGGTTGGATTCTTAGACCAAAAGAAGGCCCCAAATCATAAAATTTACACTTTTCACTTACTTTCCTTATTTGCTAAAACAAACCTATTTCCTTTTGCTAGTTACTTTCTGCTCAAATAATACATGAAATAAAACTTGTCTCTTATCAACACACCATTGGCCCAAAGTTCTCAGCGCTCATCAGTATAGCCTAGCATTGTCATGTTGTCCTGGCTTCACTCGTTCATGTGCCTGAATATGTGGTAAAGGAACAAAGTCAATAAAACTATTCATCAACGGTATTATTATGTAGCAACTTGTGTTTTGTCATATTTGGGATTCTTCTTTCCTTAATGAAAAAATTTGGCCAAAATTGCAGCATTGGAAGAGAGCCCATTAAAGTCTTGAGTGACTAGTAATTTATCCCTATAATAATATTTGTTTGTATTGCTATATTTTCAAGTGTGTTGGGCCAAATTTCTTGTAGAAATCAGGCTTATTTTTCATGTTTCCAAACTTAGCGCATCATTAGAGATTAGAGTGATTGACATGGTATCGCTCATTGTGATGTGAGAAATAAAGTGTTACTCTTTTCAGTGAAACCTGAAATTGAGTGATTCAATTTTATCTCTTTCCTAATTATTACCTCTTAAATTGGCGATAGAATTCTTTTTTTTTTTTTTGCCTCCATTGTGATAATTAAATTATAAGGCTAGATACTAAGCCTTAAGGTGAATTAAAAGTGTGCAATTCAACTTAGTATTGTCATTCTTCCCATCTATTTCCTAACTTTCTACCTCCATTTGGTCCTTCACATATTGTCTCTTATATATTCCTTTTAAGTCCTAGCAAAAAATATTAACATTTGGTATCAAAGCCATTGTTTTACATCCATAATGAACTGTACACTCTTTAAATTCCTTCCATTTCCCTGAATCACTCTTCCAAAAAAAATCTGTCACAGATCTAAAAAAATGAACTCAAGCAAGAGTGATCGGTAAGAAGAATGTGAAAGGTATGAAATGCAGAATCCATTCTTCTTTAATGAAGAAGGAACAACCAGCAACTACACTCTCCCAACAAATTCCTTGAATTAGGAACGGTGGAACGTGTCTTCCACGCAAACGCAAAAATGGAAAATGAAGCGAAAATAGAGGGACCGAAAGAGTATTACTCTGTATATATGATGAGTTATGAAACAAAAAAAAAAGAAAAAAGAAATCAATTCAGGGATAACTAAGCCTATGCTTTTGCCTTGAATCCCCCTCCTTCCCTCGCCTCACAAGTAAAATAAAAAAAAAGACTAGAATGTATGTATAGGAATTACAAAATTCAGAAAGTTTAACTTTAATTGTGTCTATAAGCATACCTATTGTCAGAAAACTAAAAAAAGTTGCGTGTAAAGGAGGGTTCATCGTTTGTCGCCAGAAGTTTTGTTTAGACCTTCTCATCGGGGTCAGAAGATTCGGAGTCCTTTTGCTGGCCACTCTTGGACATTGAACGCCGCTCCTTCCCACCGGGCTTAGACGAGGCATTGCCATACCAGACCATCCCCATGACTGCAATGATCATGCCAATGACTACTTGTAAGTTAAGACCCTCTTTACCAAACAACAAGAATCCCAGCATCAAAACGAGAATGGTTTTCATATGCCCAAGCACTTGGAATGAGACAGCAGTAAATCTGCCAATGCAGATAAACTGACTCAGATTGGTGCCTATTGCGATTGTGCACGAAAGAATCAGGAAGACCTGCACAAGAAGGGTAGGGAGACAATTAGACATGTAGGTAGGAGACCTAAGAACAAATTGAACTCATTCATCTCAAATGGAAAGAAGCTTAGCACTGTCGAGTCCATAAATAAATCAATAATAACGCACATGGGTGTGCACTAAGTTAATAGCATGTTTAATTGCGCCCGGAGTTAAGGAATAACTTAAAGAATGCATCTTTGCTAAATCACAGGCAATATATCTATATCCGTAGTGAACCACGGTGAACGTGAGATAATGAGCTTAACAATTGCTTTAAAAAAAATTACCACGGAAGGGAAGGTAAAAGAATAGTGGTCGATCCTCTTAGCTGTAAGCCAATAATCCAGAAATGGGCCTACAATCAGCAAAGTTGCCGCTTGAGCAGGTGCAGTGTGTCCCAGCAGGTTGAAAGAACTTAAAGAATATTTCCTTTGGAGGTAATGGACATACTGCAGCATAAGCATACCAAAAAAAAAAGATGAAAAAAAATAATCAGAAGGCTCCTCTGAAGGAACGGTAGAGCAGCATGAAAATAAATTGGGACATGTTCATGTAAGCACTGCATAATGCATACAAACACCCTATTGTCATCATCTTAAGAAATATCAGGTAGAAGAGAACACTTACATACTGTTGCAGAGCAGTGCTCCAAACAGCAATGAAGGCTGCAATGAACCCTTTGGCATTGACACTAACATCTGTAACTGTGCAGACAGCAACACCCAAAAGTACCAAAGAAATGCTGAGCTTTGTATCTCTTGAATATCGAATCTTGTCCAAAACAACTTCCAGCAAGCAGGATACAGGTATCATACTCAATTTTGCAATCTGAGATTGATTCAGACCCCATAGGTTACAACATTTGAACTCCCAAATAAATAGAATTCCAATAATTTCAGTTTTATATACAGATGTTTACCTGGTAGAATCCTACTGAATTCCACATTAAACTGACATTCATCCCAACAATAGAGAAGTTTGCAAATAGTACAAACTTCAAAAGGTCCAAAAAGGGTAGGTGGGAAGTTTGGATGTATCCCAGCCATCTAAGAACCGCCGTCATCAAGGTGGTTGTAGCAAAATGCATACCAGTCAATGTTGTAGCTGCATGAATGGTTTAATCAAATCTAGAACAAAAGTTAATGTAAAGAATGTTTAACAATGAGAAAGTTACGCTAATCAAAAAAGCAAGGGAAAAAGCAATTTTGATCTGTGACATATATATGTAGGCATGTAGCTGTTTTGTCCCTCTGAGATTGTTTCATAGGTAAACAAATGTCACTCAATTGTCCCATATTATTGCAATTCCAAATTTCTGTCTGTTTGATGTACTAATTTAGCATTCGGTTATTTCCAAATAAGTAAATGTATTTGTGAATCACTATTAAAAGCACATCGTCAAAATATCTGCAGTATTGGTAAATTTATACTCCATCTGTCCAATAATTTTTCTTCCCGGTTCAACCTGGCATGCAGCATGCATATTATGCGAGATGAGAAAGGTTGACTTTCTTAAAATACCCCTCTACACTACAATACCCCTCTTTCATCTCTACCTTTGCATCACCATCACGCACCAGAGACAACGCAAATCATAGACTTGGATAGTACTCTCCCATCCAATGAATTATACCGTTCCATTGTAGCTGGTTGTGGCAAGGAAGGAAAGGTGGAGACAGAGATCCCAGGTGGAAAGGAAAGCATGGCAGTGGCTATGAGAAGGTCTGAAGCTTTGATGGCAATGATGATCTGACCCTTTGACGGCGGCGGATGATCAGATGTGAACCTTTGACGCGTCAATGTGCGGCGATGGAGACACAAGACTGGAAGAGGAAGATGATAGACGTGCACATTGGAAGAAGAAGAAGATGATGAAGGCATATGTGCGAAGAAGAAGAGTTGAACGGAATGAAGAGATAACGTTGGGTGGGGAATAAATGAGGTTGAAGTTAAATTAATACTCCGTAATAACTTGTAAGGGTAAATGGGATATTGTAGCCAAAAAATTTTGCCAAATAAGAAAACGGGGAGGAAATTTTAGGACAGCCCAAAAAGGAAAACGAGAAGAAATACAATACAAAAACAAATTATACATAGAATTGGAAAAATAAAATCCAAATGACAACTAATCTATTTTAAAACAATGAGATCATATTATTTAGCTTGTCATTGTGGCATTACACACCATGTGTATGTGAGTGTATACATGATGTTGTTTTCACAAATTTTTTGCAAAATTAATTTCATCTTTGTCCAATACAACTCTGGATATTCATCGTCTGATGGATCCATATCTATACTCTAAAACTAAAGGAAGAAACTGAAGTTGATGAAGAAGAATAAAAATACCTTATGTCATAAGGCAGGAGAATGAGCGCAGAAGTTTTTTTGTTTGAAAAAGAAGAAATTTTCACACACACTGCAGTATGTGCTAATGCACATCTATGCACACACATAAGGAACTTCGCCTGCATCAGGATACACAATGCCCTGGTCTCCGCGAATCATGTGCATCACGCATTATACGCGCCTTTCACAGCTACACCTGGTAGTATGTTATGCTTGCTGGAGTATTGAGATAATTTGACATTTACTTAATTTATTGCATTTGATATAAGTAGTAATTGTGGTTCACATTTTTATTATTATTATGGTATTGAACCAGTAAATGTTAAATTGTTATTCAATTTACAGGCATTTTAACTTCACGGAGTAATATTCTTTTATTGAGGTTGAATCTTATGAGCTTAGACATTGAGCTTACATGACATCTACAAGTATACATTATACACGAAAAAAGTAGTTAAGTAAAAAAATGAATGCTAGAGATAAGAAAGTTACCAAAGCTGAACCCATATGTCGCCATTAAGGCCTTATTAATAATGATAATTCCCACAGAAGTGACCACATTGAACATCCATGCAGCTGCATCAACTGCAGCCTTCTTCTCGGCCTTTTTTGCAGGAGCCATTTCCCTCTATTTCTGTACAACCCGTAAGTCTCTTACCCTTCAACAAGTAACATAAAGAACCTTTTGCATATATCCTCTCGACGCTGCAATCTTTTCTGTCCTAATTCTTTAAACGAGAGTATAAAATCATTAAGACGTGAACAGATCAGGCAAAGTTATCGAGAAACGCTAAGCTCAAAATAGTACTAAGGTTAGCCATCCATCAAGCATAAACTGTTACAATATATCTTGCAATAAATTTATGCATTCCATTCACCAAAACAGAAAATTCCATTCAAAGTACTCTGCCACCTCAAACTGCTAGAAAAAGAATGTGCATAAATTCAGATACTCCGCTCCATGAAAATTGAGATTCTAAGGTCAAGCCTAGAATACAAATCAACGAAACGTCAAACTACAACAATTGAAAATTCACGTAATCGACCACACAACAGATCCAATCAATTGAAGGAAAAAAAATTAAGATTTCCCAAATTGGATCAGCATTTCACTGTTACATTACCAAATCTGAAAAAAAAAAGCAGATCACGCGCAATTCACGAACAAAAATTCCAATAGATCTAACCTTAAACGTGCCCCAAGTGCCCTCTGCCAGACAGATTCAGATGCGCACGAAATTTACGTGATCACAATACATATATACATATATGGAAACGTTCAATCGCATTGAGAAATGCGGGTCGTAAGCACAATTAAGAGACGTACCGTTTGGAAATCAGGCAGAAGAGAAGTGATCTCCTCTACGAAAAGTGAAGAATTTATGATCTTCACCTCACCATCATTTCTTGCTTTTTCTCTGCCTTCAACACAAATGAGAAAAGCTGTTTGTTTGTTTGTTTGTTTGTAGGTAAATGGGTTGCTTCCAGAAATCTGATTGGGCGTTGAAGGATACGTAAAAATGTATAGACGGCGTGAAACGGAAATGGGGAAGAGGAGATTCACGTGTTAGGGTTTGGTCCGAGAAAGGGGACACAGATCTTTCTTCTCCCTGTCATGTTTCTGCCTTTGAGTTGAGATCCCTATTAAGGCCAAGCTAGGATCACTGCACTCATAGTTAGCCCAACTCTCACACACTCTCTCATACGGGTGTGCAGGAACAGGTCTGGACAGGGAATTAGACTTGACCCGGACCGGAATGGACCGGTCCAGACCGACCCAGAGTAATCAGGTCTGTTCTTAACAAATTATGGATTCCGAGTTCCAGTCCGGTCTAAAACCCGAAAATAACCAGTATATACCAGAAGTTTTAAATACATATGGTAAGGTTCTCTTTGAAGGTGAAAAACAACAGCTTGTCGACACATGTGCCCGCTGAGAAGCCTTGACTTCTATTCGGGGTTATGGAGCGCGAACTTTCACTCATGAGCAGTGGGATGGGAGTCTTTTAGTCAGGTATGAATGAATAGATTGATTGTCGGTTTGGTTCTAGAATCATCGATAGCCTTCTCACCATACTTCGAAGTATGAGACAGAAGTACTAAAACAAGCCTTCCTAACTCTATGCATTATTCATTCCATTGGTCTGGATTACTCGGGTTTTCGAAACTATAACAAATTGGATTGTAAGTACGCTTTTCATAAGGCATCTTCCAACGCTTTATTTCTCATCTCAACTAGAAAGGGAAGGTCTACGTCATACCAATTATCTTTTCATACATATTATGACGCAGTCACTCTCTTTTTTGAACATAACGAATATGTCCATGGGGGGCGCCTGCTTTCCACACATGATTGCATAATTAGCATACGTTGCCTAGTGACGGGGTTGTTTACACGACAAATCTATTCATAACCCATAAAATAATCTTGTGTTGTATCAACCCAATTGGAGGTGAACATCGTAGCGTCTAATCAATTATAACTAGATATATGCTCAGTCACACGTGTGCGAAGGTGGAAATCTTCACCCAAGATCCTAGATGGTGTCTGGCTTTCCGTTGAGACTATTGATCTGGTATCACAAAGCATTTTTCGAAAGGGCAGGTAGGGCCCAGTCCTGCTATATACGAAATACTTTATAGCTTATCCATGCTGAAGTTTTTGAGACTGAAATTTCCCCATGTTCCTAAAAGAGAAAACCCCTCGTCGTTGGACAATTCCCATCAAGTTTGCAGTAGTAAAAGCTCCTTCACCTTACAACTTGATCCTGGGAAGGCCGACTCTCCGAGCCGCCACTTCCATGTATCATCTTAGCACGAAATTTCGCACCCCTGATGGAAGGTGTGGGGGATGTAGAAGTTGCTTGCAAATGCTACTTAATAACCTTAAGAGAAAGTCAAAAATGGTATCCAAAATATCTCTTATGAAACGTAAGGAATACGGGGTTCCTAAAAGATTGGGCACTACTGATGAGATTGAGGAATTTCCTTTTCCTCTCCCTTTGGTTGAATGAGTATAACATAGTTCAAATAAATGAGTTGAACATAGTTCAATGAATTCTCTAGAGACTTCGTACCTCTTTCGATCAAATGAGTTTCACTATGTTACACTCTTTTGAAACGAAATGAGTTGAACTATGTTCAACGAATCTCTATTCTTCAGAGTGACTCCCTCTTTGAATGAGTTGAACTATGTGAAACAAAATGAGTTGAACATAGTGAAACGAATCTTTGTTCTCTAAATGAGTTTCACTATTTGAAACGAATCTTTTGTTCAACTCATTTGGATAATAGGATAATAGTCGAAGGGTATTAGGTCAGCTGGAACTTGTTCAGTCGGATAAAGAAGATCAAAGAAAATATGTCTTATTCGGACGGTTTCTTTGACTTCTAAGAGCAAGAGTTCTCATGAAATTAGGGAAGGTCATAGTTAGATTGATTCATGTTTTCTTTGCTTGCCGAACTGGGTTAAAAAGAAGTCCTGCTTTATTGGCAACTTATAGTAGCTCGTAGGCAGAAGGGACAAGAAAAGAAACTCCAACTTCCTATCCCTAAAGCATTGTCCACTCGCAAGGAATTACCTTGGAGCTAAAATGGAGTTGGCCTTACCCAAAAAGCAAATGCCCCTTACTCTAATTACTCTAAGGCTCTGTTAAGAGAAAGCCTACGTAAAAGCCCAAAGTGGAAGTACATCAAAATAGTATTCTTCAATTCGATTAAGCAGACATCCTTGTGTGGCACTGGATGCATCTTTCTTTTCTATTTTGATGTACTTCCACTTCGGGCTATCAAACTGGAGTTCCTTAAAGCAGAAAACGACAAGTAGCAACTGGGTGGAGTAGCATAAACAACTCTAGTTATACTTGTTTCGTTCATTTGGAAAGATACATATTCGTTTATCTCAAAAACTTATGTATCTTTCCTCTAATCAGATATAGTACGTATCCTCAGAAGTAGAGATAGAGGCAAAGGTTACATCAGGAGGGACATAGTCTTTGAATGAGTTGAACTATGTTCAACGAGCGGTAGCCCCTCTTCGAGTGACTCCCTTTGGTCGTACCTCTCCCTTACCGTCGAGGTACGAAGTCACTCAAAAGAACAAAGATCCGTTGAACATAGTTCAACGAATTCTCTAGGGACTCCCGTTGGTCGTACCTCGAAGAGGAATCTTCGTGAGATCTAAATTATATGTATATCCAGAACTAATATGTGTGCATTTATGGCAAGTAATAATGTCTTTTGCATTAGAATAGGCATAAATTTATTTTAGGGGCAAAATCGTAAATAAGTCATGCATTAATTAGGGAAAGGTAGGAACATTGTGGCAAATAAGGATAGAAAATTTGTTATTATTATTATATTAATTTATTTTAATTATTCTACTTTACTATCTAACTTGTACATAACTTTTTGCATACAAATTCGTTATTAACTAATTATATATCGTTAAAAACCTCTCTTTGAGATCTACCCAACGATACCAAAATTGAATATGATTATTTGAAAATTGTGTTCTTCACTAATTTTAATATAAAAATAGTCAATTTTTTATCTTTTACTTAACCCAATAAATATATACTTCGTAATATTTGTGGTAGTTTTTTAAGATGCTACAAACTCTCTTAATGCTACTCTCTTCATCCCAAATTAAGTCTACGATTTTGACTCGACACTATTTTTAAGTAGAGTAGTATGATTGAAAATGCATCTAAGATGTAATATGAATGCATTTTGGTAGCTAATATATGCACTGTGAGTTATCCTTTAATTTTATTCAAATTTTATTTTATTGATTTGTAGATTACTGAAAAATGACGCATGCTTGACTATGTATGTAATGAGAAAGTCTGAAAATGCGTTATTTTTTAAACAAGTTTAATACAAACTTAGAAGGGCTTGCCTAAATTTGAACCCACATCGTCATTATTTATAGAGTAAATTCCATAATTGGTCCTTTATAACAGGGAGTTTCATATTTAGTCCTCTATTATCAAATATTATCCCCGTAGTCCTTTTTTTAAGGATACCTTTCCACAAATGGTCCTTTTTTTATCTTCTACCGCGTTGGTGTTAATTTAAAGGCTAAAAGTATAATTTAACATCAGCATTATGTTTAGTGACGTGTTCTGATATTGGTTAAGCGGATAACACAAAAATAATGACTATGATTGTGGGTTAGGATTATGACGAAAGACCACATTTGTAGACTATGGTTGTAGTAGAAATCGACTATAATTCACAAACGACGCAAACGGAACAGCCTTTGGAATTATGTATGACAAAAAAGATATATTATCATTGTGAAATTACACTTTTAGCCCTCAAATTATTACCAACATGATAGAAGATCAAAAAAAGGACTATTTGTGGAAAGATACCCATAAAAGAAGGACCACTGGGATAATATTTGATAATAGAGGACTAAATAGGGAAACCCCCTTGTTATAAATTAAAGGACCAATTATAGAATTTACTCTTATTTATAGATGTTCCACTTTGATTGTCAGAATGCACAATATTCCTTTATCTTAAATCTAAGAATGCATTGCGTTATCGTGTAAATGCATTATCTTAATAAAATAATGCTCAATAGTAAATGATAACAATAGAAATCACTCTAAATAGGACTAAAACATATAGAAAAGTATCAAAATAGGACTTTCATGTTTTTTTCTCCGAAATATGACTTTGCACGGTGGTAATGTGCACATTACTATACTTTTTGGTAATATACATGACCATGTTTGGTAATGTAAGTCCTATTTCGGGAATAAAAACATGGAAGTCCTATTTTGGTATATTTTCAATGTTTTAGTCCTACCTTGGTCTTTCTCCCTAATAACAAAGATCCATGCAGACTTGGTTTATTAAAAATTGACAACAATGCAAAACATATTACAATGCACTTTGAGTTCTCTATATTGCATGACTAGAGTGTATACTATACATTTATAACTGCCTTGCTCTATGAATCGATATTAAAATTTTTCTATTCTTCTTAGAAAGTAGAATTTGGGCTAAAATACAGAAAAATTTAAAAAATGCAAAGTAGAAACAAAACTTTATGATTTTTAAAAATACAATTTAAAAAGTAGATTTCAAAAAATTAAATTTTGATGTAAAAGGATTATTAAGAAGATTAAAATGATCAAATTTGCAAAAAAATAGCATAACAGAAAAAAGAAACGTACGTGAATGAGTATTTAAAAAAGGAAACATGGATGATGAATTGCAATAGGAATGGAAAATGAATGCTAAAATCATGGGAGATGATTGATTTAGCATTAATTGAGATATAGTTGAATATCATTTTCACCCTTCTTTATTTTTTAAAAATTTAAAATCTCTTGATCCGACGCTAATGGTTCATTCTCATTTCTTTCATAGGATCTTATTCTCACCAAAACCTATATATATAGGGGCCGGTTCCCGTGAAAATGCACCTTGTGGAGAGAAATGAGAAAAAAATCTAGCCGTAGGATCTGATGCATCGTGCGGCTCAGATTGCATCCTGCGCTCAGATTTTGAAATAGTGCATTTTCAAAGGATTTTGGTGCATTTCGACATGATGCATTTTCAAACCATTTTGGTGCACTTAATTTTGATGCAATCCTAACCCTTAGATCTCACAATCTAAAGCATTAGATTCATTCTCATTTTTCTCATAAGATCGCATTCTCAACGGAACCTATATATATATATATATATATATAT
>OOIL02005488.1:2398837-2499456 GCA_900332095.2 Cuscuta campestris
GAACCTATATATATATATATATATATATATATATATATATATATATGAGCCGGTTTAGGTGAGAATGCACCTTGGTGAAAGAAATAAGAATGAAATCTAGCCTTTGGATCGGATGCATCGTGTGGCTCAGATTGCATCCTGCACTCAGATTTTGAGATAGTGCATTTTCAAAGGATTTTGGTGCATTTCGACATGACGCATTTTCAAACCATTTTGGTGCACCTAATTTGGATGCAATCTTGACCCTTAGATCTCACAATCTAAAGCACTAGATTCATTCTTATTTCTTTCATAAGATCGCATTCTCACCTGAACCAATATATATATATATATATATATATATATATATATATATATATATATATATATCTATGTGTGTGTGTGGAAGAGGATGCCCCCCTATAAAGATTTAATGTGGAAACCTACCCGGGTACGAGAGTAGGGGGACTACGATGTTGGGCAACCAGAATCGTAACGAAGAACATACCCATTGGGGAGGTTGCGCCACTTGCGACGTGCCTTGTTCGGGGCAACTTTGGACACGGTCAACGGAATCCCCATGACGTAATCAGTGGGGAGGCGAAAATAACTGGCCTCCCACAAATGGTTCTCTTATTCCTCCAAGGTTTCCTCTTTTGGGTCAAAAGGGCCCGGTGCTTAGTTAAAGGGTTCTAGATAAGGCGGGGTTGTGAAAACCTAAAACCACAAACCAAACTAAAACTTATCAAAACGAGATAGAAAAAAAACCGAACTGAAAAAACCAAAACCGAATGTAAAAAATTGAACTAAACCATTATTGTGTGGTTTTCGTTTTGGTTTTCACTTCAAAAAAATGATCCGAATAAACTGAATGTTCTTAGGTACTTTGCTTTATTTATATGAGTATATGTGATTTGAAAAAAATCATAAAAATATATATGCAAATAATTGATTAATCGATGAAATTTATTTTTCTTAACTATTAAACATTTTAAACCATATTATAAACTTTAAAAAAACCTAGTAATATAAACATCAATAACTAATCCCAATAAGAATTATATTAACATTAACAATCGAACGAGTAATTTATATATCTACATGAAAAAGCTTTGATGCTATAATAGAAATTAAAGTATTATACCAAAAGCGCAAAATATCCGTAATTAATATTTACATACGAAAGCTTTGGGAGTATTTGGAAGCTCTTAGATGTTTATTGGCACTCGATACAGTTTTTTATGTAAAATTGAAGCGAACTCTAATCTAACCTTCTATTCGGTTTTCGGTTTTATGTAAACATCAAATAGAAAAACCAAACCTAACCCTACATATTGTTATTGCTTCATCGAATTATTAGTGTTTTTACAACTTTTAATGCTTATAAATTTTATTTTCAAAAACTGAAAAAACTGAAAGATTTTAGGTGAAACCAAACCGCTAAAACCGAACCCACCCCTAGTTCCGGATTGGGAATTGACACACCTCCCTATACGGTGTGTGACTGAGAAGGGGAAGGGGAAATGTTAGTGGAAGATGGGGAGACCGACTCATTCGATCCACACGAATGGATCAACGGATTCTGGCTGCTACTTGAAGACATGGTTGGGAGAGAAATAACAAAAAACAAAAGAAAAGACTCGGAGGACTTACTTATGGCGGCGGAAAAACGCTCGAAGGACTCAAGGCAAGAAAGATATCCAAGCGATTCTCTGGATGAGAAATGCGAGAAGTGAAAGAAATAAGAG
Organism: Cuscuta campestris; assembly: GCA_900332095.2. Taxonomy (NCBI): domain Eukaryota; kingdom Viridiplantae; phylum Streptophyta; class Magnoliopsida; order Solanales; family Convolvulaceae; genus Cuscuta; species Cuscuta campestris. The sequence continues at coordinate 2,400,565 of OOIL02005488.1, forward strand.
GGTAAAGGCCTTTATATAGGGGAATGGGTGTCGGTTCACGCGCCAGGCTGCTCATCCCATCAAACTGTAAGGTGACATGTGGTGAAGGTAAATGATTACCTGACGAGAAGCATGACAGGCGCCTTGGGAAGACCAAGTGATGAGAAAGCGGCATGCGAGCGCCGAATTTCAAATATCTCAGGTTTAAATATTTGAAAAAACGTCTGGATTTGAGAATTGCTTCCCGCTCTTGATGATTCCCACGAGGCCGAGAAGTGGAGGACTTATTGATGGGTTTATTCCACCCACACTCAGACCTGGGATGGGTCGGGTCCACCTGGGACCAACCGGGTAGGTCCCAAGCAGTATGTAACTGGATTGTTTGGGTGAATTTGAACATTGCCCGGGTCAGGTCCAGTCAAACTACCCGGGTGACTTTTGGGCAACAGTCAAGTGGCACGACACTGAAGAGGGGATCCTCAAATGATCAGGAAGTCTCTTTGCAAGACCACCCGGGTGGATTTCTATGACTTACGCTGACATGATAGCAGCCCAGCAGGTTTGGACAGAAGAAGCGGCTTGGAGGGGACTTGGTCGGAGCAGGTTCCCTGCGACAACGGGCTAGGTGTATCATCCCAAGCACTACGCGCCAATATGGACAATTACAAAGGGAAAACTCCAAGAAAGATGGGAGAAACACTAAAAGATAAAGAGGCATCAGATCATGTGCTTTGTCATGTGGCAAGCACGTTGCCAGGCGTGGGTACAGTTCAACCTGTACGCTAGCTTTACTATGAATAGGCCTTGTGCCCCTCATTGAAGGGGGTGTGAATTCCCTCTCTCTAAAAGTGTATTATGTTATACACTTTTAATAAATCCCTGTACTCTTTCCACAATAAATTATATACTCTTCCCATAATAAAAGTGTATTGTGTATTGATGGAAAATAATATGTGGCTCGTCCCACATTTCCCAATTATTTACGAATAATAATCAAATCGGGCCTGTTTCATAAAATGAAGGAATAAGAGAATATTCCTCCGAAGATGCTCCTCCTCCCTCCAATAAAAAGAGAGGTTTTCCACCAAGAAGAGGAGGCCAATTTTGATACCCTCTCCCTGCCCACTTTTCTCTCTCTCTCTCTCTACAAAGTTCTTAGAGTATATATTTTTCTTCATCTTCAAGAGCTTCTAGCTCCACCATTAATGGCTTCTACGCCTAAATTATGTACCGTGTACAACCCCGATATCAATAAAAATCCCCTGTTGGCAAGATACTACTGAAAAAGGCCCGTGGTTTTCTCCTGATTTGGGTTTCCACGTCAAAATCCCTGTGTTTATATTTTGGTGTATTTTTTAGACTAGTTTATCGTTTTTGCCCGGCTAAAAGCGATATACCAGTCGATAATTTACACCATCATTTTGGCGCCGACCGTGGGACCCGAACGAAAAGTTGTGTTTTTTGTTCGGCCATTATTTTCTCTTACCACACAAAAGTGGGAAAAAAAGGAAAAAAAGAGGGAGAGCCATCTGTTCAAAATCGGCCGATGGAGTGCATCTATTCACGTCGCCTTTGACCTCAACTGGAATTACACTGCAAAAAATCAGCAATCGCGGCAGCAGAAGAAACATGCGCCATTGGAGATCAACCTCCAAGGCGTATTATTTTCCATTAATGGCTGGCAAAGTGCCCACGCCACATTCTGCCGCGGAGGTGACGCCACGAGGACGATGGGTGGAGCTTGCGGCTACGGGAACCTGCACAACACGGGGCACGAGACGGACACAATCGCCCTCAGCTTTGCCGTCTTCAACAGTCTCCGGAAAGTCGTGTTTCCCTGGTACAACCCACCCTGACGGTGATGAACTTCTGCCTGCCGAACCCCGGGCTGCGCAACAACGGCAGTAGGTGGTGCAATCCTCTGCTGCGATCCATTGCAGCCCCCTTAACTCGGGATTTGGATGCCATTATCCCTTCTTGCTCTAGATCTGTCCACCAGAGTCAAAACTTTTGACCATTGGGCGTTGTAGCTGTTATAGTCTTCTCTCGCCGTTTCTAAAGTCTTCCATCACCGTCGCCACTCGCCACCCCTTGAAATTGTCGTCATTGACGGAAATCATGGAGGACTGATGACCACAAAGATTGCAATCCACTGATCGTATTCCGCTCTGCAGCCACACAGATCTCTGAGGCCCTTCTCGTAGCGCCCCCTTGCTGGCCATTCGATCGTAAAACATTTGAGGGCCAAATTATTCAGTGTGGTTCTCGTCGCAAATGGCCATCTACGGCCTCGGAAGCTCCGCTTCTCAGACTCACTGCCGCCGCTGCTCAGACCCGCCGCCGCCGCTGCTCAGACTCGGCGTCGCTGCTCCGACTCGCTGCCGCCGCTGTTCAGATCTGGTGCTAACCACTACGTGAACTTCCGCTGCCACCACTTTCATGACCGCCGTTTGGAGCTAGCGTAAATTCCTCCCACTACTGTTTGCCTCTTCGAAGAACAAAGCCATTATAACCGCCCTTCAGAGGTTGTGGTTGTAACGCCCCGAATTTAGGCCTAAAAGAAATAATTAATTTAAATATTAATTAACGCCTGAGACAGACCCAAACACTGAAAAATAAAAGTTTTCAGAAAAATATTTTAATTATATCAAAATTTTAGTTTTGACAGTCTGATTCCAAATATGCGATCCGTTTTCAATTCGGAACAGTTTGGGCGAAAAAGCGCGTACCGTTTTAGTCAGTTTATCAGTTACGGAGTAGGAGAATATTTTAATTCCCCAAATCTTCCAATCACGTAACCATATCTTCCCAAATCCCTTCAACTTCCTTTTGGCCACCCTAGGAACATGCTAGGAAACCCACTACCTCAACAATGCAATCTTCAATATAATACTCCAAAAACTCCCTTCCATTTTACAAATTCCCATTTCACTTCACAAATATCCACTCTCTCTTCTCACTCTCTCTCTGTCGGCAGTCCAGGAAGGGGGAAGAACCAACTTCATTCATCTCCATTATTGTGCCAAAGAAGAAGGAGCAAGAAGAAGCATCAAGGTTTCCGAAATCCTGAGTCCAAAACGCAGCAGCAACTTCATCGTCAATTCTGTAATTTTCTATCCTTTTTCTCGAAATATTTATTATACCAAAATCGTAGCCCCGGACGTTACGAGTCAACCCAACAAACGGTTCGTGATTTCGTTAAGTAACGAAGGAGATATGGCCAAAATACCGGGACTGCGCCAGTGGTGGCGAGCTCCTCGGGTTGGTTATGTTTCTTCATCATTTTCACATCGTTTCTTTCTAAATGCTTACCGTCAACTCTCTCGTGGTTATTAGGAACTTCCGGAGGTTATTTCCAAGAAGATTGGGCGTTAGAAGCTTGAAGTTGATAGGGGTGACCATACGTTGAACGTTTGTTGAGCCGTATTATTTTCTTTCAATCATTCCGACCTCTACGATATCAAGGCGAGTACATTGCACCCTAGTAACGCAATCCTTGGTTGAATATCAATATAGATATATCGTTAGGATTGATTGCCATATTAGTCATCTATGTTTTAAGATCAAATTCATCCAACTCACAAAGTTAAAAATATGTTTTTCTTGATACTCTCCCATACATGAAGATATAAGTGTTAGGAATATTTTAAATACATAGATATGTTAATCATAGGTGTTAAAATGACTTAAAGAAGTATTTTAGACATTCAAAAATATCAAAATTTAGATTTGCAGACCCGAATGGTCGACATAAACGGTCAACCGTCGCGTTAAACATCGAAACGGACCACGACTGTCAGACAAACGGTCGACCGCCGGTGGCAAACGGTCGACCGCCGCCTGTCCAGCCGAGGGCCGCCCTTCCCATCCAGTCAAAAACGGTCGACCGTCACGGTGTCCCGGTAATCCGACGGAATGAAGAACAAGGTCGACCGTCGTGCCAAACGGTCGACCGTTCTGAGCCCCGTAGCTTATTTAAATGATATTTTTATCATGTTTCACCCAAATAAATTAATGTATGATTACATATTCATATTTTTTACAAATTGTTCATATCATATGATTCATATCATCATACATATTGTAGCATATCACATCATATGCATGCGTAAGAGATCATGCCTCGTGCGTCTCTTATAGCGTGATTGTGCGGGACTTACTAGTCCGACATCACAGTTTCTGGCTTAGTGTACGTACATGGTATTCAGGCTTTCGAGTACCACCCCTATTTTTCTAGTCTCCCTAGGGAGACTAAGGTGGCATGAGTTCGTCGTACCAAATGGGCGAATCTCATAGTGCAAGGGTCGTCCTTGTTCGTTAGAATCATACATCATGAAATCATCATCAAGTACAATCATCATGACTATGTATGACATCAATTACGTATCATTATCATCATCTTGAACATACATGCTATATTATGCCATATCATGAATAGTTGTATGTCTACTTGCTATTCAACTTGGAATTGTTGTATTAGCGTATTCCTCAGCTGACGCTGAGCGTGTAGTTTGTTTTACTTGCTACACGCAGGTAACAATACTGATCATGGAGCCCCTCCCGGAGGTCAATGAGAGTGATGAGATGTACGGGCTGGTGGACCACAATTACTCTGCTTTATTTTAACAAATACCTTTTCGGGCGAGTCCCCAGAAAATGTAATACGACTTAATTATGTTTTATATTTAAGCTTCCGCACTGTTTCAACATTACTTTGAAATTTAATATTTGAAATTATCATTTATATTAAAGTTTAATTGGTTTTAAATTATTCCTCAAATGATCATGCGTAATTACCATCATGGTAACTACTCCGGCTCAAATAATCTAGGTAATCGGATTATTCGAGTTGGGGTGTTACAGTGGTTCCGCCAAATCTCATCCCGGATTGCTTCCCGCCGTGGCTCTGGCTCCAACAATGTCCTTTGAAGGTGTTGATGCTGATTGACGTGGTACCAGTCCCTCAGTTCCTCACAAAGACAATAGCAGCAAGGTGGATTTCACTCCCCAAAAAAAGTCTAAGTGCAAAAAGTAAAAGAAAAGGAGACAAGTTGAGATGATGCACATGATGGGCTAATGGTATGGGCCCACCATTATTTAATGGGAATGCATCAAAATTTGAACATGTGGTGGAAACTTCGTGGAGTTCACATGGGAATGAGAGAATACACTATTCACTATAAAAGAGAGCTCCCTCTCAAATAATTGCTGGTCTTGTGCAGCTGTCAATTAAAAAAGAAAAGATCTTCCGTATCAAAGATGAGGATCAAAGGCACAATTTTTGCTCCACAAAATTATACAAAGTGGATTTTGGTGGGCTGACCATACATTGGAGTTTCACAAAGTTTTGGAAGACTGAGACACAGGCTCGGACCCGGCACGCTAGTTACTACACCGATCTAGCTCAGTATAAAATAAATAAAAAAACCTGAAGAGGGGCCCCGGATAAGGGGTATGCATGCAAGAGGGCTGGACCTGGAAGAAGGTTCGAACCGTACTTACACGGGCTCATGAGGTTTGACCGGTATCGGGGAAACCATCAAATTGATTGGGGACTAAAAGATGCCCATTAAAAGAAATAGAAAAGGATCGTTCACCGCAATGCATCCTACTTCGACCGGATCGGATTCCCCCTTCTCAGGGAAGACTTGGACGGGAGGGTGAGCTAAGGCCTTCTCGGGATAGTAAATAACAAAGAGCCATTAAAAGAATTAATCACCCGGAAGAGGGGGCCCTGGAAGAAGGGTGCATTTTGGGCCTTGGAGAGGGCTCGAAACCATCTGACATTGTTCATTCTCCAATGTTGATCTGGTCCGGCCACCAGCGTTATTCAAAGAGGAAGACTGAGACACCGGCCTGGCACGCTGGTTACAACACCGGTTTTGCTCAGTATAATAAAGAAAATATGTGACCCAGTCGAACTGGTACACTGGTCTCACACCGGTCTTGCACATATTTTCCAATGAGCCTGAGCCCAATCGAATTGGGTACACCGGTTGTACATCAGTTTTAGCAAAAAAGTGAGCTAAGCTCATATCGGGGACGCCCGATTCATTTTAAGCCCTCTATCTCAGGCACTTTTATCGAAGATGGTTTCCCCGAGACATGAAGATATTTACATCAGTCAGCCCGGCTAACATTGATCTTCAACAAAACTGCCGCATCGTATTCCATTCTTATTAACTAACGCCGTTATCATAAGTATACTAATTTCGTCACGCATCGTTTGCTTGACTCGTATTAACACTAGTCTCGGCAAAATAACTACTTGAAGCACCGCCGCTTCATCGTACTAACTCCGGTGTCATATAACTACTCGAAGCATCGTTGCTTAATCGAACTGACATCGCTCTTGTTACGATGATTATCCGCGCGAAGTTTAATCACTCTAGCACCGAGCTCCTCGGTAAAGATAATAATTTTTTGGGCACGACATAGGCCGGTAAAAAAAAGTGTTGTACATATTATTTTTTGTAGGAAAAACTTCTGATTCAAGAAATTAGAGAATTAATGAAGACTCGGAGGACTAACAATATCAACCGGTCAAGAATGGAAAGTAAAAAGACTGAAGATAGCACTCGGAGGACTTGTTTACTTTTTTAAATTGATGATTCTCACAACTTAAAAAAGTGGAGGACTTCTTGATGGGAAATAATATGTGGCCCGTCCCACATTTCCCAATTATTTACGAATAATAATCAAATCGGTGGCTCGTCCCACATTTCCCAATTATTTACGAATAATAATCAAATCGGGCCTGTTTCATAAAATGAAGGAATAAGAGAATATTCCTCCGAAGATGCTCTTCCTCCCTTCTATAAAAAGAGAGGTTTTCCACCAAGAAGAGGAGGCCAATTTTGATACCCATTTCTCTCTCTCTCTCTCTACAAAGTTTTTAGAGTATATATTTTTCTTCTTCTTCAAGAGCTTCTAGCTCCACCATTAATGGCTTCTACGCCTAAATTATGTACCGTGTACAACTCCGATAACAATAAAAATCCCCCGTTGGCAAGGTACTGCCGAAAAAGGCCCGTGGTTTTCTCCCGATTTGGGTTTCCACGTCAAAATCTCTGTGTTTATATTTTGGTGTATTTTTTAGACTAGTTTATCGTTTTTGCCCGGCTAAAAACAATATACCAGTTGATAATTTACACCATCATGTATTGTGTAATAAATCCATGTACTCTTCCCACAATAACAATTGGGCTACACCTGTTTCCACGTACATTGTTCCCGGTCACTCTCTAGTTTTTGTGCACTTTCAGTATCCAAACTCAACAAACCACTCTAGACCCGATCCAGAGTCGTCTACCAGGGTGTTAATTCACACCATCACCCTAAACATATATGTTAAAATTTCAGAGTTGGATGTTGGAAAAAATTGGAAGCAATTGGAAAGAGTTGGAAAAATTGGAAGGAATTGAAAAATTTTGAGAGAATTAAAGTTATTTTATATATTTAGACATAAAATGTTATTTTATATTACCTCCGTCCCAAAGTATTTGTCCACTTTCATTTTTACACACCATCCAATACACTTCTTTAATCCATTTTATCTTGTAATTTGTATATTAAAAAATTATAGAAATTATATATTAATAATCTATATGTTAAGACAAATCAAATAAGATCACACATAATTATATTTAGGTTTACACATTGAGAGAATATTATGAGTCAAAGTGCTTAGATGAACAGTTCCAAAAGTCAAAACTGGACGAATACTCCGGGACGGAGGCAGTACTACGTATTACTTATATACAAATAGATGTTTTTGAATTCTGGGAAGAAACTTGAAAAAATTAGAAAGAAATAAAAAGAATTTAAAGAAAATGGAAAGAGGTAAAGAAGTTAAAAAAGAATGAAGGATTCTACTCCCCTGAATCCCCTCCCTTGGGGTCCGACATAGAATAGCCGTTCCCGGACCAGACCCCTCGCCGACCGTGATAAAATCTTCCACAACTTTTCTCCTCCCTCACGCTTCCGATTCTCCGCCGCGCGATTCTCGCCTGAATCTACCTCAACTGCGGAAGGCAATCGGATTAGGGGTCGTATACCGGAGATCGATCGGCCCTCACAAGTAATTTATTTATCCGACAATACATCGATTGACTGTCAATGGGGAAGAAGCGAAAGTCCCTTGCGACGAGCTTAGACGAGGTGGACCGGACTATGTACTCGTCTTTCAGCAGCGCCGCGAACTCACTTTCGCAGCTGTATACTCAGGCGATGAACCAACAAAAGCTATCATTCCAAGCTGGCGAACGTCACGGACTGGTGAATCCTCGTTTTATGATTCTATTTATTAGTGATTGCTAGTTCTTTTTTTCTTTCTGGTTTCGTATGCATTTGTTATCATTCATATCAATAAACTTCTGGCATTTTGAAGGTGTTTAATTGTTCATCTTTTTGCACTTCTCCTGGTATCTAAAATTTGAAATTCAGTGCATGTGTTATTCCATTGATACAACAACAATCCCAATATAATCTTAACTGTGTTGAGGTTTGTGTCAAGATGTACACAATCTTATCCCGTAGAAACAGAGAGACTATTTTGGTTTGACCCTTGCATTGTTGTATTTACTACCCAAATCTTTGTTGAAAGTAAAAAAACAAGTAAACTTAATGTGTCAATTTGATTTAGTTCATTATTTATCTGAATTTAAAGCTTTTTCAAAATTTAGTCATTTTCTTCTACAATCCAATCATCATCATAATCACGGTCATCAACGTTATAATCTTTTCCACACCTCTTCTCTTTTTTGTTCGCTAATTTTGAATTAGTCATCACAAAACAACATCATTTATGGTCTTTTGCTTCAAGCCATTTATTCTTTTGGTATGGACCATCTCAAAAGCAATCAAGATATGCTCGCAATGAGATGAACTGCTTGTCAAACTCAACGCTCGAATGACAAACTTTTGTAGTTCTAGATGCTTATCACCATATGATTTGCACTCTACCATCGAGCCGGAGTTTTTGTTTTAATTGCTTGTATTGCCATTGCACTATCAAAAAAAATTTTGTCCCTTAAATCCTCAAGTTGAGCATCAATCTTGGCTTGGCTTGGCTTTTTCGCTAATATCTCCCACCAATTTTTGTAAACAATCATTTAGTCTCTTTTTAACTTCCAAATAACTTTAAAGTTGTAACTATAATGCATAATGGGGTTAACATAATATCTTGTATCATGCAAATACGTATTTCGTTATCTTAGCTTTCATCAATGATGTCCCACAAAGGAAGGTAGCTATGAAATAAAAAAAACTCCATCTGTCCCAAATTAATCTTCACATTTTCTTTTTTTGATTGTCCCAAAATAAACTTCCCATTCCTTAAAAGGAAAGGAATAAGTGTTCCATATTGATTTTCTCTCCTCTCCACAAATCTCAATCAAACAATTTCACTTTTCTTAAACTATGGGAAAAAGCAAACAGGAAGATTAATTTGGGATGGAGGGAGTATTTTATATCAATAAGAAATAGTATATTAAATTATTAAGGGCTTGTTCTTTTCGGTTGAAAAGTTAATTTTCAATTTTTTTCCAACTCCTTCAAGTTTCTTCCAACAAGGACTTACCACCTCAAACCTGGACAAGGATGAATTCTTTTTTTATCCAAAATTAGATGAATATACAATAACATCATATATCTATATTTATTACATACCACCTCAAGCACGGACAAGGATGAATTATTTTTATCCAAAATTAGAGTTTTCTTACATATTTATTTGTGCGATTATTTAATTGAGTGATTTTTTAACACTTTTTTCCTAACATTTTCCAACTCCTATTTTTCCATCTTCTAGTTTTTCCAACATCCAACTTTAGTGTCTTTGTACAAAAAATATATAGAAATTCAACAAATAGTGATGATGATGATGATGAAAATACTAATACTAGTAATAATAATAATATTGGTACACAACAGTTCTTTTGACCTTGGTTTGCAAGGTCATATTATGGCCTACGGTGCTTTGTTAGTAAAATTGATAATTCCTACCCCCTAAACCCCCTGCACCCCCACCCTAGATTTCTCCGATTCGGCAGTGCCAAATCAGTGATCTAGGGTGGGGGTTAGGGGTGCTGGGGCATGGTGCGGGGGACAAGGGGGATTTAGAGGGGGGGTAGGAACCCTCAATTTTACCAATAGAGCACCACCCCAAAATCCCAAGGTCAAAATTAGCTCGGGTCAAAAGATCCTTGCCGGTATTAATATTACATTTTTCTAACACCTTTGAAAGCCTTTTGAATATTCTTTTCATCACGGTCTATTTTGCATAGATGAACCCCATTGACGGATTTTCATTGGATCTGACCAAGCACAACACTTTGATTAATGCAAATATTTCATTTTTCTAACACCTTTGAAAGCCTTTTGAATATTCTTTTCATCACGGTCTATTTTTCATAGATGAACCCCATTGACGGATTTTCATTGGAATTGACCAAGCACAACACTTTCATTAATGCATGAGCACCTCTAAGACAATATTTTTCTTTATCCATAATCAAATCCTCAACAGACTTTCCATCTCTAGTATTTGCAAATTGAGTAGGTTTCCACTGATCAGATGTGACTACTCTTATTATGGAACCATAGGAGACATAAAGCTGCATGTTGATTGGAAGATTTGTGATTCAATTTGATTGGAAGACATGCGACTCTTTCTCTTCTTTTTGTTATTTTTTCATAAGTTGAATCGTCAATGGGGCACTGTTTGCGTACACACACCCTCCTCAGACCCTACTTTCGTGGCATCATACTGAGTTGTTGCTGTTGTAAATTGAATCCTCAATGGAAAGTCTCACAATCTGTCAGATAGAATTGCTAGTGATCCCACGATCCTAGCTGAGCTGAGGAACTTCCAATTCGGGGACTGTTCCATTGTAGAATTGTGTTGCCTTACAATCTGGATCACGATTTTAACATTGGTTTTACCTCCTTAGCCTTTGTAAGCGGTGTGGGCTAACGAAACGTGGGGATCTTATTGGAGTTGGGATCCAAAAGAAACTTGGTCTTTTATTACTTGGCTCATATTCACAATTTATTTACATATTCGACGAAATGCAAATTTTGAAAGGACTAAGTCCGCAAGTGTAGCATCTATAGGTTTGTGGCCTTTCAGAAACATTCTACCGGGTTTATTGTTTTTGTGGTATAATGACGTGATAAAGTCCTAAAAATATAAATGTAGATTTTCCTGTGGTTTGTACCCCATATGTTTTAGTTTTAACGTGTCTAGTTTTTTGTGCTGTTTCCAAGCTTTACTGTTTTGGGGATAAAAATATAAATCTAACAAAGTGAGTTTGAGGGGGCTAACTTGAATGATGGCCTCACCATGTTGATGTTTAATCTAGTGTTACATTTATTTTCTGCTAAGCTGTACACTATGTTTGGTTCAAAGAATTTGAGAGGGAAAAGAAAAGACAATGAGATACAATTTATCATGTTTGATTAGAGAGGAAAAAGAGAAGAAAAGTGGAAAGAAAAGAAAACGAGAAGACAAAATATGCTAAGAAGAAGGAAAACTGAATTCCTTCCATTTTGGTGAGGAAAAGGAGAGATCATTTTCTTTTTCTTTCCCTTCCAAATTTCCTTGAGCCAAACATAGTGTTAGTTTCACCTTTATCTTCGCAGATGGTCAACAAGTTCCTGGTCTTTCTTACATAGCACACATTTAGATCAATGTAAACTTAATCCTCTCTTTAGTCATCAACATGATCCTAAAGCTGTAACTAGGATATGAAAGCATGCTTGGGTGTGTTAAGGTGAAGCCAGATCACCGTGGGTCAATTTTGATCTTGACCTTTAAACATAAAAGCACACACATGTGATGAGTTGTTTTTAGTACCGACAGGTCATCTGCTAAGCATTGCAGTAGCCTTAACTCTTGAACCATCTATTTGGAGGAAATCATCATGCCAGTGAAGCATTTTTTGTAGTACAGGAGGAGTCCTATTTGCATTGCCTTTCAATTAGTAACCACAAATCTATCTGACCCAAAGTCATTTTTTGTAGAAATATTCTAAAGCATCTTCTTCAACAGAACATTATTCTAGGTCAGTAAGTCCTCCAATGAGCTCATCCCCAGTCCACCTGTCTTTGTAGCACAAATATCTTTCCATGCCAATTTAACTGCCTTTGAACCCATAAGAATACTCTTATCAGCCTTTTATTCATGCAATAACTGTTGTAGGGAAGGAGAAGATAGATAGACAGCCAATAACATTTATACAACAATGTTGTGGTAAGTATCATTCGCCCTGTATAAGATGAGTGATAAGTTTGCATTGTTCCATTCACTAATGAGTAATGAAGCTAGAGAGATCTTATGGATTGGGTGCCCATTGTAAAAATCCCATAGTTAAAGACAGGTGACACGAAGAAACACAGAGGAAGGCCAAGAGCCAGAGACACACGACACATTTGAGGTGTGTGCTTCACAGACACAAGGCACAAAGGAGGGACAAAAAGTAATACATTCCATATAAATAATGCAAACTTTTCAAAAACAAACATAATACAACCCACATTAAAGATAAATCCTGAAGTGCTAAAGATGATATGAAATTTTCATAATTTAAAGTTACATCCAACTCCCAAATTTCATAATAAATCAAACAAGTTTTACCAAACTCCAAAGTATCAAGTCAAACTTATAAACATATTCCATATAGCAATCTATAATGAATCACACATCAAAACCAAATCATCATCATCCCCTTCATGGCTTCATCACAATGACAATCTCCCCTTCTTCATTGGCGCCTTTCACAACTATGGAATAATATTCAACTTTTAAGCATAGAGGGGGATTCCAAGATATTTGGGATGCATAGATCCTTCCCACAATAGTCTTATTTTCACCACAAACAGTCCTCTATCCCTGGTGTATAAAATGCTGATTTGGATTGGTTTGTCAGCAGCCCTAAAGCTGGCTTTTCCAGATCTGAGGCTATTCTGTGTAATAGATTCCACATTCTCTCTAACGAGGAACACAGAATCGTCTACAAGACTAGAACAAGGTTATTAAGTCGTTGCTTAGTCAACAATTAGTCGCCGACTAATCGTCCAGTCAGTGAAAGGCTTGCGACCTGCCTCTTCAGACGAGGTGCCGTCCGGTTATTGACTATGTGCAGACTAGTTGGATTACATGGATAGGTGTTGACTAGTTGAAAGATTTGCATGTTCTCAAGTTTATCCATATAACCACAATGCCACATAAACATGCATATAGATTCATCTCCATTCTCCAAGTATTCCATTGGGAACCTGTTTGGTCTCAGATTCAAGCTTTACGATAGGGCTATAAAGAGCTTATCTAGTCTGGCAATCTACTATAGCAGTGATCCTGTAATAGGCAGGAGTTTATTGAACTCAGTCATTAGATTTTCGAAAAATTATTACATACACGTCAATTTCTTCGTATTTAATATCACTAATGACAGTTTAGAAGCAAGAGATAAGAACTTTCATCTGTATGTAATGATTGAGCTTGCTATCACTCCAAATAACAGGTCTTGAAGGGTTACATAGCAGGCAACCATTTTGATTCCTAGATTACAAGTTTTGTCTTCACCACATACCTTTGATTCCTCAAGTTGAATTCTCCCTGTCTACAACCTGTTTGAATTGCATATAATTGTTATATTATGACTTTAGTATTGAGTTTTTTATTTTCCTATCTGCATTTGATGTTTCTCACTGTTTTTTACTATTCTGTAGCTAACTTTACAAAGATTATCTTTTTTGTTAGCCAAGTGCTTTACTTAAACAAATTTAACTTACCTTGAAAATGGATTATTTGAAGCCCGTTGTCAGTAACCATAACTGTAATCCTTCACAAATGTGACATAAAATATCCAGCTACAGAAAACTGTAGGTTTCAATCAGAGGCGTTATTTGTATTCTCAAGTATTGTCAATATGCAACTATTTTAATTGAATATGACAATTGGCAGTGGAGCTAAAAGAGTCATTATTGACATTGTTTTAGCTTCAGTTATATGGATTAAATCAAAATGACACATTAAACTTCCCTTGTTTTATGAAGTTTTGGGTATTAAATGCAGCAATGCGTCAAGGGTCTAGCGGGAAAAGTCTATGTTTTTTATGGGCATTAGTGCATCTCAACCTCCCAGAGCCCAACACTGGGATTATACTGGGCTGTTGTTGTCATGAATATGACACTTCTCCTTTTATTGTATACCTAAGTACACGACTAGCACCAAACAGTTTCTACCTGCTCAATCTTTGTTCTTTAAACTTTTTGGTAGGAAAAGTTATATCAGTGGATCTTGAGGCAACAAGAAGGAGGATCAAGAGTGGTGATGATTGACATAGTCAACTACATCCAGGTACCTTTCTAACATGTACAACTTTGCACTGTTAGTCAAATTATTGGTTTTAACATTCTTTTAAACCTCATTCATGCATATAACTCTGTGTGTGTGTGTGTGCTTATAATAATGGGGGTGTTGTCATTTGTCATGGCTTAATGTCATTCATTCATTAGTTTTACATATTGTTGAAGTGCTTGTGAACCTTTGTTTCTTATTGTGGATGGGTACACTTATTTTTATTTATATTATATGATGACAGTCTGAACTGGACTACCATGGAGAAGACCAGGCACCACCCTCTCTTCAAAACCAAAACACTAGCATTTATCCAACTTCTGCCATCCTGGGCTCAAATGGTGCACCGGCAGCAATGCAGAATATTGGATTGGACCATTACGATCACCACCCAAAGAACCTTGATTTCTCAAATGCTCTGTCAAGCCCCATACGCCGAACCCTTCAAAACTATCACCTTTCTCAGGGAGGCTACCTTACAAGCAGTGCTCAGCCTGCAAATGCCACAAGGCAACAACAACAAGCTACTAGGGAGTCTGGTAGCTCCAACTCGAATGATGCCTCCTCCATGGATATGCACGCTGATAGTCCCGGCCATGAATCCACTTACTGAGAACTGCTCGAGATTCGCGATGCATGTAAGGTAAGAAGTTTGTCCATTTTACTTCGCCTCACTTCAGTGTCTTCAAAACAAGATGTATTTAAACGTTTTTTTTTAAATTTATGTGTTCTTGAAATGGCAGCAAAAAATGAAATTGGCCAGTTCCAAAATTGAATGAATGAAGTGACTCTCTTAAGTGTTGAACAATGTTACCAGTTAATTTATTTTGTTCCTTTTTAAGTGCATGTAAAGTGCATTGTAAGTGATGGGTGGCAGTCCCTTCATAACACAATTGGACATAGAATTAGCAAAATAAAGGGGTCAATGCAAAAAGATGAATAAATTAAATGAGCACTAGTCTAACTACATTACATTGTTGCATGCATGCATGCATGCATGCATATCTAGCTAGCTAACCATTACTCAAATAATAAAAATGCCAAAATGTACTCAAATAAATTAAAGTAGTAGATCTGAGCTAGAGGATGGGAATGGGAAAGATGGGATTATGGGAAAATAATAATAATAATTAATATTACAAATTAATTGGAAGGGACATGGTAGTATTTGCCTCTGCACATGCATCTGTAAACAACAGGGCAAGACTCTGCAACAGAGCATTTGAAGCTGACCATAACCCTCTTGCATGGGAAGCATGCTCCACATGCATGAGAACAATCTGGAAGGCTTGACCCTGTCCCTCTTATTGCCATTGCTGTTGGGTACGCCACTTTCCCTCTCCTTCCATTTCTCTCCTCCTCCTGCATCCATCAATCCATCCATCCATATGCATATATTTACATACTCTCATACATCATTATATTTTTCAATTATTTAATCTATTATTACTCCATATATTAATTAATAAGTTACTAGATTTTAACTAGCTTCGTGCACGCACACACACACACACATAACTGTCAAAGGGAGTATTATACAATTTATACTCCCTCCGTCCCACAAAACCTTTCTGGTTTTAATTTTTAAAGGAATTAAAGGGAGTGTATCTTTGTGTTGAGTTTCCAAAAATACCCTTGGATGTGATGGATAGATTAATAGTGGAAAAGGGTGATGTGATAAGATGATATGTAGGTTAAGAATGAGTAGGGGTAAACATGAATTTTTAATAGAAACGAGAAAGATTTTTTGTGATATATGGATGAAAAAAGAAAGAAGGAAGGTTTCGTGGGACGGAGGAAGTATCACTCTTCGCATTAATTAGTGAAGGGTGAGTTTTTTTTTTTTTAAAAATGAATAACTAAATTCAAACGAAGAATAAAAAATTTGGATTTATGAGGAAATATAGGAAGCAGGGCATAGTAATGAAGAACCTATTAACTGAATTAAAACGGGGCAAGAGCATCTTCAATCATCTTATTTTGACTTGCTAAAAGCCATAATATAGCAAGTCAACTTATTTTTTTCTTCTCCAATGGGTGTGTTTAATTTTAGCAAGCTTGCCAAAAAATGACTTTGGCTTGCTAAATACGGAGTATAACAAACTCTTCAAATTATAGGAAGCCAAGAGTTGTAAAATGAATTAGCAAGCCATGGTTGGAGAATGCAACAAAATATCACTTGCTATGTCATTATTCACTTGTTAAAATATAAAAAATAACAAGTCAATACACTAAACAAGGTTGGAGATGCTCTAACGAGCAACAAATCTAGTAAGGAAAATGTTAAAAAATTATGGTTGTAATTTTGTAAATAGAAAACGTAAAATGTAAATTTAATTTAGAGTAAATTCTATAAAAGGTCCCCAGTTATAGGTCGTTTTACATATTTAGTCCCTACATATCAAATATTACTAATTTAGTCCCCAATTATTATATTTATTTCCACGAATGGTCCTTTGTTAATATTTTCGTAAAAAATGTGGGTAAAATTATAAATTCACACTCCTTTCTCTCCTTAATTAAGCTTCCCTCCTCCCTTGCACACCTTTCTCAAACCCGTCGCTGAGTTTCTAGCTTTGAACCCTAAACTAAAATCATCACTCTTCTCTCAATTGTTTGTCTAACTGGAGGAACGATCATTTAAGTTTTGGGTTTAAGAGATTCAAACTCAGTGACGAGTTTGGAAAAGAGTATAAGAAAATGGAGGAAGCTTAATTGAAGAGAGAAGTATGAATATACAATTTTGTCCACGTTCTTAACGGAAATGTTAACAAAGGACTATTCGTGGAAATAAATATAATAATTAGAGACTAAATTAGTAATATTTGATATGTAGGGACTAAATATGTAAAACGACCTATAACTGGGGACCTTTTATATAATTTACTCTTTAATTTATGTACATGAAAATGTATGAATAATGCATGCATGGCTTGGCTGGTTAGGGGGCGATCGACAAACCTGTTGATTCTTACTGCTGTGGTGAAGTCCATTCCCTTCCTCATCATATGTAGTAACTGAAATATACATATGTAGATGTAACTATTAATAAAATTAATTGGCTAGCTAGCTAGTTTGAATTATACTACTGTACGAAAAAATATTTAATTAAAATTAAAACATACTACATGTAATAAAATATAACCTTCAATATGTTATTTTTATTTATACCAAAGTAAGACTTATAATGTCAAATATTGCTAATACATAATACTAATACATATTGTAAAATGCCCATATCCAATGCTAAATTATGACATCTCGTAGTATCAATACTTCTATTTATGGGATAAAAAATAAAATATCTTATTTTGGTATAAGTTTCATATTTTAGTCTTATCTGTATCTCTAGATTTTTTAATGTACTCCATCCGTTCTAATTTAAATTGTCTGTTTTGGTTTACGATATTTGACTGAAATTATTTTCAAATCATTTTATATGAAAAATTGTGTAGATTTAAAAAATAAAAATTACACTTTTTAAAGTTATATGAAAAGATCTATAAAATTAGTGGTGACATGACTATATTATTTAATCAAACGACTAACGAAAATAAGGAAAGAAAGTGAATAAAGTTTGATCCATGAATAGTAAACACACAATTTAATTTGGGACGGAGGAAGTACTAATTTTATCATATTACATACAATATTCTTAATAAATATTTACTTCGTACGCAGTACTTTCTATGTTGAGAATATTTGTCTAGTTTGACTTGTTCAAATCAAATTAGAAGAACCTTAATCACGAATTACATTACATTTGCATTGCATTGTATTTAAATGATTATCAATGTTCGTTCAATTTGATTAAAAAATTAAACTAGACCACTCTAGATATCGTAATTATGTTTTTTTACATACAGTAATTTTCACATCTTTTTAAATAAGATTGGAAATAATGCGGGTGAGATTTATTCAAGTCGAAACCATGGGAAAATACAAAGAATAGGTTAAATTAGAGACGGATAGGAAGGAGTAATTTTTTATAAAACTTACAATGTGAAGGCCTCACGCATTGGGTTGTGGTACCAAGCAGCGAAAAAACAAGTATTGTGACAACCGAAACACGCCACAAGCCAATTCTCGTCGTCGTCGGAGGCATATTTACGAATACTACTATTGCTTTCTTCATCTTTTTTATTGTCATGTTTTATGCAAAAGACAAAAAAAGGGGAAGACAAGTTTGTAACACTATATATGAAGATTTTGTGAGTTGTGATGGTCAAATGAACTTTAAATTTAAGCTAAAACTTGAATGGCTGTTTTTTAAAAAGGTTTTATGAAATAATGAAGTCATAGGAAATGTGGACTTGTGATTTATATTGGAGAGTGAGAGAGAGAGAGAGAGAGAGATAGAGGAGAGGATTGGGATATTAATTAATTAATGAGACTTGTACCTATATGTGCAGGCAGTCACATGATATATGAGACTTTGTTTTCAAAGCTGATATATATTCACAAGTTTTCTGAGTTGCCCAAAGTTATTAATTGTGAAACGAGAATGTTGGGTATGTATGTATGCACGAGAGAACATATTGCCAATTTATGCCTATTACTCCTTCCATCCCACGAAATCTTTCTGATTTTGATTTTTAAAATATTTAAGGAGAATGTATTTCGATTTTGATTTTCTAAAAATACCCTTTGATCTGATGGATAAAAATAGGATGTGATATGTAAATTTATATTAAAAAAAAGTATAATGAGATGGGTATATTAAGAATTACTAGTAAAAGTAAAAATGACATTTTTAATATAAATGAAAATTTTCTTTTGGGACTGATCGAAAAAGAAAAGAGAAATACTTTGTTGGGAGTATTAATTTGACCATATAATTAATGCCATAATGCGTTAGGGCCTTATATACGCTCCACACATGACACATGTATCTCCTATATTTGCACCTCCCAGTCCTTAGTTCTTACGTCGCACAAAATATTTTCTATTTGAAAAAAAAAACCAAGCTCTAAAAATGTACCCGGAGTATAATTTTAGCATTATTTTCCACTATCTAATTTTTTTATCTTACACATCATATCATACGATGAGCCTATTTTAAAAAAAGGACAAAATTAGAAAATAATATCAAAATTATACATTTTTTAAACTTGTCTTTTTTCAAACAAAAAATATTTTGTGAGACTGAGGGTGTATAAATTAATTTTTCCTTATTTTTTGAACACATACACTAATTTTTTTGAACGGAAATTAATAATAAGTCAAGTTTAATTCTTTGAGGTTTTATATATTTTCTTTTAAAAATTTAGCTAATTTGTTTTTTGAACGGAAATTATTCGTCTAACTTGTCTTTTACGAGTCAAACTGGATGAACTTTGATCATTAATAACTTTTAATTATATTGCATATAATACAAAAAATTAAAATTTTAAAAATTTTGAATAAGATAAATCTAATGAAATAAATTTTATACTCTCTCTGTCCACCATAGATCTTCTCAGACACTATTCACAGGGTCAAACTTAATTCAATTTGTTTATTTATTTTTACTGCTCATTTCATAAAATAATATAATGTTGTCACCTCTAGTTTTATAGAATTTTTCATGTAGTTTATTACTACATAGACTTTATATTAAAATTTTATCCATATATTCAAATAAATTGAATTGAAAATAAAGTCGGTCAAGTCTCGTAACGCACAATGGGAAGATCTTAGGTGGACGGAAGGAGTACTAAAATACATTAACTCATGGGGATCGGAAAGAGTTATTGGATTGAGTCATAAGACAATTGGGTTAAAACACATTAAAAAATTAATTCAATCAATTACTTAGTTCAACTCAATGACTTGTATATCAATTAGTTTTCTTTTCAATTTCCGATGTGGGATACTTTAACATTATCCCAGCTCAGAAAGATGAATTCCCATGCTCCGACTAGAAGGGGCATTGCAAGGCAGAGCTGGCAAATCGGTCGGTCAGGTCGGGTTCGGATTCGGTCACTTTAAGTTTGGGTTATTTCGGGTTTGGGTTGAAAAGTGTATGTTCATGACGCAGTGTTATCGGGTTCGGGTTGAAAAGTTTTAAACTCTGAATTAATTTTTGGATATATAAATCAATATAAGGAATTTATATATGCTTAAGTTTTAGAAAAAAAGTAAGATAATTATACAATATCATTAAAAAAAATTCTAAAAATATAAATTTATAGACTAAAAACGAGTAGTAAAGTGTATAATTTTGAAACATTCTTACTTTAGCGGGTCGGTCAGGTCGGGTTCGGGTTCGGTCGGGTTTGACCCATTTTTAGCGGGTCATTTCGGGTTCGGTCATCAAAACCTTTGTTCAAAATTCAGTGTTTTCAGGTCGGGTTTCGGGTCAGAAACAAGTCGGGTCACTTTTTGCCAGGTCTAAAGGCAGGTGTTCAAGGGAAAGAAAGTGAAGAATCAAGAAAGGAAGAGTCTCTCTAAGAGCACTAGAAATGGTCGTGTCAGCTTTAAGTTGCCTCACAGTTTCACTAGAAATGGGTTTGAAGCTCGGGGGCTTCAAACAAGGGATTCAATCCTTTATTTTTTAAATTTTTTAATCCATATTTTGTAAAATTAAATTAAGAAAACTTAATTAATTAATTAAATTTAAACGATAAAATATTGAGGTATGCGTTTCGAACAACGACACATTATTCCCATACGTCAGGTAGAGCCACAACGCGTACTCATTTGGCTCGAGACCTGACGGGGAAAAGGAGGAACCAGAGCAATTCATGATAAAAAGAGGAGAAAAAATTGAATAATTCTTTTTTTAGAAAGAGGAGAGAAAGATTTGTGTCTTTGGTGTATGTTTAATTTTTAATAATAGAATAAATAATTTAGGGAGGAAATGATTTGTTTTTTAAAAATATTAACGACATTATAGTCGTTGGGTATGGTGTGAAGGAACACACCAATCAAACCATCCCACTCAGTGCCTCCTCAGCTTTCATCACAGCCAATCACACCACCATCACACCGTAGGGGTGTGGATCTCGCCCAATTTTTTTAAACAATTAACTTAAAATAAATAACATCAAATTCACTGATTAATGAGAGGTTACGACCTCAAGCATCAGTGTGGGGTGCCAATGATCACCACTCGTATATTGACCACGTCATGCCTTGGGACAATTGCACCATGCCTAGTGCATACAATCAATACTACCTAACATGCTGGGAAAATCATGTCGGGCTTCATGGGCGGCGTATAAGGCTTGCAGTTTCCTGTATAATCTGGATAACCCATTTGCAATACTTGTACAGGCATTCCCACACTATTTGATCAGACATATGCAGATACTCATTGGGTGAATCCATAGTGTTGTCGTATGCCAATCGTTGCAATGTTGCGATGCACTTTTGCAACGTTGAGAAGCCAACTTTTTGTCGGGCATCATGTCGCAACATAAAAAAGGAGTTGCATCCGCCAAATTCTCACAATGCTAAGGAAAAGACGACAACTCATGCGAAATCTCCGCCTGAATTGTTTGTCGGTGTAGGTTGCATATTCGTAAAAATAATCCTTAACTAATCGATCGTGCCCACAAACGTATTAGTTTCATAATATTTAATATAAATTATTTGTAAAGTAATATTTCAATTAAATATGAAAAATATAGAAGCATACCGATTCTATCTCTATTTAGAGCTTTTCTTCTACTACGTGGTTTGTCGTTTTCTTGTTGTTGCGTAAGAATCTGAACTGCCCGGGCCATGGCATTCATGAAAAGAGCTTCTTCTTGATCAAAATTGGAGGACGTCCAATTTTGAAAAAAAGTATGAAAATTTGGAAAAGTAGAGAGTAGTAGAAAAGAAGTAGATGAAAATTCGAAGTGAAGATGATGATTTAATAAATGAGAGAGAGAATGGAAGAAACAAAAAAATTAAACTAGCCGTTGAACGGCTAGAAATGGGGAGAGGGAGAGCGGTGGTGACTGTGATGGTCATCACCCCCATCAAGGTCACCCTGTAGGGGGCGGTATTCCACGCCGTGATGGCAGGTGATGTGGTGCTACCTGGCCATCACGGCACCACCATGGTGTCCATACCGTGTGGTCTTAGTATATCATATGGATGAATTAAGCTTTTTGAGAAAAATAAAAAATCCCCATGTCAGCCCGATAAAAAGTGTGAAAATATCAACATTTCACATGTGAACTTTAATATCATGAAAACATAACTCTTCATAAATAGCCATAGAGTAGAAAATACTCTTGAGTTTGTAGCATCATAGTATTACAAAATGCATAGTACAATTCACATTTAAAATTCACATTTAAAGCATCATGATCTCAGCCAAAAACACCATCGTTCATGAAAGTATTTTTTCCTCTTGCATGGCGTTAAAAATTTAGGTCAATTGGTTTTAAACACACCGAATCATAAGTCACAACCAATTTGACAATATGTTAGCATAACTCACAAGCTTGAATTTTATCTATGTGAGGCACACTTCTTTACGTTTCTATGGAGTAATAATTAATAGTCCACATTCCTATTCATCTAAATAGATTATAATTACTCTTTTTTTGTAACACTTTTCTTAAATGATGTGAAATCAAATTGTCCAAATTAAACCAAGTATATAAGAAAGCACATTCTCATTTGTACAACCATACCAGTTAAAGTAGTTGGATAACATTTGTTCACATCAATTTTGTACCTGATAGCAACATAAGTTTGTGATATGAATAAGATATGGAACTATAGAAGACTTCAAGAGTCTCCAATTTCCCAATACACAAGAGAGAGAGAAAATCGGAGAGAAGAGAGGGAAAGGTTGAGCTGTAGGGAAGGGAAGAAAATTTGGGCTTAAGTAGATTGATTTTATTGATAATCCTCTTAGAACAATGTTTATTAATCCCTATTTCTAAATTATCTAAGGACCCTATCGGTTCGACTCTCTTTTTACGATCTGGGAAAGAACCGTAGAAAACCCAGAAAGGGGCTTATAATTCCGCCCGACCCCTAAACTAAAAATACAATATCAACGGAACCAAAAATGTAACAAATTACACAGTATGATCGTCCTCCCATGGTCGTCGTCGGTTGCCATGTACTTTTCTCTGTCCTCAGTTCATATCCTCTGCATCCACTTTGTCATCTCCTCAGCATCATCATGCATAACAGTTTGGTGCATTGGTTTTGTTCAAGGGAGTTGATAACCCTTCACCTTTGATCATGGCTCCATGGCTGCTTGTTGAAGTCAAAACCACTGTTTATATCACTTAGTCACAATGATATGAACAAACGTATTGTCGTTTACCTGCCAGATCCTCTCTTTCACGTATAATCAAGAAACAAAGGTGCATCTTGGTGGATGTTGTCGAGTTCACCAATTGGCCTTAGACCACCTTCAAGATCATTCATCTCCAAAAAATCTTCAAGAAAATCTTCTTCCACAGCTTGAGGTTTCAACCCTTCATGACTAACAGAAGATGTCACCTCAGGTAAGACAGCGCCGGTGCTGTAGGGCAAACAAACCTCCCCTGTAGAATCCTCCCGTAGAGTATTATTATTATCCTTAGCACCATGTTGGTCCACAAAACTGCAATTAAGTGGAGGCTCGTCTGCTAAAAGTTGAAGGATTTCATCAAGATCGTCTTCAGAAGGCAGCAACAAGTCATCAGGTGTTGGATGGTCAATAAGCAAAACATCATCATCATCATCATCAGCCCAGTCCTCTTCCTTAAATGGTGCGCCATATTCCTCACTGTTCTTTGGGCCAGGCCCACTCTTCATAAACACCTTGTACAATGCATAGCAATCCTGTTTGGAGCAGCATCTTTTCAACTCGGCTTCGTGTAGAGTATACTCATGCATCACCCAATCAGTTCGTTCGCCTCTTGGCGCACGGCCCCTATAAAAGACCAAAGTTTTTTTGATCCCAACATCACGAGAATTACATGTGATGATACGGCTCTTCCCTGTTGCCTTCCAATAGCCATGCTTGTTGGCCCTGTTCGTCCTCGAACCATTTGGGTACTTTCTATCTCTAGGGCTGAAGAAGAACCATTGTCTGTCACCAGTTTGCAACTTAGAAAGCCCTGCGTTTTTATAAATTTCCAAAACCAGTCAATCTACTTGCCAAGATGAAATCCATAATAACGAGAATTTTAAGTTGAAAGATACCTTATTAAAAAAGTTCTATTCTGGAATACGACAAAGTGACAAACACCAATCAACAACCGAAAATGATAATAAGAGTAAAGATCCTTATAAAAAAAGTTAATACTTTGGCTCTCATGTTCAAGAAATAGATAACTATGTTAAAATTGAAAATGTAAATCTTTTCCATTACATGCTTACTTTTCACTAGTGACACTACGCTGTCATTGTTCATCGGGTCCTCTCGGACTCCTTAGGGGTAGAGGTAAAGCGTGTGAACATCTTATCCAAACACTGCTCTTAGGCTGGATTTATTACTTTTTTTTGTTGGGTTGGGTCAAGAATCTCTTCCCATTATAGTAACATTGATGGGATCAATTACTCATATATATATACATGTATTTCTTGATTCTGACACTAACAATTTTACACCATCATAAATAGAACAAACATTTGATCAAACAGGACAACACAATCAAGACACACAACAAACAAGATCAAAGCAACATATATCCCTTCAAAACAGCACAGGACTAATCATATGCCCACAAATAAAAGATCAAGATTCGTTCATTCTTATTACAAAAAGAACAAAACAAATTCAGATTGCCCAAAAAAACAATTGCACTCCGGTCTAATTCAACTCGAAGGATATCCAGTAAAAAAAAGGACCCGAAATTCAAAATTAAAACATTCAAGAAACACCAAAAAAAGCGTCAATGATCAAAGATTGATGAAAGAGTACCGGGCAATTCCACCGGATCGCACTTGTAAACGTCAGTCTCTGAGATTAAATCCAGCAGATGCCGGCGGCCGCAGATCTTCCGCTTCAGGTAGTACAGGACCAGCTCCTCGTCGGTCGGGTGGAACCTAAACCCGGGAGACAACCTCCGATCGCTAATGATGGCCATGTTTGAGGGAAAAACGGACGGCGGGGGTTTGAATTGTGAAGTGTGATCGATCGTCGAAAGAAGGAACATTCAAAGGGAATTCTCCCGCAATAGTGAACTTAAGCGGACGGCGGGTTTTAGGGGAACTTCGGGGAAAATTAGCTGTACTCTCTATTTTATAGTACTCCGTACTACCTTAGATATCTAGTAAATTTAAACTTTAGGGCCCATTTGGTTAGAGAAAATATTTGCCAAAAAAATTATTTTCAGATGAAAATAATTTCTGAGGAAAACTAGCCTATTTGTTATTATTTGGTAGAAGAAATTTTTTCCCAAAATTTTTTTCTAGTTAATATTTTAAAATTGGTGTTTAAATAAATATTTAGAAACAATTTTAAAATATTTTAGAGGCATAGGAGGACGGACGCGTAGCGAAGCAGCGTGATAGGGAGAGTAAGCAAGGACGGGTGGGGGTAGGGGCTAGGAGGGGGAGGGGGTAGGGGCAAACAAGGGGTGAGTGAGGGGTGCGCTGTGCGCATATGGAGAGTGGATAAGAATTTTATTTGACAAACAAGTCGAAATCATTTTTTTTTTGTTGAGAGAAAATATTTTCCCTTAAATTTGTTTTCTTACCATCTATGTTACCAAATATAGAAAATGAAAATTACGGGAGAATATTTTCTCTAGCCAAGTAGATCCTTATTCATAGTAACATCTATGATCGAATCAATTCACAAATAGAAATAATTTATAAAGACAGATCGAATCACCGAAGCAAAGGACTATGATGGCAAATGAAGTGCTAGACCATCTTCATAGTAGCGCATACGGACAAAAATAAGCGAAAACAGTGAACAATGCACAAAGAATCATTTATGCAGTTCGGAGCAATTTTCCTTCTCTGTAGGCCTACGTCACATGTAATAACTCTCCACTAAATGTTAGTAACGATTACACTGACCAATACAATAGATGTCTCTTTTGAAGTATTGACAAAATCTTACTACGTAAGATTTTTAACTCAAACCCTGTTTGAGCTATTTCATAACATGTTACACTTTTTTTCGAGACCTTCTCTAAAAACGCGCTCGCGAGATTTGGAACATGGACGAGGCAATTAAGAATCCTAGAAGTAGGACAGTGTCTTCAGAATAATTTATCCTAGAAGAAATGATAAATTATTTGTTTGTCAAACCAATAAGAGTCCACGGAAAGAATTTTAAATGAAGCTTTATTGGGAACAAATTGGACCCGGTGGTTTTATCCTATCTTTTGTTGGACTTGGTTTTACCCCAAACTCAACCTATTCTTTTAAAGTTGGAACTCTATTTTGGCTTTTCATTACATTTTTACTCAAAATAAAATATCTGATAATTTAGGTAAGGAAACGTAATAAAAATTTAAAATATAAAAATTAATTAAAAACTACTATTTATGAAAGAAATTAAGAGATTGTAAATATGAAAGACAAAAATATGTAGTCTAGTGTATGTTTGACGGACACAGAACATTTTTAGATATTAATTTCTTATTTGATTGTAGTATTCGTGTGCCCTAAGATAACTTTAGTCTGAAAGCGTGTTTTGCACAATTTGTTGGGTCTATCAACTCTTCTTCGTGTTCCTCGTGTACTGATCATATCTAACGCTGCTACGTAGCAGTGTCACCTCCGAGATTTCCTACAACTTCTCCAAACTCCATCATCTCCGTCGCTTCCCTTATCCATTGTTTCCCTCTTCCTTTTACCCTTGGACACACTTCTTTTATAATTTTTTCCCTGATCTTTATGGAGGTACGAACGGGACAACGGGTAACGAATTGAAGCACATGACGAGATAAAGAGCTTGAGACTTCAAATCAATTAGAGACATTGATAAGTATTTCGGGGTGCCACTGTATTCATTTTATTTGCTATGAAGAGCTATTGCATTTACTATTTTGGTTGATGTGGTTTTAACATTTTGAGATTAGGATTTGTTCGTGGTACAAAGACAGAGGAAATGTATAGTTTTTGGTCAAAGGCCAGGTATATGTGATGGGATTCTAGCTTTATTCAATGCGTTATTTAAAAAAAAAATTAAATAAATCAAACAATCATTTGAAAGGACGTAAATTGAACTACCATAGACTGACTAACATTGTTTTAGTTAGTCTAAAATACAGTGGAGCCCACACTTAGATGTTTGTACTTTTGGTCTGTGTCCACTATTTAGATTCTCTCATGCAAAACAAAGAGAGACTATTTTTGTTATGCTCATCAACTCCTGTTTAGATTCTCTTATGGAAACAAAGAGTTACTATTTTTGTTGTGCTCAACTACATCAAGTGTCATCTGGAAACAACCATTTATGTTTTACATAGTGACATAGGGGTCGGGCTACATCCAACCGACCCCCCTTACCTAGCAAAGGGCAGAAGCCTTTGACACATTGCAATAACGTTGTCGTTGTTTGTAATGGCGGTTTTTTTGGGTAAAGTAAGCTACTTATTTCTATTATTTTGAGATTCTAAAGGTAAAATATTTGTACTCGTATACTTAAAAGTGTCGCCAAAAACTTTAAAACCAAAACCTTTTGCAATCCAACTCTTGGAACCAAAAAACAATATACAAAGTTATCAACAGAGTACTTCTAATATAGTTGTTTGGCACATCATTTGCATTAAAAAAATTAATATCAAAAAACTGCCCAAAAGCTACTCACCAAACACCCCCACAGAAGATTTAGAAAGCTCTGGGTTCCCACCCACACAAATCTAGAAACCCAAAAGTTCCAGGGGAAAAGACCAAACACTTAATCTTGGAAATATGTTTGCACATTAATGGGAAAACAGAATGAGTGTCATCAATTTTCAGAAGCAGGAATTGGCTAGTACATGAGAGGTTTGAATGTTTAATAAGAACATTAGTAATGGCAATAACAGCTACCATAAAAAAAAAGAAACTCTTGCTCTAACTGAAACTATCATCGCCAAAAAATAGAAACAAATAATCGGTACGTAACTGTACCACTAGGATTCAAGTGCACTTGTGACACTGGAAGTAACTGAGTTCATAATGAATAGCAGAAAAAAACATTTCGGAATGTATATAATGAGTAGGCATTGAAGGATATGGGATGATAAATCTTAGCTCTCAGGAAGCTTTGTTTGCACAAGCTCGGAAGGAGGGCGTAAAATGCAGACCATTTCCTTTGTCTTTCCAAAATAAACCTGCAAGTTTCAGTAGCTTTTATTATCACATATCAGCCTCTTTAAACATACTACCTATAACCATGTCCTGCAAAATGTTTCCCCGTTGGAACCGATGCAGTTATTGTGAAATGTGAAATTGTTAGTTGAGATTTATGCATAGAAGCGATGAACAATATGGGCTACAATAGTGGAACCGATTTTGGGACAATCCCAATTAGGAAATGTGGTACCTTTTAGTGGAAGGGAGTATTACGAGAAAATCAGGAATCATTATTTATGCAAAAACTATAATGCAGTGGAAAACTTTCCTTGAGTGGCATCTTTGGGATCAGCCAATGGAAGAAGTGTTGGGTGGGTCCCTCCAAATAGAGGGCCCGCGTGTTATACATACCAAATGGCTTATCAATTAAGCAAAAGAAAACTAAAGGTCAAGTGATAAGATCACATTGGCAAAAGAGGAGGAAAGCAAATCGTCTCCAGGAGTGAGGCCGCAAGCTCAAGGCGGTGAAAGAGATCTATAAAAGGAGTTATGTTCCTTGTCTGAAGATTATGGTGAGCTACGGTGAGAGAGCTCCCATCTAGGGAGAGAGTCTAATATTGTGTTTGTTGAGGTAGTAGACTCTGCACCAATTTCAGTGAGAGTAATGTTGTTGAGAAAGTGCTCCAAAATAGCTTATGTGTGTTTTAAACTTAGTTGAGAGTTCTAAACACTTTGTAAGAGGGCTTTACTATTTGTCCGTTCAAAATTGTACTGTGTTTCAAATAAAAATAGAGAGGTGTGGATGTAGGTTTATAGGTTTATTGAGAAACCGAACTACGTCAAAAAATATTGCGTGTTCTTGTGTTGTTCTTATTTTCTTCTTTTTGCGTATATTATCCTAAATAGGTCTCCCCATAAAAAGTATGACAATCTATTACCTGATCGAGCGAGTTTCTAAGCTTTCCCTCCATTTCCTCAATCATCCTCCCCATGTTGCACAAATGACCCTCCGAGATAGGGAGATGCATGCTCATCTATCACATACAGGAACATTAATAATAAAAATGGCACCTATGAATTCTCAATACACTGTAAAGAAAAGCATGATCAGAAGATTTAATGCCTTGGGAACTCAAACATGGTAGCTATCCACTCTACTGAATGTTGGTAAAAGTAAATGCACAAAGAGACTCCACGTGAATATTTAAGTCTTGTTTTCTGGGAGACAGAGTGGAACTTGGCAAAATGAATATTTGATTTTTGTTCTAGGCAACACATTGGAAGTTACTTAAGCGTCAAGATGCCCGGGGAGGAAATTTGCATGGCAAGTAAAAATGTACTAGTCCCTTCATCCCAAAATGAAGTTGCATTTTCTTTTTTTAATGTCCCAAAATAAGGTTTAGACTTTTTTCACTTTCCAGTTTAGGAAATAAATATATGGCTCTTATCATTTCTCTCTTCTAAATACTACAAAAAATTCAACTACACACTTTTCACCAAACACCTTTCACTTTTTAACACTTTTTGGGATGGAGAGAGTATAACACACAATAGCCAAAGATATTCCTCAGAAACACATGAAATTAATGCTGTAATTACAAAAACAGTTAACCTTAAAAAAAGGTAGCCTGATGCACAAAGTGTCCCCGCTTAGTAGGAATGGCACTAGGCAGGATCTGAGCAGGATCCCTATGAAGTCCTGAACCAAGATCCATTTTATTATTTTTTGTTTGGACCCAGATCCTACTCAATCCAATGGGTCTTTAGATGTCCGATCCATGTCCATTTCCTCTGGTTCCAACGGGTAAATGGATCTTTAATGGATCCACATTATTTATACTTAAAATTAATATAGTAATGATATACAATACACAAAGTGTATCTACACTTAAATTGACAAAATACTGAAAAAATACATAAGGCTTAAACAGATACTATATACTAAAACTGTTAACACAAAGTTTTAACAAAACATTCTTCTTAGGGAAAACATATATAAACCTCTTTACAGATTTAACAAAAAAAGAATATTTAAAGATTAAGTATAATTTTTAATTAGGGAATACAGATTTAATGAGATATTAATATGTTTTAAGTATAGAATAGTATAGAAAATAAATAAAGA
Organism: Cuscuta campestris; assembly: GCA_900332095.2. Taxonomy (NCBI): domain Eukaryota; kingdom Viridiplantae; phylum Streptophyta; class Magnoliopsida; order Solanales; family Convolvulaceae; genus Cuscuta; species Cuscuta campestris. Next base: position 2,431,194 of record OOIL02005488.1, read on the forward strand.
AACTAGAAACAAGTCTGATTAAGATGTTGTGGGCTAGAGATTGGAGGTTGACCGGCGTTTAAGGATTCTTTTTTCCTTTTTCAAATTTAGGGTAGAGCACATGTATAAATTATAACCATGAACTCAGGGCACATAATGGGCAAAATAGAAAAGGGATGGACTTCCCTTGCTTCTTACTCTCTATAAAGTTTTGGGCAGTAGGGTCACGGAAACAAACTTTCTTTTTAAAGGAGTAAGACTACATATATCTTGACCACAAGACCCCAACGGAGTTGGGATTATACTAGGTTGTTGTTGTAATCATGAACTCACGGGCCCTAAGGCCATGTCATATTTAACCATACATGGTTGGAGGACAATTTTTAAAAATAAAGCTATAGGAGCAAAAGATAGGAATGTTTGGAGATCTAGGATTATAGTACCCGGGAAGACCTATGGGCTTTATTTTGTAGTTTACGATGGTGTTTTTTTTGCCTTGGTCGGTAGCTTGCGTGTGTCTACTTTCTATGCTTTGAGTTTTGTTGCTAGTGTCAGTTTGAATGCATATTGTGTTTTTGTTCTTGCTTAGTTCGTGCTAATTTGTTTTATGTTTTCTTTGTCCGCACTATTGTGCTTAAGCTGGAGTTTTCTTGGAAACAACATTTCTAGTGTCAAGTAAGGCTAAGGTTTGGTGGTGGTGGTGGTGAAGCTAAAATAGGTTATATTGATAATGTTTTAGCTTCGGGGAAATAATTGACTAAATTGAAATGGGACATCAAACCTCCCTTGAGTCCCTTCTTACTTTCTATCTTTTGGGAAGTAAATGCAACTATGCATCAATGGTTTAACCAAAACGGTCTCCCTCCTAATCCATGTTTATTACAAGGATAAGATTGTGTACATCTTGATCCCTGACTAAGGAGTTGGTTTTATACAGGGTTGTTGTTGCACCGGAAAGTTAGAACACAAATTAGACAATTATTTATTTATTTATCATGGAGTAGCAAAAAGAAAAACTTTAACGGAAAAGAAATGATAACAGTGAGGAGAATATCAAATAATGAGTTTATATCAAAGGTAGCCCTGAAATAAAAAGAAAAGGGAATTCTTAAAATGGACGGGCCAAAAGAATCAAATGAGCATAGAAATGTTCATAATATTTGCATTAGATTCCTTATATAATTATTATTGATAGATTTCTAGGAGTATTAGTTTATTTTATTTTATTTTAAATTATGTATTTGTGTATTTGTTTCCTAGAAGATTTCTTAGAATAATGGACTACATTTATGATTTTGTATATTGGACTTGGGTGGAATTTCTTTTTCTTTTTTAGAAAATAATTAAAGATAGTTACAGTTCTAACCACCAAAATTCTTGTTCTCTTCTCTCTGTTTAGTGTATTACCTCTGCTTAAAGAAGAGGACAGCAACCACCACAGGGAACTACTAGGGAAGCATCATCCCCCAGCAGAAGCTGCAATCCAAAAGGAATGTCCTGTGACACAGATTTTCCCTAGAACATAACATACAGAGCATCAGGAAACAATGTTTCAGAGAAATCATGAAACACAAAAGAAAAGTGGCCCTAACTTTTCTTCAACCCTTTCCTGAGGTACTCATGACTCGTCAACTTCCCTAACCAACAACAACAACAAAGCCTTATCCCACAAAGTGGGGTCGGCTACATGGATCAAACGACGCCATTGCGCCCTATCGTATATCATATCTGCTGTGAGATTGTTCACGCGAACTCGCGAAGGTCTCCCTTGATCAATGCTTGCCAAGTCCTCTTAGGTCTACCTCTTCCTCCAACCACATGCCTATTCACCATTTGATCAACCCTTCTCACGGGATGCTCTATTGTTCTTCTCTCCACATCTCCAAACCACCTAACCTAAGACGAGTTTCCACCATTTTTCCTACAACAGGTGCCACTCCAACTTTAGCTCTCATATCTTCACCCTTATTCTATCCATACGCGTATGACTGCTCATGCAACGAAGCATCTTCATTTCCACCACACTAACCTTGTGTTCATGTTCACCCTTTGTTGCCTAACACTCTGTCTCATACAATATAGCTGGTCTAATAGCAGTACGGTAAAATTTTCCCTTTAGTTTTAAAGGTACTTTTTTGTCACATATAAAGCCCGAAGCCCTCCGCCATTTTGACCAACCGGCTTGAATCCTATGATTAACATCATCCTCTATTTCTCCATTGTCTAGAATGATACACCCAAGATATTTAAATCTCTTTACTTGTGGTATAGTATTTTCTCCAACTTTCACCTCGATGTTACTGGCTCTCCTTCTGTTGCCAAACTTGCACTCCAAATACTCTGTTTTAGTGCGACTTATACGCAAGCCATGCAACTCTAAAGCCTGTCTCCATGAATCCAACTTCTCATTCAAATCCTCTCGTGATTCACTCATAAGGATGATGTCATCGGCAAAAAACATGCACCATGGTACAAATTCTTGGATAAGCACGGTAAGAACGTCCAATACTAATGTAAAAAGATATGGGCTTAACGATGACCTTTGGTGTAATCCTACACCGATGGGGAATTCCCCTGTTATCCCATTTTGACTTCTCACGCTCGTTGTAGCCCCCTCGTACATGTCCTTAATTGCACGAATATAAGCAATCCTTACTCCTTTTTTCTCTAGAACCTTCCACAAAAGCTCTCTTAATACCCTGTCATATGCCTTTTTCCAAATCAATAAAAGTCATGTGTAGATCTTTCTTTTCACTTCGGTACCTCTCCATCATTCTTCTCACCAAGTATATAGCCTCTGTAGTCGATCTTCCTGGCATAAAACCAAATTGGTTCTCTAACACCGAAGTCTCTTGTCTCAACCTCCGTTCAACCACTCTTTCCTATAACTTCATATGACTCATAAGTTTGATCCCTCAGTAGTTTCCACAACATTGAATATCTCTCTTATTCTTGTAAATAAAAATCAAAATGCTCTTCCTCCATTCGTTAGGCATCTTCTTAGATCTTAAAATCTCGTTAAAAAGCTTAATTAGCCACCAAATGCCTTTTCCTCCTAAGTCCTTCCAAACTTCAATCGAAATGTTGTCTGGGCCCACTGCTCTGCTATTCTTCATTTGTTTTAGGGCTTCCTTAACTTCAGTTTCTCAAATTCTTTGATGATAATTGAAGTTTTGGGTCCTCCTCCCTCGTGTGTAGCCGATCGGAGCATGAGAGATTCACATGCTCCTCATTAAACAGATCATTGAAGTAGCTCTTCCACCACTCATTTATGCTTTCATCGGAAACCAAACGGCATAAATTATACTTTATTCATACTTAAATAAATGCAATGGAGGGGGGTTTTACACTATTCATGCACTCACATTTGATCATCTTTTGTGATTTAAACAAAAAAAGAGATAGCCATGTGGGGTATTTTGAAATGCACCTCAAAATAAACTTTCTTAATATCAAGTTTTTATAAGATTTACCATAACATAATTGAAAATATTAAAAATTTAGGCAAATGTGAAAATCTTGATGTTGCATTAATTTAAGAAGGAAGTATCAAATACTATTCGTTTATTTGCACAATTGTACTCCGTACTAGAACGGATTCTGAATAGCATCGCCAGTCCACTGAAGACATTAATAATACAAGTATTTGATAGCATTCATGTGGAGCAGATTACATTTCTTCTTCTTGAAGGATTTAAACACAAAATAAAAGCAAAATACCTGTCTTCTTATAGATCCTGACAAATTGAACGTGCCAGACGACTCATTATTTGTAGTCAAAGATAGCATCACACTACTAGTTAAGGAGTAATGTGCAGTCCCTTCATCCTCTGGACCCACCTAAAAAAATTAACCAGAATCAAAAGATGGTTCTTGGATATAGGCAGGCACTGTCATATATGACGAGATAAAAGAGGTTTTATCTTCTCTTTTAATGTACTCCAGCAGTACCTGGATAACATGTATTGCATCCCAGGAACCTTCCTGCAGATGACCTCTTCTACCATGTCCAGATTTTGAGCCATCTATTTCATCAAAGGGGGTGACAAATTAGAACAAATGTAGAATCAACATTACTTCCGTGTGGCAGGCACTCACCTTTTTTTATTAAGAAGCAGGCAATGAAGCCATCATTCTCATCTTCCCACATGTATACCGATGAAATGCCTCCTTCATAATACCTAAGAATAATTTGGTTAATGAAATTGACACCCAGCACACACACAAACACACATTAACTCATTCCAAAATTAAGTAATCATGCTATTATATAAATGTTCTTCAAGTGACGTCTTTAAGACTGGCCAAGATAAATAGTGAGCTCACTAGGCCAAAGTGAACCAAATAATTTAAAAATCATATCAACTGTAAATTTACAACACAGACAAAGGATGAGGTAAATAAAGGACCTCACTGGTCACGATAAACAGCAAAAACTTCATTTGCTTCAATCTCAAGTTTCCTTAGGTCTGCAGATGGAAAAGCTCCATCTTCTAGAGGTGGGTGATATTTATTGGACAAAGGCGACCTGCCAGAGAGAAAATCATATTTAATATCATAAAATGGCATCCTATGTAACAATGGATGACAAAATAAAGATAAACTCAAATCTCATCAAAGGAACAATATATTGTACACTATGATGACCTAAATATTTACAATGCAAGCTCGTTTGGCATGTGATACATGCTGGGCAGAAGGACAGTGCTTGGATGCATAGGTATTCTTCTGGCAGCATAGCAGTACACGAGGTGATAAGTTGTGCAGAAGGAGCCTTTTTATAGTAGTCTTTAAGTTAGTGATACTAGATAGATTGCTTAATTAGTTGGAGAATAACTGTATAATTAGTCCTTTACTTACTCTTTAGTTATTGTATTTGATTAGAATTTGGTTGTATTTAATTTGGACGGAAAACATTCATTATTATTATTAAGATAGTAACTGCAGCAAATAATTTTGGCTCGACTCGTAATTCATATTTGGAAAAAACCATATCAGAATTCGAACAGTATTTGTGATTTGTTACCTTACCGAATAAGAATACGAATATGCACGTATTTGATCCACTACATAATCGGATATATTTGGTATACAGTTGTCTGTCATACTCAATATTAAATTAGTTCTGAAAAATATACAGTATTGACCGTGTGTGAATGAGGAGGCTGAGAATTGAAAAGTGAGTGTCGTCTGTCTCTCCCCAAGAGAGCATTCGATTTGCAGATCAGGCAGATCGTCACTCCCAGGCTCGGATGTGCAGAGTGTCTCTTCGTCTATGTCCATCTAGCCTTGTGCTCTGCTCTTCTCTCGATCTACGTTTGACTTTGCATTTATATCTTAGATTTTTAAAATAAAATTATAGTATTTTTGAAGGATTTCAATACATTATTCCAGATGGTTTTGAATAAAACTTGAACTTTGTGATTGGATTTGTTTCAAATTCGAATATTTGTAAACGAATTGAATTTTATAAGTATAATAATCGAATCTAATCCGAATACAAACTTATTCGAATTGAATCCAAATACTAGTCAAAAGTTGTGAATAGAAATAAAAATACTTAATACTCCATATTTGATTTGACTCATTAACAACCCTACTCAATATATAATGGGATATGAGTTACAACTTAATGCAAGCATAAACAACAACCCAATTGGATCCAAGAGAGGCTGTTTCTAAGAGACCCTCGGCTCAGCTGCACGTGTAGAAGATCACAAGAGATACAGAAAGCAGAGGAGCACAAATAAAAAAACAGATATAACACCAAGCACCTTGAGTCAAAAAGCAAACAAAAGTTAACAAAGGAAAAGTACTTTAAGCAAATAGCACCAAGCATACAAGGCATACGTAGCACACAATACTAACTACAGAAAACTACCCCCTAGTCCAAGGCGCCTACCCGTCAACTCTAATTCTGGCTCTCCAAACACTCTTATCTAAGGTCATATCCTTAGTAAGGACAAGAAGTGCTAAGTCCAGTCTAATCACCTCCTTTCAATTCTTCTTAGGTTTACCCCTTACTCTACTTCCCCTGCTAATGTAAGCATCTCATAACTCCGCCATCTCACATGCCCGAACCACCTCAACCTAGCTTCCTGCAGCTTGTCTTCGACAGGTGCCATGCCTACCCGTCCTTGGATACCCTCGTTTAGAATCCTATCCAACCGTGTTTGCCCCCACATGGCCACATCCACCGTAACATCGGCATCTCCGTCGCATGCAGTCGACCCACGTGATTTTTCTTAACCACACGGCACTCTGCCCCATACATCATAGCTAGCCTAACTATGGACCGGTAGAACTTACCTTTCATTCTAGGAGAAATCTTGTTGTCGCACAGCACAGCACACCTGATGCCAACCTCCACTTAGCCCAAGCTGCTCCAACACGATGATGTGCAACATCACCATCCACCTCCCCATCCCCGCGTGAATGACCAAGCCGAGATACCAACTTATCAACCTTGGGCACTGGGTGAGAATCAATCCTAACTTTTACCCTGGGTTCCATCTCCCAACCACACATAAACATGTCAATTAAATAAGAGTTTTCAGATCCCATGGTGCCGTCGAAGGGGGGAAACATCATTTAAAAAAACTATTAAGCTGAAAGTACGAGTAGAAAGAAGTGGAATTCAAGAAAACTTATGGTTGTAGAAAATCTCTAGTTTCTTCAATAATCAAAATATAATAGGATAAAAGTTACGGCTAGAATTATTCGAGAGTCTTTTTATACTAGGTTCTCCTCTTAGCCTAAGATATAAACCGCCAGCAATACTAATAAGACAATAAAAGAAATAGCACGACAATAAAAATAAGCTCTTATGTCATTCTTTCCGGCTTGAAATGCGACAAGAAAACCTTTGCGACTTCAGCATAAATTCCTGGATCAACTTGTTTCAGCTCTTCTTCTGCAACCCAGGTACTTTCACAGGCTGGTTTGCCTAACCATTTCACCAAGAATCATCTATAAGCAGTACCCCTTCTAGAGCTCACTTCTTTAGCATCCAACACATCTTCAATAACCTCAGTCTTAGCCTTGAAAAGCTGCTGCACCTGATCTGAAACCTCAGCAACATCCCCATCAAATCCATCAAAAGAGAACAAGTCTGAAACATTACAGTCTGGGCTGATATGCAAATCCTAGGGCAGCTCGATCACATAAGCATTAGAGCTTATCTTCTTCAACACCTTACACGGCCCAATTGTGATAAGTGCCACTTGGAAACCTTTCTCACCTCATATGCATGAGAACCGAGTCCCCCTCCTCATACTCCTTGCTTCGGCGATGTAGATTGGCCGCATTAGCATCATTCTCATTGCTTGATTTCAGGGAAGCTATTATCTCTTCAAGGACTTGTCGTATGTGATGAGCAAAAGCCTCTCCGTCATCCCCCACTCTAATTTTGAGAAGTGAAGAAACCATATCAACCACATGTTGAGATGTGAGTCCATAGGCAGCGTGGAACAGAGTCTTATTCATTGATGATCTGAGTAAACCACAAACCCTCAATACGTCGGGTAATGATCCCAATGTTCAATAGCCTTTACCAAAGCATAAAACTCTAGATCAAAAGTCGAGTAGCTTCTCTCTGAAAAATTCCATCGGCATTCCTTCTTGGCAGAGAACAACCTCAATTCCCGCGTGAGATGCATCACATTCAAGGACAAATAGCCTCTGAAAATCTGGAAGTCCAAGAATGGGTATTCCGTCATCAGAATTTTAACCACTTCAAAGGCCTTTTGGGCTGATTTCGACCAATCAAAGTTGTCCCTCTTCAAACATTCAGTGGTTGGACTCACAACACTACTGAAATTCTTGATAAATCTCCTATAAAATAAAGCCAAACCATTAAAACTTTGAAGATCTCTAAAATTCTATGATGTAGCTCACTCTGTAATGGCACAAACCTTCTCAATATATAGCTTGATGCCATCATAAGAGATAACTAACCCCCAAAAAAGATGACTTCTTCACACAACTTCAAATTCATAATAAACTCTGCTTTTTTAACACCTCAAAAACTAGTTGCAAGTGAGGGAGATGTTCTTCCTTTCTTTTGTGGTACACCAATATGTCGTCAAAGTAAACAACAGAAGAATTCAGAAACGGCTTAAGTACCCCATTAATGACCCGCATAAACGTGCCCAGTGCATTAGAAAGGCCAAAAGACCATCCGGAGTCTTGAACGCTGTCTTCCACACATCTCCAACTCTCAACCTGATTTGCTGGTGCCCACTCTTCAAGTCAATTATTGAAAATACTCTAGAACCAGCCAATTGATACAGCATATCATTTAACCGAGGGAAGGTAAACACGCATTTGATGGTGAATTGGTGATTTTATTAATTGCATGGTTGTCCACACACATCCTCCACGAAGCATCCTTCTTTGGAGTAAGTAAAACTAGGCATACACGCGGCCTCAAACTTTCACGCACCAAACCTTTAACCAACAACTCTTCTACTTTCCATTTTTATTATGGAACCATTTTTTATCATTCAATGTATTTTTAAATAATAAAAATAAATAATGGTCCAAGCTTGTAAAATTTGACATTAGTCCCCTTCCAATTTTTGGAACAACATTTAGATGATGTTTTTAAAGCCTTTAACTTGATAGAAGAGGCTATTAGTAGTTTATGATGCTGTGAACAAATGCTTACGAGACTAATGACACCTTTCATGAGAATACCTGCTTTCCCATAATCCCATTCTCTTGACATATGTTACGTTTTCAATGTTAGGTTTTATTTATGCACTTTATATATGTATACAACATATATGGTATATACAATAATTTATCTTTTCCACATTGCTTCCACCATATGCCACAGCACCATCTGCCATATTTGTATGTCAAACTTTTGGCTAGGCTCCATAATATGTCATGGATAATACTGACATGGTAAACTGGATAGCAGAGAGAACATAGCAATGGTCTGTCAGTCAGCATCAGTACAGATATGCTAAGACATTTTTCCAAATAAAAATTATAGTAGATATTTTCTACAACATTTCCACCACATGATAGCAGAATTATAATTCTAGCTTCTAGTAAAATCAATGAAGAAATGATACAAGATGAGACCTGAATGTAGTACCTATAGGAGTCAGCATCTCTGTTATATTCACATAATATGAATTCCTTCCCAGTTTCCAGATCACACATAACCTGATAAATAGTTATATACAATTTTTTTTTTAAATGAGACTTATCTAAGTATCCAACAAGAGATCACGCTCATCAATATTATATGCTTCAAAAAATTCTTGAGTTATGGCATATTCAAAGATCATGATAACACACAGGTAACTACAGAAATCTGAAATAAACTATACATTATGAAGTATAAGAACAATCTCTCCTGCTTTCTCTCAATGCAAGGATATCTCTTATGACATTATAGAAGCCAATGAGAATCTCCAATGCAAAAAAAAAAAATAGTCATCCACTCATGTCCTAGCCTCACTAAGGCTGAGGTATCTATATGAATAGACTTACAATGGAATGAATTGACTCGTGATGACCACACTCTAGTAGCAGAAATAACTGACCATGATGAAAATAGCCATCAGAAAGTAGTGGGACCAACATCTATGACGAGAATACTTTAAAAAGGTATTTTAAATACTCGGAGCAGAATGAAACTTTTTGTGGGTAGAATAGAAAATGAGAAAATGTTATTGTACGGATAGGTCTGAAAAGGCCATGGTAGTAGGTAGTTGGTCAATTCCTAAACGGCTAAACTACAGCCTTATAATAGGCAAGTTACAGCAGAAGTAAGGAACAACGTGAAATCTTCCACTTAAGTGTTTCAGTCTTTACTTGGTGACTGAAGTACTGAACAAGTTGGTTTAATAGCTTAAAAGCTCCAAGGCTTTAGTTGCATCTGGGAGCCTTGATTCATGATGTATTGCATATTTTCTAACTTAGACAGCCGCTACAATATAAATTTAAGGCACAATTGCACCCCCCCCCCATCGGGGCTTAATAGTGTGTTACTCCGTATTATATAAGCCAATTGAAGTGCTTGATGTAACTGCAGTTTACATCTTAGTAAATTTTAGTCCAATGGAACAATTTACCACCTATTAATCGAAGATGTACCATTTTCCAGATTAATTCATTGCACTCATTGTAATATTACACCAGTAGGAGTATATAGCTTCTGTTTGGATGATACTCCCTCCGTCCCATAAAAAGGTTCCACATTTTCTTTTTCATTCGTCCCGACAAAAAGGTTTCACTTTATATTTATAAGAATCTTTTGAAGCTTATATTATTTCTTTACTTTGGACAACTTTTAACCACACAATTTCACTTTTCTTAATAGTCCTGTCAATTCCGTTAGGGAAGCATTTTGTGGGATGTGGGGAGTACAACTTTGGGTTACAACTATAAATAGTAGTCTTAGGTTTCCATTCTATCCCGGATTCTTTCTCCCTCTCTGTCTCTCTATGAATTCTTCCTCATTTTTCATCCTTCCATACAAACTCATTAGATTTCATAGAAGCTGGTTCAAGGAGCTAAGACCATTACATAAATGCAAGCACACTCCAAAATGGGACAAGTGAATTAACTACATGGCTTAAACCCTATAACAAAACAAAACCTTCATTGAAATTTTTCTCAAAATGAGTGAAAATGTCGCTCAGTTAAACAAATTAATGGATTGAAACTCCCAACTCCTTATGTCAACAAAATCAATTAAACAAAAATGTATTGAAGATACAGAAGCATTTATGGACGTTTGTGCAGACGAAGATTTCTATAACCTAAAAGAGAGTTACCTGGAGAGGCTGATCCAACTGCGAGAGGAGATCGGAAGAATGATCCGGCAAGAGGCTGAGCAATGCGGATAGAGCCGTCTCCATGTGCTTCGGCGGCATTCTTCTCATCAATCCGAGAGCTGCCTCCATTGACTCGGCTGTCGCCAGGAGTTGATACTCGATGCGGAATGAAACCAAGCTTCAATTTTGTACGTGAGTGACGGAACAAATATTGTGACTTGTGAGCAACTTAGAACAAATGATTGGGAACAACTTTTAAAAATAATTTTGTTCTTTGAACAAAGAGTAAAAAAATAGAGAAAATTTCTTTCATTTTGCATATTTAATCTCTACATATCAAATATCAATAATTTAGTCCTCAATTATCATATTATATTCCATGAATGGTCCCAATATTTCTTTTGCACAGGGCCCTTCTAGACCTAGGACCGGCCCTGAACCCAACTAGTTGTTCCCTTCTCTTAATCGTTGCCTCTGCCTCCCCCTCCTCGGCGACGCTCCCCTCCGATATTGGAATCGAGTGCAATGAAAATCGGGGTGCTTTACGTTTATGCATTTCATTATGTTCGTTGTAATCGCTGAAAGATTTAAATTCTACTTGTTCTGTTCCAAAATTAATTTGCTCAGTTTATGAAACCTGAATGGTGTTATATTAAATTCAATCTTGATGAAATTAATGATACAAAACTTTTTTTATAAAATTATGTATTTAAAATTATATAAAAAATTTATAAATTGAGGTTGTGTTTAATTGTGAGAAAAATACTTTCTTTAAAGAATATTTTTCAAATGAAAATGATTTCCAAGGAAAATTATTTTTCAATCCTATTTTTCATTGTTTGGTAGGAAGAAAAATGTTTTCTTAAATTTTTTTTTCTTTTATTATTATTTAAAAACAAAAATTCTAAACTTACCAATTCTAGATGGTAAATTCTATAACAGAGGAAAAGAATATAAAGTTAATGATTCAAAATCCGCGGGTCAAAATAAAATCAAGTGAATCCTTTTCATATCACAAAAATGAAACATGTCTTATAAATTTTGGGTCTTACATATTTAAAATATAAACTTTAAAATTTAAAATTTAAAATTTAAAAGTTAAAATTAAAACTAAGAAATAAAAATTAGATCTTAAAATTTAAAAATTAAAAAAATTAAAAAATTAAAAGTAAAATCAAAATTAATTTTTTAAAATTAAAAATTTAAAAACTTAAAGTTACAATTTCAAAATTAAAAGTTAAAGAATTAAAAATAAAAAACTAAGAAATAAAAATCTAAGATTAAAAGTTAATATTTTTAAATTAAAAATTTAAAATTTGAAAAATTAAATTTAAAAATCAATACTTGAAATTTTTAATTTATTTCTAAAAATAAAAAATTAGAAATTTAAAATTAAAAACTTAAAGATTACAAATTATAAGTCAAATATTAAAAATAAAAAAACTCAAAACTAAAAATTAAGAATAAAAAAAGTAAAAAAACAAAAAAAAATTGAACATTAAGTTCAAAAACGGATTTTATTTGAGTTTAAACATTAAGTTTAAAAACCCAACCAAACTCAATGTCGTGATTATATCCTTTATCCTTTATATATAAATTTGAGACTCCTAATTCTAAGAATTTGACATGTGGAGATATTTATGTGGCATTGTTTTACAAGTTCTCATGTATTTAGGTAAAGCAATAACAAAAAATTAAAAAACAATTGTTAGAAATTTATGGAAGACAATGAGTTACGCCATACAAATTATGTAAATATTTAATATACTTAAATAAATCTTCAACGTGCACTCAAAAAAATAAAAGCGGGATTATATACTTAATATACTACATATAGAAATAGACATGAGATTAAACTAAAATTTTAATTTTTGTTAAAAATCAAATTATTAAACTTTTAAAAATTTTTTAGAGAGTATTAGAGAGTATGAATAAATATTCTTTTTTTAGAACAAGGCACTATTAACACCAACTCTCAAAGTAGTTGAAATGATAAATGAATGTGTCATATCCTTCATCCGTAACGATGAAAAGGAGTACTTGAATTCTGATTCTTCATGCCAAAAAATGCAGATGTAGGTGTTGATGGAAATTAGATAACAATTGAGTTTTTGAATGAAATTAAATGTTCATGAATCCCAAACCATAAAATAGTTTTAAATGTCCATCCGTCCGCAAATAAATTTTCCGTCCACTATTCACGGGGTCAAACTTTATTCACTTTGTTGGCCTATTTTCGTTACTCATTTGATAAAATAATATAGTCATGTCACCTCTACTTTTGTAGATCTTCTTATATAGTTTTTTAATATGTAATTTTTATTTTAAAATTTCACATCATTTTTCATATAAAATACTTTAAAAATAACTTCAGTCGAACATCATAACGCGCAACAAGAAATTTATTTGTGGACGGATAAAGTAAGTTTATTTATAAATATTACATTGAAGATAATTTACAAAAATGACAAAAAAAATTGTTTGACCCCATAGTAATAGTTATTGTAAATACATTGAGTTTTTTTACTCCGTATTACATAAAGGTATGTGGAAATCACACGCTCCGAGCAGACAGAAATACATTCACGCACAATAGCCTTTCAAAATAATTTTCTCGCACGCGGCTGCTGCCGGGCACCCCTTACAATCCGCGTCTGTTTCACACTTTCCGCAACCGCCTGCAGGCTTCTTTTTCTTCTTCAGCTCTGTATCTGAAAAATGAAATTAAGAAAAACAAAAAATGGTAATATTGCACCAATTCTTCAAAATAGGAAACTAACACTATGTTTGGTTCAAAGAATTTGAGAGGGAAAAAAAAAGAAAATGAGAAGGAAAATATTTTTCTTATTTGGTTAGAGAGGAAAAAAAGAAAAGTGGAAGGAAAAGAAAAAGAGGAGACAAAATGTACTAAGATGAAGGAAAACTAAATTCCTCCCATTTTGGCGAGGAAAATGAGAGAAAATCATTTTCTTTTCTTTTCCTACCAAATTCCTTGAACCAAACATAGTATAAGGGTCTCTTTGGTGAATAAAATTTTTTATCAAATTTCAATAAAAGATGTTTGGTGAAGATAAAAATGATTCCAGATATGTGATCCAAGCCGCTCGGGTCACTCAGAACCAACCCAAAAATCACCTTAGACGAAGTAAATTAAGTTTTAATATATAAAAATATAAGATTAAACTACTTGTACACCAAAACTTGTACTCCATTTTGTACCCTAAAGACATACACCGACATCATGTACTAGTGTGGTGATTTACATTGACAAAAAAATGTCTGTTCAATTTTTTTAATTGAACTAACATTTTGTCCCGGTGTGAACCGTTAAAATGTCGGTAGGATACATTTTTTTGGTGTATCCTAGCATGGTTGAAAAATATACTCCCTCCGTCCTAAAACTATCTTCCCAGTTATTATTCACACCGTCAAACTTAAATCACTTTCCTTGTCTATTTTCGTTACTTATTTGATAAAATAATATAATCTTGTTATCTCTCGTTTTGTATAACTTTTGATGTAGTTTTTAAATATATAAAATCTATTTTTTAATTTTACTCTTACAATCAAATAAATTAAATTAAAAATAAAGTCGGTCAAACCTCGTAATACCTAATCGGGGATCAAATCCAACACAATGGCCCATCATGTCAGATCCAGCAATATTGTTGTTGACGCAGAAGTGGCCGGAATAAGCGGTGTTGGCGGCTTTGCAGTCATTGTGAGACTGGCAGAGCTGCCCGGTGAGGAACACTTGCTTCTTGTTTGGCCCTACGCTCATTTGTGGGAGAGGTATGGAACCCGCCGGCGCCACTGCAAATAATAGAATATGGAGTCTTTTAGAAAAGGAAAAAAAAAGTTCAATCTTGAATAATCAAATTCGATTGATTAAGGCACCGTTTGAGAATAACATTTTCGATTAGCGTTACTGTTTTAGATATAAATATACCAGTGTAGATTAACTTTGAAAACGCTAACGCTAAACGTTGTTCGTAGTCTTTTCAAAATGTTGACGATAAGCTCTAACGGTATTTTCAAACAGACCCTAGAGCCTTGTGTGGTAACAACATTTTCAATTAGCGTTATTAAAATTTTGGATAAAAATTTAATAGTGTAAAATAGGGAGTGTTTGTATTTAGTCTTCTTTTATGGATACATTCTTAAAGTATTAATTTTATGGATACATTCTTAACCAATGTCAGAAGTCTTTGATGCATTGTTTTTCAACTAGAGTCATCGTCTCATGCAACCATTGTCTATACATGTCACTTCATGTTGAAATTTTGGTCTATAGCCATAATTATTATTGTTCTAATGTTCTGTCAAACCGACATCAAAATACATTCTTGGATATAAGACCGTAAAATTATATTTTTAGCTTTTAAGTTAACAACAAGATGACAGATAATAAAAATAAAAACTATCCATAGAAATGTACTCATAAAAAAAGACCACGAACATAATATTTAACAATAAAAGACCATATGAAAATTCTTGATATAATAAACTGAACCAGTTATAGAATTTTCTCAAATTATATTTACTTTTTCATTTATTTTATCATACATATGAAAGGGATGAGGGAGAAGAGAGAACTCACAAAAAGAGGCAACCACAAAAAGAAGTACCAAAAGCTCAAACTTGATTGGAACTCTCTCCATTTAGCTAGCCTAGCCTTTGATATGCACCAAATGTGGAGGTAGCAGCTAGGAACTATATAAATGAGTTCAAAGACCAGCTACAAAACCGTATTTATAGCGCGGAAAATGCTAGGTCCCTATTTGTCCCCCACCCCTCTATAATCACTCAAATAGGCAAGAAAATTAAAAAAAATAAGTAAATAAAAATTAAATATAAATGAGTGGTTATTGAGGGGGTGGGGGACAAAAGGGGTACACCTTTGGTGTACCCCTAGCATCTCCCTTATAGCGCAGGTCCACGCGCAAAGAGGAGTGAAAAATTGGTTCAAAGACCCGCTACACCACATAGATATTCATTCTCTGTGTTTCATAAAGACAATGAGTGTCTGTGAAAGATTAGTTTACATTTAAGATACTCCATATAACACCTTGAAGTACTTCTAGGTTTTTTCTTAATTACTTGTAGTTTTTTAAGTAATTTTTAATTAAACGAAATAGTGTCATTAGGTAATTAACATTTTTTAAAATGCTAAAATAAATGATGAAATTGTTAATAAACAAATCCTTCATATCTTTCTTATGTGTCAGTCACTTTTGAGCTTCAATTCAGATTATACTTGCTTCGTCTCAAAAATATCGCTTGATTTCGAATAATGAACAAAAATTTATCTTCTTTAGATTTATTTTATTTAAAATTAATATAAATTTAAAAGTACAATTTGCGCGAGCATAACGAAAATTCTACAAAGTACTCTATATGAAATAAGATCTGGAACTACAACTGCAATCGACAAGGGTCGATGCCCTAATTAGGGGTGGGCAAGAAACTGAACTAGTATGGTACCTATACCAGACCGTAATGGTACTGAATCGTTCAAAGTGTTTTTAAACGGGACTGATTTTTTCCATCAGGATCTGAAATCAGACCGATATCAAACGAGACGGGACCATTATACAAATATTTAAAACCAATTATATACGAAGTACCAGAAATAATTATTTATCTACTTCCTTTTACCGTGTATGGAGCACTTCACATTGTATTATTCATTTTTTAATATTTTTTCATTATTATTGTTGTTATTATATTTATTACTACTATTAGCATTATGTTTTGGAGTTTTAATACTCCCATATTGTATAAGTTGAAAAAAACTATTTTTAAAATATGGACTCATCATCTTTTATTTTTTGTTTATGATCTTTTTAAATTCGAAATCAATCCTTATTTTTAACAAACTTTTACTTTTTTTAATACAAAATTGTATTTATATTTCAATATTCTCTGAGCAATGTATGTTCATTTTTTGGCACGGTTTGAGAATGGTTGATGAGTATGGTATTGTACCATTTCGTTTCAAAGTAGAATGGTACCGTATGATTTTAAGGTTCATCTCGTTTCGATATTGAACCGTTTAAATAAGGACGCTCTGTGATAAAATCTGATTGCATCATGGACCGCGTCCACCCCTGGCTCTAAGAAAAGGCTTGTTGTAGTGTAATTGTCCCATTTCACATCTTCCATCATTATCCAAATAAACTGTTTATTTTCTCTGTTTATTTGAATCATTTTAGTTTATTTTAGTTTATGATGTTTTATTAAATTTATTTTAATTTAAATTATTTAAAACTAGCATAAATTTAAAAAAATATTTAAATATTACTCCCTCCGTCCCAAAAAGATTTACACGTTTTGACTAAAGTTGAAATTAAGGGAGAGATAATTTTGTGTTGACTTTCCAAAAATATCCTTGATGTGATGGGTAAAAGTAGGATGTGATGTGTAGATTATTAGGAAAAAGGCATAATGTGATAGGTAGAGTTTGAAAAAGTAAGAGGTAAAAGTGGTTTTTTAATAGAAATAAGAAGGAGATTGTGGGATGCAATTTTTTTGAAACGTGTAAATCTTTTTGGGACGGAGGGAGTATTTTAAAAGCTTTATGGAGTATAAAAAAGAAATTTACATACTTCGTAGTTATATTATTTCAGGATATCAAATAAGTAACGAAACAACTAAAAAGAAAAAAACGAAGAAGAAAAAAAAATCACTCTAAATACTGAATGAGTCAAGTAAAATGATCAAATATACGTAGAGCCATGTTTGGAACGGCGCTTTAATTTAACACCTCGTTATTTGTTTTTTTGAATTTTAAAAACAGCTAAACATTATACATCCAGATCTTTTGTACTATGTTTGGTTCAAAGAATTAAGAAGAAAATGATTTTTCTTCAGTTTCTCATAAAAATGGGAGAAATTTAATTTTACATCTTTTTAGTATATTTTATCTTTTCATTTTCTTTTTTTCTACTTTTCTTTTGTTTTCCTCCCTAACCATGACAAACGTTTTCCTTCTTATTTTTTTTCCTCTTAAATTTTTTAAACCAAACATAGTGTTGGTAAATTCGCACATACAAGGTAGATATAGATTGATAAATACGAACTCTTTATAAATTCTTTGATCAATGGTGCTACTTGTACACATCACTAGGGGTACCCTAGTGCTTTTCACTCGCGCACTAAAGACATACACCGGTACAAAATGTCAATACAATCATAAAATTTTGAAAAATGCTAGAGTCACAAATATATAGTTCACAAATTTCACAAACTTTCTCTGGTTTTTAAATTAAAATCTTATTTATTTTTTGAGTGCATCTTATTTTTAGGAAAGTGTTAAAAAGGCAGATTTGTGAATTTTGTGAACTGTTTGTTTGTGACTCTAGCATTACTCTAAAATTTTACACTAGCATTTTGTGACAGTGTGTCATAATCAGCGTGTCAATACAAAGATTGCTTGGTGTACAGTTAGGTGTACACCGAGTAGTGCGCAAGTAATTTTATTGCTCTTCGATAGTACTCTCTTCGTTCTAAATTAACTAAATTGCATGCTTATTGTTCACAGGGTCAAGCTTAACTCGTTTTTAATGGTTTTCACTATATATATTTGATAAAAAATATAATCATGTTATCTTAAATTTAAAAAGAGTTTTGACGTAATTTTTAAACACATAAATTTTACGGAGTATTTTTTAGTTTTACTTCAATTCCTAAATATATTAATTAAAAATAAATTTAGTTAAATATCGTAAATTAAAACAGATACCTTAAAATAAAACAAAAAATGTACTAGATTTTCAAATATAAAAACAAATTAAAAGGATCAGAACGATTTTTCCGACTCCAAAATCAAGATTGGGCTCTTACAATGAGATAAGAAACGTCAACAAGTGCATTAATGCTCCGCAACAACCTTTTCGTTTTCATAGCTACTCCCATTGTCTAAAAAAAGTAATCCACCTCATTATTTAAAAATCACAAAAAAAATTACTCTATACATTTTTATGAATTATTTGATAAAATAAAGTATCATTGTCGTCACGACCGTCTCACGATCGTGCTGCCCAAGACACGGTCGGGTGTGACTGGCACGACCGTGCAACGTCCGTTTAACTTTTTTTACTTATAACTTATTCTTATTAAAATCAGATCACATCAAAATTCAAAAATCAAATTAGATCAGATCGTTGGAATGCATCCTTAATCACTTCCTTTCATCTCACCATGCTACACATTTTTTATCACTCCATATCCTTGACTATTTCAATATTTCACCCATCACCCCACACCTACCATAAGACTGCACACTTGCGAAACCTGCCATGTGCAAATGCATGCCGTCCGCCATAAGCGAATTAAATTTGGGACACATCAATTTTAGTAGCACCAAGATGGTGACTAATGAACAAGTACTCCCTCCTTGAAAATATTACTTATAATATTTCACAACTCAAAAAATAATAGTTTATTTTATTAAATAATTAATGAAAATGCACAAATAAATAAAATTTATGTAATTTTTAAATAGTGAATTGTGATATTCTTTTTGAGACGGAAGGTTTATATGATGAATTGTATGCAAAAACAATATTTTATCCTAATTTCACCCAATTACAATAAATTTTATTGGTTTGGGAGTTAATTTGATTAGTTTTAAACCAATTCATCCAATATTATTCAATGTTGATAAAGATTAGCGTTATTGTTTTGAAAAGGTCTCTAGCGGCAGTATCTAGTGTTGTCATATTCGAATTTGATCTACAGCACCTAAATTTAATTATATCCAACTCTATTAAATTGAATTTTATAGTTTATAAATTTACACTCAATTGTATTAATCTCATTTAACTCTATCAATTTTTAAGAGTAATATTAAATAAAATTCACTTAATTTCACTCAATTTTTACCAAATTGTATTCAATTGAAGTGTAACACTATTTAAATTTATATTTTATCTTTGCATTTATAAACATAAAGATATTAGTAGATGTGATAAATATTTGATACTCCCTCCGTCCTAAAACTTTCTTCCCAGAGCACTATTCCAACTTAACGGGGATTTATATTTATTTGTATTTTTTCATGGCCTATATGATAAAATAAAATATTCTTGTCACCACTTGTTTTGTTAAACTTTTTATGTAGTTTTTACTTTTTAAATATATATGTTTTATTTTTTATTTCTATACCAATATTTAAATAAAATAGATTGAAAAAACTTAGAATTTTTCTTCGTTTTGCGCAACGGGAAAAAAGATATAGGACATAGGGAGTATATCAAACTAAATTTGAAAATCAATTTTTTTATATTTTTTAAATCAATTAAATCATATTAATTTTATATCATAATTAAATGTATATTTTTTCATAACTTGTAGTTCAAATTTGTAAAATATGACTAAAAACTCAAAAAAGAAAGATTATTTAGGGTGGTGATAGTATAATTTTAAAAAATATAATATAATATAAGGTGTTGAAATGATGATAAATTGATAAATATGATAATAAAAAAAAAGAAACATGGATAATTAAATTTTAATTAGAAATAAAATATACGGAGTATATCTGAACCGAACTAGATCCGAAACCGAAATATATTCGATCAAAATTATATCTGAACTGAAATATATCCAAACTGATTTATATCCAAATCGTATCTGAACCAACTCGAAACCAACCCATAATCGGAAAATGTATAGAACCGAATCAAATCCAAACCAAAATTAAACCGATCTGAACCGAACCGATCATAACATATATCCGAGAGATATCAGAACCGAAAAATCCAATCCAGACCCGATCCGGTTGACTCGATTGCCACCTCTAGTCTTCCTTACTCTCCAAATAAACATCAAATGGTTTCTAATATGCTGTCTTAGTGTACAAAGACAAGCACCCATAGACTCCACTGCAATACATGGAGTTTTACATGTCATCTTCTATGAACCCCCACCACTCCTTTCTCCATCCTCTACTGCCAACTTGGACTAGGTATTGTGCACATTAACAGCTGGAATTTCGTTCCTGTCAGTAGCTGCAGGGGGACCCACTCTATGCGGCGACTCTGTTTTCCACACTTCTTCTGGTCCTTGAAAAGTTTCCTCTTCTGGCCCTTTGACAGTTTCCGGCCACGCTTGGTTTTGGCCAATGCCCAAACCTTTAGAGAGACATACATAATTGAAAACAAGTTGCTTGTAGTTGGTTAGCAGTTCTTCAACATCACTGACAGTTAAGATGCCAGCCTGAGAGTAAAAATAAGGGAAATTCTGAAAGAAGTCGCTCGTGTTGTCCTCCAAAATCATTGCTGCCCCTTTATTCTCTAGATCTGAGATGGATGGAATTTTGTCAATTGACGGCTGATCCTTGGCATGCTGTTCATCGTTTCTGGGTTTAGTTTCTGATGACTCAGGCTGTGAAGAAGAGTCCTCCAGAAGGCCAGAAAGAAGTGCTTGAGCAGATCTCATGTTGCACTCAAACTCAGTTTCATCCATAGATAGTGCCTTGGCATTGATGTTTCTGATGAATGACTCTGCAGAAAGAATGTTTGTGAAATAGTAGGCTGCTTCTGCTGCTAAGCGACTTTCACGCCTAAACCGTTGTATGTACAGTAAATTAGAATGCAGCTGGGGAGGGTTTGCCTGCTCAAGGCATCAGTGTTAGTCACTGAAAAAGAGGAATGCCAAGATGTTATAAACAAAAAGAGGAAAAGAAACAAACAATTTACTTCTGTAATTCAAATTTCAGTAATAGTTCCATTCAGGTTCAAGACTTCAAGTACCTATGGCTCAAAGATATGCAACCCCATATATATTGACAGATGAAACAATCAGTGTTCCACTAATAGAAAGTTGGAAACATGTGTATAATATATCCCGATGCTTGATCTAAATTCTAAAGGTACCTGTCTTTAGGTGATCCGGTAGACCCATAGAATTAAGTGGCGGAGAAAAGCAATACAGGACCATAGATATGATACTTGGATACTAGGGTAACAATCAATATGGAATGATGCAGATGCAACTTGGATAAGCCAATCAAACATTAATCTGAAACAACTAGAGCTGGCTTCATGAACCAATAAGAAATCATCCGATGTCATCGAGTAAGATCTTAAGTTTCCACTCAACACTGTTATTCTATTAAGCACCATATGACCTCGTGAAGTCTCAATGCCATAATATCATCTTTTATATATTCTATTCATGTAGATTGCATAGAAGTACTTCATATACAAGTATAAGACACGAGATGGGCTAGGCTGAAACTATTTAAATAAAAGGTAGAGTTAGGGCTTCAGCATATTATAAGTATCTAGACTCCCTCTCAAGCTTGATGAGCATATAGAAGATCATATGCACGATCAACAGAACACCCAAATATATTTGGCAGAAATGATCTTCCTCCCAATGAAATGACAAACAACCTCTATTCATCCTTTCTACATGGTGTTCAAAGCAGCATGCAATGTTGCCTGATTATCACATACTAGTTTCATTTGGGCACTTGGGCAGTACTATCATACCACAATTCCTGAAGTAATGCTTCAATCATGTAAGCTTACATGTAGCCAAACACTGCTTGAAACTCGATTTAAAAATTTCTTGTACATTTCCAAGAAAAATATGTGACCACAAAGAAAAACACAACGCCCAGAAGTTAATCATCCGTCATACAGGCAACCTGCCCAATCGGCAACAGAGTATGCAATGATGTGATTCTCATTTCTATATGCTGCTTTATTCATATATATATTTACAAATTAGCAACAGTTTCCCAATGACACACAACTTTTAGATATTGGCTTAGCACACTTACATCAAATGCCATATCAGGTCATGCAATATTAAGATAATTCAATTTTCCATTCACTCTCATATATCCTTCAGATTACGTAACTCTTTATGTCATGGTATATGGTTTACTTTTGGATCCATGCAGGCTTTACGTTTATCTTCATTTTATGTTGAATGTGCATCATCAATATCAAAAGAGAGAACTGAGAGATGGTGTAACGCCTTAATTCCGCGAAAAATATCAAATTTTCTTACAACTCTATTCATCTCCCTCTAGAGTTGTTGCTGCTTTTATTCTACATCAAAGACTCGCCATAAGGAAAAAATAACAAGGATTGAGAATGTAAAAACACATTAGAGTGCTAGAGCTTCATGAGCATATGGTACATGACATTAGAGAATAGAAATTTAAGATGTTGGTAGATGAACTTGAGAGGTTTTCTATTGGTTAATGAGACCGGCTCCAATGGTTTAATATAACCCTTAGTAGTTGTTAGTGTTGTAATTGGGATGAGTCAGTTGATACTTTTTTGAAAAACTGAGATTTAAATTTTCATCTACTAAAATGATTGACCCCTATATACATCCGTTATTCAAATGAGGAAAGATGTGCCCTAACTTATTTTTTATGTGTGGGGGAATATCTGCATGTCAAGTTTGCAATTCAAAGCATATAGGTATGTTACCTTTATTGTGACATATATAAGAACAGGGAGAAAATCATCTGCCCCTGGAGGATTTTCATTTTCCGAAATGGAGGCATTCAGCAAAAGATTATTGATAACCTTGCAACAATTAAGGATGCAAACAATTTTGTCCCTTGGTGCCTTGTACATATTGATCTTCTGTAACTCCTTCTGGGCAAGCTGAGAAAAAAGTATAAAACAGGAATCAGACTTCTGGGAACCAATTCTACTTGGATTATGCTATGTGTACCCCAAGATTTGTACCCCAATTTGTACCCCGCAGTTTTGCACCAACATTTTGTGTTGGTGTAAAACTAATTTTTGTTAAACGCACCAACATTTGTGTCCGTGTGAATTTTTATTAACACACCAACACTTGTGCCGTTGTAAACCATCGAAATGTTTGTGCAAACCTGTGGTGTACAAATGGGGTATATTTGTTGGTGTAAGTGTAGCATGGTCCATTCTACTTTTAACACTTGGACCTGCCATCCCATAGAAAGAGTCATGGTTTTAAACATATTTGTGTCCCAAAAAGAGTCATACTTGAAAAAAGCAAACTAATTTTCATTATATTTGATGTTTTTGTAAGAAATCACAAACATGTTAAATTTTTCAAAATTAAGCATAACAAAATAGATTTTAAAATACACTCCCTCTGTCCCATTGGGTTTTGCACTTTTGCCAGCCTTTAGTGTCGGAGCAGGACAGAGGGAGTAGTTATAATTAGTACTTTCTAATGGTTGTACCATAATAAAATTAAAAGTTTTACTTTTTGAAACTGAACTCTTTTTATGGACGGAAGGAGTAAATAATTGTGCATACTTGAACCTACATCCTTCATAGTCCGTAGATACAATGTGTGTGTGTGTGTGTCTGCGCGTGTGATCTTATAAATAATTGTGCATACTTGAACCTACATCCTTCATAGATAGCTTGTCAAAGTATGACCTCCATCTTTCCTTCATTTCACACTCTCTAACTAGAACTCTTTGGTATTCATCTTACCATGCCAACATCTCTTGTCTTCTGTTCTCTCAAGCGGGCAATCTTATATATTTCCTTTTAACCGTCTTTTGTATCCAATTTATCATGCAATGTTTTATACAACAAAACTTATATCAAATAAAATATTTTTATACAATACTCTAAAACAATATTTTATAAATCTTATAATTTCTCTTTACTCTCCATTGAATCAAATGTAAAATCATCTTTTGAAGTCTTACATTTTCCTCCCTCTATAAACAATTCACCCTTCCCTCTCCATCTTTTTCAACACGGCAAATCTCAAAGAATGCCAATAATCCATCCTAGATTACCAAAGTGATATGTATATCAATATATATCTAAACAAAAATAACAACCCAATACACAAGCATCATTGTCGATTTGTCGTTCAGTCCAAGGATGGGTCAAATTGGACACTTTGCCACAGTAGATCACCTAAGGGATTATCTTCTGCTTCGATTGAACATGTTCACATGAATGAGGGTATGCTTGCCAAAGGGAGCTTGCTGACCCTCATGGTTGACAGGGTCCTCCACATTTAGGTATCACTCAGAGATTAGACAATAGATAAATCCACAGCTAGAGGACTTGTTCCCAGAAACCTCACAATGAGTAAATGAGCAACTAGTCCTGGTAGTGCATGGACAAGAAAGCTCTTAATCGCTTATTCTATTATCCCCATAAAACAAAATTGTGCTCTACAAAGGATTTATCTGTTTGTTTCTTGGTCAAGCCAATATAATGGCTTGTTGTATTGACAAGAGACAACACTTCCAACACAGTCACACAACCCTTAGCAGCACCATAAAGCTAATACAAGTACGTCAAGCAAGCCATAGTATCAAACATGAAAAGAAATAAAAAGACATATCAGATTGATAAGATGATGTCATGAAAAGTGCATCTGTAAGGTTCTGCATTTGAGTGGAAAATATTGAATATTCAGAGATTCAATAGTCTAGTGGAAGGCATTTGCTAAGCAGCAACTAAATAGCAAAAGTAATATTCTGTAAAGCAATATTAATATCACTTCAAGAAAGATTAAATGCAATATACAGCTAGATTATAATAGGATTTTGATTGTACAAAAGAGAGTGATGAGATACCCTTGAATAAAAATACAATGAGCCTATTATGCTTCTAAAGATATATGTGTATGAGCTGGAAAATGTGTGCGATACAGCTGAGAAAGTAACATTCAACATTTCAATTATATCCATGTGATATAAACAACAAAGTTAGGTGACAATTGCTCTGAAATTCTGGATAAACATAATATAACATGTTAGGAAGATCCGTTAAAGCAAGGCATCCCAACCACTTGTGTAACAATTGAGGTTTTTCATTAATTTATTTCACTCACCAGCCATGACGTTTCATTTTGAAAAACTGGCTTGATTTCCAAATTCTCCGGGCGGACAAAATGTTGAATCAAAGCAATCTTTTCATGAAGTTGTTCATCAACTTTCTTTTCTTCAGGAAGTGAAGCAAAAACAAGCGGATAAAGCTTTGTCATGACATATTTCTCCAACCCCTGTGTTTAGAAAAATGGATATCATAAAGCAGAAAAAATGTTCAAGAAAATACGACAGTATAATTCGTTAAGAAAACAGTCAAAAGATTTAACACAAAAACAATTGGAGGGAAGTTCCAATGTGTTTTGCGGTCTGTGGATAATACGGAATAAAAGAAACACAGACATTTTGGGTTCCCACCCATGCATACATTAAAACACACTTGCTAGTGTACAGAGTGTTGGGATCTGAACCCTTGTGCATCAATTCAATGCTATGTTCAGGTTTTTGAATCTGAGCCTTGAGAACAGGCTTGACCACTAAACATAAGAGACGTGATGTTGCATTCGACAAATGAAGTGATTGACTTGTATATTTTCTTTGTTTTTTTCCAAGTAAAATCACTTGGCAATCTCTTTATATATGTAAAAATTCGTTTTTTCCTTTTAAAATTGTAATTTCGTTAAATAACAAAGAGGAAGACATTTTGCTTTTAAAATGTCCTTGGAACTTTTCTTATATCCAACTTTTATCCCTCTTCCTTTCCACTCTGGATCTCCGACCACACACCAATGACAAGAGGAAATCACGTTCGTCCTCTTCTGTCATCCCTAATAGGCTGGTGACATGTAGTATAACAAATAAACATATCTCCATTCTAGCATCACCTAGAATTCGATAATATGCTCATTGTTTTAGCCGTGTTTTTTCACGTTTGCAAGCTTGCTCGTAGAAACGACTTGAAAATTGGGCATGTTAAGGGAGAGTTTGTGCCATAATCGTGTTTCTCATGTCATGTTGAAAGGTACTAATGCGAGCTATTTTTTTCGTGGCATTTGTGTGTTTAGGAAATATATATATATATATATATATATATATATATATATATATATATGAATTTATCACAACAGCCTAACCAAGTTTACTGATATTCTTTTCCAGATATATAAAGTAAATTTAGTTTAGTGTACATTGATTGTGGATTTGTGGTGCTAAGTCATCGATGTTTAATGGCATCTAAGTGCCTGCGTACACACCACTAGTGGAGTTAGGCCATATTGGCCATGTTCTCCTCAACTTATTTTTTTTACTTATTACTTATTCTTATTGGAATCAAAACAAATTAGACCAAATCAGAAATAGCTTTAAATATAACTACATCCAGATCAGAACCAAGAAAACATGGCCATTCTTTTGACCTGATCTGAATGGTTCTGATCTGATTGGAATAAGTTTTGATCTGATCATGTCTAGTTTGATCTGAATATAGTTATATTTAACGCTATTTCTGACCTGATCTGGTATGATCAGATTCCAATAAGAAAAAGTAATACTCCCTTCGTCCCATATTTATCTTCTTTTTTTCCTATTTGGGTTGTCCCAAAATTTTCTTCCTCTTTCCTTTTAAGGGAACGAATATGTAGTCCATATCAATTCTCTTTCCTCTACACAAATCACAACCACCAACATTCCACCTTATTCAAAATCGTGCCAAGTCAAACCTAGAAGATAATTTCGGGATGGAAGGAGTAAGTAATAAGAATAAGTCATAGTGAGGAAGTTTGAAGTTTGTCTGACTAGTGAAGAAGGAATCCATTGTGTTCCCAATTTCTCGTGGTTATGTATAGTGTCTGTTATAAATGCTATTTTAAGATTTTGAGAAGGGTGGCATGTGTCACTGGCAACAGAACAACAATAAAGGCTTCAAACAACATCACTGGTTACTTGCAAGGAATGAGGCTGGAGATGGATAATTCATTAATTCCAACCAACCTGACTGGGTTTTTTTTATATCTCGTGACCTCCCTTTTGTTATACTGAAATCAATGCCTCATTAGACTATGAATTTTTGCAGTGCCAATACAAAAATTGACTTAACTCAGTGATAAAACTATAACTACAATCCACTCCTATGAGGTTTAAGGATTACCAAATGTTTAAGGAACAACTAACTAAAACATTTATTTAAAGATTGCAGATAAAAATGATAAACTAATTCATGCTTTTTTCCTTGTCTTGTGATCTAACCAATGCCGATATCCTCTTTATGAATGCATCATGAGGCCAACACGTATAACATTTGAAAGACAAACTGACCTAATGGGTAGGGATGGAGTAAAAATAAGGGATAGCCTCTTCACAGAATGCATCATGGGGCCAACATGTATAACATTTGAAACACAAACTAACCTAATGGGTAGGGATGGAGTAAACATAATGGAAATGAAGTACTCAATTCACCCGCATGAGCAGAAAGAATGGAAAGAATGTACTCACTTCACCTGCACTATCTAACTCCTCCTCAGAACAGCCAGCCCAAAGTGAATGGGCTCGGAAAGCAGCTTCCATGTTGCCAAGAAACTCCTGCACAGCTCTACTGTCTCTCTCTGGATCTGGAGCATTGTTTGAAAATGATACTATGAAACTGCAAATATTGAAAACAGTTTATTCAAAGACTGCTAAACAAGGTCCAATGTATGCAAAAATTACACACTCACACACACACACACATATATATATATGGGCACATGTATTAATAAATGAGAATATTGACTTAAGAAAAATCTTATTATGGATAAAATGCAGTCTAGGAAGTGTCTAGCCAGACAAATAGGCTTGGCTTTAATGGATAGTCATTCATTCTGAAGAAAATGAATGATATGCTCATTCATGCAATCTTACTCCCTCTGTCGCGATGTGTTTGTTCCATATTCTTTTTTGGGTCGTCCCATTGTATTTGTCCACTTTTTTATATAGTAATTTTAGAAATGTTTTATAGACTCTTTTACTCCCAAACGAAAATGTACTTTAACTCTTCCAATTAAAAAGTAAGAGCAAAATTGTAACACCTCAACCAAGCAGCAATCTTTGTTATTTCACAAGTACAATATACTATCTCCATAAACCTCATGGAACATCTAATTCTTCTCTAGATCTTTAGGGGTATTTGAAAATGATTTACATGCTTTTCAAGTGTAATTATATCATTTGAATGCAGTGAGTTCTTTCTTGGGTTTCATTTGAGAAGATGGGCATATGACAAATGCCAAATTGAATAAACTATATTGCTTTCAAAATATACACATTAAAATGTAGATCAAACAAAGCACATACACTTTCCAATTTAGATTTTTACACTATTATTTTTAAGCAACGTTATTACTTCTCAATGAAATTTTAGGCAATAAATGCAAAGATGCATCAAGGATCGAACGGAACAACCTTTCAGTGGACTAATAGAACCCTTCTGTTTTTACAGGGGTAAGGCTATGTACATTTTGACCCAACTAAGTTGGTACTATTCTGATTTTGTTGTTGTGATGTAACTACTTCTCAACATTTTATACCTCTTTTTGCCCAAACTTCATATTAACTTTAGAATGGAGGAAAGTGTAGTGTTTTTTTAAGGTCTTCCCAAGTTTACCAAAACATTCTAATCTTAATAGATAAAACTTTGCAATTTCATTTAGAATCAGTGTTCTAAAAGAGGCCACCCAGATTTTCTCTTAGGCGGCCCAGCGCCAATTAAACTGTCTAGAAACTGCCCTTCTTCAAAATGATCAGAACTAGTTCCCAGCATTCTGGGTCCATACTCAAGTACATGAAGAGTCTTTCCACATGAACTCAACATTGTTCTGCGGTGCAATTTGAATACTTTAACTTTTAACTTATGATCCAAGCAACATCGTTTTGCAGCATATTCATAAAAAATGAGGAGCCATCAAAGTCCTTTATGAAGTCTAGATTAATATTTTTACTTGTGAGAGATTTTCATGTTTATTCAAACTCATATTGTATCAGTGCCCTATATGCATAGCAATTCACACATATGATAGTCAAGGCAATGAAGTCATTGTGGTAGTTCATTATGATAATGTCACCATGATGATATCATATGTTTGGGGAAGTCCTAGGAAGCTACTTCCTTGGGTTTCACATGATCCTACACTCCCTCACACACTAGAGCATATGAATTATACTCTCTCCGTCCCAAAATGAAGCTTACAGTTCAACTTCATGGAATTTAAGAAAATTGTTGAAGTGTTAAAAAAAATGTGGTTGAAATGTGTGTAAAAGAGAAGGAGAAACATTGTGATCCACATATATTTCATTCTTTAATGAAAAATACTAGGATAACCCTGTAAAAAGGTGCAAACTTTACTTTAGGATAACCCAGTAAGGAAAGCTTAAACTTGAGAATTTGAGATAGAGGGACTATATCCAGAGTAAAAGAACGGGCACATAACTAGCACAAATAGTATATTAATAATTCACTCCATCTATAATGGAACACTTATTATTTTTAATCGAAAGCTGTAATCCTTTACTTCCGAAATTCTAAATGTTTGGAGAGAATTAAAGAAAACAGAGTTATGAGGGCAATATTTTCAAAAAATGGAAGTGTGAATGAAGAAAGTTTATTTCGAGACAACAAAACAAAAGAAAATTACAAGTTTACAGGGAACGATACAATAACGAAAGGAGCATGTATTAGCCCAAGCATCTTAGTACCTTTTGATGGCTTTGACGAAATCAGCAGCGGAAGGCTGCCGCATGCGCTCGAGGAAGTCATGCCAAGTCAGAGGCGCCGTCGACGATCCAAAGATGTCCGCGTTCTCCATCGTCCGTCGGAGCTCCGATCAGATCGACGGCTAAAGTTCCGTCGGAGCAAGTTAGGGAACGAAAGTGAAAGAACAAAAATGTTTGTTGAACAAGTACTCCGTTCTCTCCAAAATACTTGTTGAACCAAAATGATTTGTGAAGGAGGGATATGAAGAGTTTTATAAATTTTTGACGAAATGGGAGTGATATATTTTTATTATAAAATAGGAAAAAATTATTTTAAATAATCTTTTTTATTTTTGTATTCTTTCAAAAATAATCTCATTTTTCACTATCACCAGAAATAATCCACATTTTCACATGTCTGCGAGTTTTATGCCGTTATTAAAAAGCTAACGGTCACTTAACACAATTTTTAAAAAATGACTATTTTTGCAAATAAATGAAAAGTGAAATTATTTTAGGTAAAATGTCTTTTTTTCGTTTTAAAATTTTTAACATTAAATTTAAATATATTTTTATAAATGTTTTTATAAATAATACTCTATCAAATTTAAGTGTTTTTTAGAGTGAAACTAATTATTTTTTCAATGGTCGATAATCTCAAAATAATTTAACAATATATTGTTCTACATAATGGAGCTACTTTATTATTTCATAACTCACTATATTTTTTTGTAAGTTGTAATTATTTATCTTGAACGATACTTCGAATTATTTCTTGATACTATACAATTAATTTTTTTAAACTGTACTACAAAACTTGTAAATATTTTTGAGAATTCTATATAAATGTTTTTTTGCAAAACAACATTACAACAGTTGTGAAATTAACACAATATTTTTTCTTTTGAAAGTAACTTTTATTTTTATAACTCACTATATTATTTGTTGTATTGGATTTCTTTTCATGAACAACATTCTGAAATGTTTATTGATAATCTTCTGTTACCGATATTATTTTTTTGAAAATAGAACTTCTCAACTTGTGATTTTTTTCAATAATTCACTACAAATGTTTTCTCCAAAATAATAATTTAAAAGTTGTGAAAAATGGCACAATATTTTTTTCTCCAAAGCGGCACTAATTACTTTTATAACTCAATACAATTTTTTTTGTATTGCAATTTCTTTCTCGAGAGATAATTTGAAGTTTTTTCAATAATCCAATAGTATATTTCCCTCTGAACATAAAAAAAATTTAAATCGTTATATTTTTAAAAAAACTTAGACAAATCTATGACAAGAGTGTACTGTTATATTTTTAAAAACATAATTTTAAAATTAAAATTAAAAAAAGAAAAAAAGTAAATTTGCCTAAAAAATCCCACATTTCATTTATTTATGAAAACAAACATTTTCAAAAAATTGTGTTAAGTGACGGTTAGCTTTTTAACGGCGGCCCAAACTCGCATGCATGTGGAAAGATCGAATTATTTGCGGTGACAGTGAAAAGTGGGTTATTTTTAAAAAAAAATGTGAAAGGTGGGATTATTTAAGATAATTTTTCCTAAAAAATAATATATGTACTATGACAATGTGGTACCATATTAATATTCTATAGCATTTTTTTAAATATTATATACTGACATTGTAAGTTTGTAACTTCTATTTTTAAAATAAAAACATGAATGTCTTATTTTTTGTCAAAAAATGAATGTCTTATTTTAATACTTTCTCGATATTGTACTCATATTTAAAATTTTCTCCCTCTTAAATTTTATGAATTAATAATACAGCAAATTTCATAATTAATCATTAAAAATTAATAGTTTTTCATATTTAGTTCTCTATTATCAATTATTATGTTTGTGGTCGTTTATTTATGTGTATCTTTTCTTAGTTAGTTCTTTGCTTGACATCACATATTAGTGTTGAATTTAGAGCAAAGCGTGTAATTTGATACCAAATCTATGTCCGACCATGTATTCTTATGTCGTACAATAATGACTATGGCTGCACGCTTGGATTCTGACCAGCGACGTCTGTTGTGGACTATGGTTACAATGGACGGCGGCTTTAGTGAATAGACAACGAATCTGCAGCAAGATCTGGCATCGATTATGGCAAAAAAGGATGAAGGCCCCATGTGAAATTTCACTTTTAGTTGCCAGTTTAACATCAACACGACATAAGTTCAAACAAAAATTGTCAGTGTAAAGGTACCCATAAATGAAGGACTATGAACTTAATATTTGATAATAAAGGACTAAATATAGAAAAGTCCAATTTTAAATGATCAATTAGAGAACTTATGCAAAATAATATGAGTTATGAAATCTGAAATAGAAGTGTTGGGAGAGATTCAAAAGCATACTCACTGATTTTTAGTAATAGATGAGCATTACCCGTAACCAAGAATGAACGACAACGTGTAGACAGAGATGCTGGGCTGTATGAAGGTGTCGATGGTTGATGGAGATGCAAACCCCGGACTGATATCTCATAAACCAAAAGATATTGAAACTTTATTTAAGGGAATTTTAATATCTCGGAATAACAAATCTGAATTTTGTTAGCTGCCAAAAACATTGTTTGGCTAATTACTTTTTTACTTGGCTTTTTGATATCTCGGAATAACGATCAGCCAACTCATCCTGCCGGTCAAACCAGCTAAATTAAACAACTATTTAGGATCGTCGATGCAATTCAAATAGCCAACGGCAAACCAGCTAAATTAAACAACTATTTAGGATCGTCGATGCAATTCAAATAGCCAACGGCTGACAGCCAACATCCAAACAAGGCCTAAAAATGAATATTTTATTGATTCAAAATGAATATCTTGTTGATTTAAAAATGAATAATTGTCTAATGTATCTATCTCTAATTATAGTCGGGTGTACATAGATATTCTGAAAATCAATTCATGTACTGAGCATACGACTTTGGCCTAAAGCTTAGATTGTGTCAGTGGGCGTTGCACACTTAGAGACAATGAGTGCTAAAGGGATAAGACTCCATTTGCAAGTATCATGTGCAAACTCCATTTTTTACCATCAATCTTTGACTAAAGTCTAATGTACCTCCTATTACAGTGGAGGATTACTTGTTTACTGCATTATCTCTCTCATCCACATTAGTGTCACATCAGATTTTACTAACTTTATACTATTCTGGATGCAAGTGGAGGTGTACATACGCCAATTCGCCAACTTAATACAACTTAATACAACTATTTTTTAAATAATTAGAAATACAATGGCACTCATTAATTTAAAATGACTTTAAATTACAAACTGGAAACAACATAACACATTACAAAACTAAATAGAAAATAACATACAAAAAATAAATCCTTTTACTTTTTTGTAGAGAGTAAAAATAAGAATTAAACTAATACGGAGTATTATACAGTTTAAATTGATTTTAAAATCTACGAACAAGAGTAAAAATTAATTAAAAGATAGAAATCATAAGTAAAAAAAATTTAAAAAAATAAGATGGCACTCTAAATTAAATTGATATTAGAGTATATATAGAAAATAACACATGTCTTATACTTGGTATTAAACAAAGAATAATATACAAAATCAAATTCATTTAATTTTTGTTAAAAGTAAAAATTAGATTGAGAGAGAGAGAAGTTAAAAATGGATGTGAAAGAAATATATGTTTGTGTGTTTATATATTTTGTAATTATTGAATAAATATATTTTTTAAAAATATTCCTCACTATACATCGAGAGACGGCAGAGAGAGAGATGCGGTATGATTGACAAACACATACATTCTCTTACCGATTTTTAGTGGTACCAAAAGACAAGGAATAATGTTAGCCTCTTTGCCAAAAAGTTACATAAGCTATTTTTGGTACCATCACTTTACTTCCTCCATACCGAACACCTTTAGTGACCTCTTGCCAGGCCTAAGGGTCCATTGGTGGGGATGAGGCTCATTCTCTGAAGAGTCGTTAACCAAATACAATTGATAAAATAGACTTGTAGTGATTTTGAGATCATGGCTAATGTGACCATTTAAATCACTTATGACTCCATGAACAATGTTAGAATTACACCAAAGGTGTACCTCATTTGTCCACCAACCTTTTCTCCACAATCCATTTTATTTTATTTTTATTTATTTATTTATTTTTGAATCTCTTACCCATTTATATGGACAAGGAAGGGGTAGGAATAAATTTTCCATAACTCAACTCAGTTGATGAGAATTAATCACTGAGTTCGGAACATGGTTTTAACAAAAAAAAAAACGGAGTAGAAGAGTCGTTAGAAAAGTACTGCCTTACAGTTCACACCGTACAACACGCGGAAAGACGTAGAAAAACCCATCTCTCGTCTTTCAGCATTAGGGAAGTCCACATTTCGCTTTACCTTCAAACAGGTATTGCCATTGTTCATTTTCGCAGTGAAGATCCTGCCATCTCTCTTCTTCGGGTTTTAAATCTGATGATTTGAATTTCCATGTCCGAGTTTGGATAATCTCTGTTGTGGATTTCATATCGATTTCATTGCGAGAAACAGAGCGATTTTGAGGGTTTTATTGATCCGGACTCTTTCTGTTTTATCGTAGTTGATTTCTGGACTTCGAAGTTCTTTTGCTCGTGTCCGGTTTTAGCTCTTCAATTAGCGAATTCAATACACTCGGTAACTGTGAATAATCGACCTGGATTGTACAGGTTATCTACCTGTTTGTGATTTTGGGATCATTTGAGTTCTTGTATGTATTTGAGCTGAGCTGTATGTTTCAATGGGAGAGATAAAATGCCTGAATTTGTATGGATTGGCGTCTTAATAGGGAGATCAAAGGTGTGGAAGTTTAAAGAAGGTTAAAGATTTGACAAGAAATGGCAAACAGTGCGGTGGATTGTGCTGAGAGAGCCACGAGCGACATGCTGATTGGTCCTGACTGGGCAATTAACATCGAGCTGTGTGATATCATTAACATGAACCCTGGGTATGCTCTTAAAAACTTATAATTAATATTTCAGCTACTAGTGGTTGGAATTTCTGGCGATGGACAAACTTATCTCGGTTACATGGTACTTGCTTTTTCTTAGTTGCTTCTGAAGTTGCACCTGCCTTCATACTCTAAGGACAATTTGCAATAGCAGACTACTTTTTAAAATGTGGCCCAAACTCTATTTAAATATAGTTTTTCAAAAATAAGAACTAAAATCTGGGATAAAAAAATTCTAGTAGAAAATATTGCTTAAGCTTTAACTGTGCTTCATTGCATTGTATAATGAGGCGTCTCTTTCAATCCCATATTGTGTAAGCCTCACCATTGCCCCATTTTAAGGATAGCCTCATTGCACATTTCTAGTAAAAATTGCTTAGTCACATTTTGTGATGTAGCCTTAAGACACAATCACCAACATTGTTTCTAACTTCTCTTTTTCTACAACTTTGCATTTAGCCTTTCTTTGAACTTATCAACCAGTATGATATATACTGCTTTGCTTTTTGTTCTCTAGATGTTACCCCCTTGGTTTGCGATAATATAAATTCTCTTAAAAGAACAGGCATAAATAGAGTTGTAAAGCATTACATGAGATTGTATAAAACTTGGGCATTACATCATTATTAAGAGACCATAGCGATAGTATGGAATAATCTAAAAGTTTAAGTGAACTCCGTTATAATGCAAACCTGATTTGATGCTAAGTTATAAATATATACTCTGTATATGGTTGGCACCATAGTGTAAAAGTGGGCAGGTGCATAGGCGAGAGCATCTTGGGGTTAGGCTGGAGAGAAGTGGAGGAGGTGGAGTTATGTGGTGCCTAAGGGCTTGTTCTTTTCGTCTTATCTAATCGGTTTGGATCAAAATTTATTATGGTCTGATATGTTCAATCTAAATCTCTTTGGTATGATCTAATTACAATTGAAATTGTATATGTTTTCGACCTAGTCTCATTTGAATTTTTTTGAATCTTTCTGCTCTGTTCTGAATTTTTCTAATCTGATTCCAACAAGAATAAGTAATAAGAATAAGTCAAAGAGAATAAGGCCTAAGTGAGGAAAATGACCAAACTAGCAAGGACATCTGAGTACCTAGAAAAGATAGAGTAGACTGAAATATTTACAACAATGGGTGCCACACTTTGTAATTTCATTTATTTGAATACTTTGAACGATTTGTTCTCTTTTGACAGCATGGACCAAGTTGTTTGCTTTGCATTATAAACTATTGTCCAACTTCGATGATTTGCAGTTTTATAGCTTTTAGCTCATCTTTGTATTATACTCCTTTCTCCCTTTGGATTCTTGACACAGAAGATTTCACAGAGTTTCAGGCAAATGTGAGAATGTTAGTTTCTTTCCAAATTTTCCCTTGACAATATGATTACTTTAAGTAAGGTGTGTGAGATGCTAGAGATGATGTGATAGGTGTACAGAAGGGTAAAAAAGACTTTTGAATCATTAATAATTCTAAATTTGGAAGTGTAAAGAATCCAATGAGACAACCAAAATGGCAAGTGTAAAGAATCCAAAGGGACGGATGGATTAAATCTAATCGAAATAGTTTCTCAGTTTATTAAGGTAAGAGTGCGTACATATTGACCTCCAAATGCAACTGAGTCTGGATCATATTGGGTTGTTGTAATAACTTGTTTTATTCTTTTAAAATACAGGCAAGCGAAGGATGCACTCAAGATTATCAAGAAACGTCTTGGGAGTAAAAACCCTAAAATACAACTCCTTGCCTTATTTGTAAGTATAGTTGTTTATAAGATCTCTTTGACATACGCTTACATAATAATGTTGATGGTATGTTTGTCCTTGAGCAAAAATACATCAAGCTACCAACACATTTGCTAATTGATACTCTTTATGAGATTTTAATGTCCTGTATGTGTAATGCCACACGCAGAATTAACACAAAAAGAGACACAATTACTTTGGAATATTTGTTCTTAGTTTCCTTTTGAATCTTTAATTAATTTTTGTTGTACACTAATTGCTCCATTTCCCTTTTATGATCAAATGATGGTATTGATTTTGGTAGGATTGAAAATGATATCTCCTTACCTTTTTAATTGTGATGTGATAGTTGTACCCCCATCTAAATAAGGGGCATTGGCAATGGATCTGAAATAAAATTTTTTGACAATGTTTAAGCTTCGTGTATTTAATAGACAAAATTAAAATGACACATTAAAATATCATTGCTTCTTAGTTCTTACTTTGTATAAAGTTTTGGTAAGTAAATGAAACAATACATCAAGGGTCTAACAGAAACCTCCTCCGAGTTTTTTACTCCCTCCGTCCCTTTTAAATCTTCCCGCTTCCCTAATTTACCAACTTTCCCCACTTCAAATGACTACATTACCCTTCATATTTATTCCTACCCAACCCATCATAAATACTACCCCACCTACCCACCAACCGAATTTCATCCCGCATTCCCACCATCCCCATTCCTTTGTCACCTCCCAGACCATGCATCTTCTTCCTCACACCTCCAAACCCCCCATCTCTCTTCTCTCCTTCGGCCTTTTTCAATTAGATCTGGAGATCCATCTCCAAAAAAAGTCTCCCCCCTTCTTCCTCAACCGACCCGACCCCCAGATTTCCCCTTCTCTTTATTCTTCTTCGACAATCTCCCCCTCCCCTTCTTTAGATATGGAACTCCGGCACATCTTCAGATTTGGATTGCCCCTCCTGATTTCTCTCAACCCTGCATCCAGTGACCGAAAAACAGAAAGTGCAGCAACAAATTAGAAGGGGCAGCGAAAGCGGTTATGGAGGGATGTGGCGGCGATTGACGTGAGGCGTTCGATGACAGAAATACTCCCTTTCGGCGGCGTGGTGGGGGGCATCACCGGTGACAGAAGCATTTGGTGCCCGTGGTTGGGGAGGGGGGGTGGCTGACGTGACTCGTGAGGCAGTGTGGAGCCGTAGAAGAGTGTGTAGGGTGAGCATTTGGATTCAGGGGAGGGCATTTTAGTAAAGTTAACAACATTTATCACTTGCCTAAATACTTGTGCCAAGTCAATGTGGGAAGATTGAAGAGGGACGGAGGGAGTACAAGCTAATGTTACATACATATTGAGAGATGGAGTTGTACCGTGTTTGTTTTTCTACCAATAACGAACACTAAGAATTAAGAAGAAACCTAAGGAGAAAGAACCTTCGTGAAACTCTACTTAACTACATTTTATTATTGAGTCCCTTTTCTGTTTTCTACCACACTCACCCCTTTCCTTCTTTTTAATGCACAAACACTTTTTCTTTCTCTTCAATCTTGTTATCATGTGGCGCTGTATATAATAATTGTATGCTCTTTATCTTTTACAGTTAGTCAGTTAGTAATTTTGAACAAGAAGCTCTAGAGACTCTTACTATTTTACTAGTAGTATTAAGGCCATGTTTGGGAACAGGGTTTTCGATTAGCGCTAGTGTTTTGCATAAAATTTTAATGGTGTAGATTACCTTTGAAAACTCTAACGCTAATGCCAAACGGGACCTGAGCTTCTATAGTCATGGTTGTAGTCTTGTAGATACTTCCTTTTGCATGGGTTTGATTAGCTTACTCTTCTATAAATCCTATTTGTTGTTTTGAGCTGATTATGATGCAAAACTACTAAAAGGTGTTATGCAATAACTCCAATGTGTGCTACCTCCAAATAGGTACTTGAGACTCTAAGCAAAAATTGTGGAGAGAATGTATTTCAGCAGATTGTGGAGCGGGACATTTTGCATGACATGGTGAAAGTTGTCAAGAAAAAGGTACAACTAGTTAATTTGTCCCATTGCATTATTTTGTTGTGCTTTTTATTTGATCATCTTTGATGTTATTCTCTTTTCTTTGTGTATTTCAGCCAGATTTGAATGTGAGAGAAAAGATTTTAATTTTGATAGATACATGGCAAGAAGCTCTGGGGGGGCCACAAGCAAGGTTTCCACAATACCATGCTGCCTTTAACGAGCTGAAGGTCATTTTTTACCTTTTACAATTATAAACTTATGTCTTTAACTAATGATATTTGAATGTGTCCTTCACTAATATTCTTGAGGATGTCACTATATTTTGAGCGATCTTTAACAATACTATTTGTTAATTCTAGTTTCGTACTGTGTGTAAATGTTCACACATTGAGTTATTGCTTGGGTAGTATGCGGAAAGGAACAAAAGAATGTCAGTTCAAATTCTGTGGTGGAAGAATATATGAGGGACAATGAAGGATCCTTAGTTTATTAATTGGTGGGGACTGGGGATAAAATAATTGGGAAAAGTGTTCCATTGTTTTGTTACTTTAGAATAATGAGGGAGTTACTCGTACAAATACTTAAGTGTCCATCCATGTGCAGTATAATTATGGTTGGGATATGGTAGACTCATCCTCCACAAAACCCATAGGAAGAGGATCATGTAGCCCAGAATTGTTTCTTTTAAACCCACCATCTATACTACTCATAATAATTTAGGTGAACAAGTAGAGTCTTAATCCATTACAATATTGCTTTTAAGAATATTGACTAAAATACAATACATACTAAGTCCAAGAACTAAGTCTCAATTCATACCAAGTCCAAGAACTAGCACATCTCCACCTTGTATCATTAATGATTATACCCCTCCCAGACAAGTTTGCCCTCAAGCTTGCAAGGTTATAAATGGAGTGCAAACACTCCCCACAATCAGGAGGAAATATTGAAAACCTGATAAGTTGATTCTGAGTTCTGAGTGTAGATTGGGGGAATGACAACATGTTGAGGTAATGAGCAAGTTGTTGTACAGCGGCACTGTTGTACAGTTGTAGAAGTTTGGGGTTTACTATTTGTCACACTAATTCATTGTGACACTGTCCATGTCCTCCCTTTAGCAATTAGCAGCTCAAGTGATGCAATGGGCTTCTGTGGCGCTATACCCCCCTGTAGTGGGGCAAGTTTTGTTGGCAGTGGAGTCAGTGGCAGAGGTGGAACATGTGATGGTGGTGGTGTTAGAGTTGCTGGAGGTCGTTATAGACATAGTGCGTGCATCAATGGCGTAGGCAGCAATGGTGGTGATATTTTTGTGGTGGCGTTGAAACCTTTTCGGGGAAAGTGACGGTTGGATGGAGGTAAAAATAGTGGAAGCAATGCTGCCTTCAATGGAATGGTGAAGGAATTTCATTGTGTATCATCATGTTGTGACACACCTCGTAAATATCATGTCTTAAACAAATCAAAATATTCTTATCCTAGTTGGCATCCAAACCTTTGGTTATTTGTCAGTTTTGTGGATAACTAATTGTATTATCTTTTTTGTCAGCTATTTTTGAAAAGGTGTTCAGAAAATTGCTGTTTTTGCAAATTATTGTTTGACAAAATTCATAGTACACCTAACCATAATTTACTGCATTTTAGACAATTTTACTCCCTCCATACTAAAATTTTCTTCCCTGCTCCCTGTTTTGAAATATCTTGATTTTTTTCTCATTCCCTTTTTAGGAAATATTTTCATGGTTGAGATTATTTTTATCCTTTTAAAATAAACTACAAGCACACAATTTCAATTTCTTAAATAAGGGCGTGCCAAGTCAAAATGGGAATAACATTTCAGGATGAAGAGAGTATTATTAACTAGCTTACAACTTTAATATGAGTTGAGAGTTTGAGTAAACACATTTCATCCTATTTTCAAATAAAATAATTAATTATAATATAATTATTAATTATAATATAATTTGAGAAGATAAATTTCAAATTATCTCTATTTTTTCATTATTTTCGATATAATTGAAATGTTTGTTAATATCAAATTTAGGGTACTTGGAAACTCAACAACAACAAAAGTTTACTCAAAGCATCGTTGCCAGGTGGTTGGCAGGAGGCTCGTCGATGGCCACACGAGCCACTAGCAAGGATGTGGAGGAAAAGGCGCGTAGTTCTAAGCATCTCCAAAAAACTTGATAAGCAAGTTTTTTGTAAACCACCTTTTGTGACCAAAAAGCTCTCACAATTCTTTTTTCAAGCAAACACTTACCAATCAAACTCAATTCTTTCTAGCAAACACTTACCAAACAAAC
This sequence comes from Cuscuta campestris, assembly GCA_900332095.2. Lineage (NCBI taxonomy): Eukaryota > Viridiplantae > Streptophyta > Magnoliopsida > Solanales > Convolvulaceae > Cuscuta > Cuscuta campestris. The sequence goes on from OOIL02005488.1 coordinate 2,472,493, forward strand.
ACCCCCAAAAGGGTCCTTACCGAACACACCCACTAGTTTTTTGAACTCAATATGCTGCCATCAAATGTTAAATATGTTGAAGTGATTTCTTGGTGAATACACTACTCATCAACACACCATGAATGGTAGACCGAGACACATTGAGTTGGAGATCTCAATTTCTGACTTTTAAACTGATTTTACTTTCTTTTGTGTGCGCACGCGTGTCTTTTTATTTTTTCCTCCCTGAATTTTTAGCAAATCAGTTTTTTCTCCCCAGAGCAAGATGGAGAGATTCCACGGGGATTGCATTATTTGCATGGGAATAGAAGTTCCTCAAAATCAAGGAATATCAATTACTTTGGAATTTCAATTCCTTGGTGAAGTTCCTTACCAAACAATGCAGAATTTCTTCCCTTTGAATAATAGGAAAATGAATTATAATTCATCCCTAGGAAAAACCTCATTAGTGTTAAAACAATTTTTTCAACCGGATGTTGATCTGCAATATAACATTAAACTTCACCATCCCCCCCATTCAACACGACTCCTTCAAACCATGTATCAGTGTATGATTTAGGATTAGGTGATGTGACATTGGCACTGTACTGGAAGAGTGTTTTTTCACACACCCCCAACACCCCACTTTTGACGTGTTGTGTATTGGATTTGGACATGTGAGGTCACTTTATTAGAAAAGAAAAAAAAACCTTTGAAGCATTTGATTTAAAATGATGATAAAGACTAGAAATGATGGAAATCTTCTGCATCTTCAGTCTTGACTCTTGAGGATGTTATACAAAGGTTGAAACTTTGAAGTAATGAGACAATTTGGTCATATATGTTTTCTGCTTAGTTTACAACTTTTTGCTTCCTATTACAATGGAGTTAGTGAGTTATGGAATTACAAGTATTTACTTTCCAATATTATTGAAGCATTGGACCTGATTTTTGTGTTTTTATATTGTGTTGAAAGGTTTACTGTTTTTTTATGCATTCCGATTAATAATCTTTATTAACTACTCTTCAGTCTATAAATGTGTGATGCTGAAGGTTTCAGTCTGCTAATAACGTTGCTGTAGTTGTACCCTTTATATTATATTGAGTATTCAATTTCAAATGCAATGGAGAGATAATTGCTGGCTTAAGGCTTTCATAGAATCGATTAATCAAGTTAATAATTTAATACTTCATTGACTACTGGATTGAGAACCAAGCTAATCATCACAATTCACAAACTTCATTTAACACTGCATTGGGAAAACATGCACAATTTTCACTTTTGCTGTTATGGCCAATTGTCATGTTTACATGTCAGCATCATTTGAAGTAGCCTCTGTATCCTCTAGGTAGGGGTAAGGGCTGCATACACCCACCCTCCCTTGACCCCACTTGGTAGAATTCTATTGGGTATGCTGTTGTCATTATGGTAATGTGCCAATGGCAGATTGACTGTTGGTTTTAGGGGATGTCCCCTGTACTCAATCTTCTTTCATCTCTAATGTATTGAAATAATATAAAGATATGCAGTCAATGACCAGTCATCTATAAGAGCTGCACATATAATGTACCATGTGAATAGAAAAACAACTATTTTTGTGTGTTTTCTTCACTGTTGTGGCTGTTTGATAACTACTATGACCAAGTCACAATGAAGTCTAATCAGACCACCAATTGATGATTTATGTTATTTTTTTCTAATGAGGCAGGCTTTTGGTGTTGAATTTCCTCCCCGTGAGGCAAATAGCATACCTTTATTTACTCCACCGCAGACCCATCCTATTGTTCACCCTGAAGCTTCAGCTTATGAGGAAACTGCAGTCCAGCTCTCTCTTGAATCTGATCAATCTGGACTTAGGTAGTCTTTTCTTTGTGTACGAGGGAATCATTATACATGGTAGAATACCTTGCATCAAGATTTGAAATGAACACTGTTCTTCAGTATTATTCTAGAACTTGGGAGATTGCCTTGGTACCATAGCTATCTGGATTAAAAGAATTAATAATTTTGCCAAGGCCTTATAATTGATAGAACTCTCACTAGCATCCTGGTTGCTTTACCCTACTTAAACTCAGGGATTTATGCATCACAATGCATTTTTGTTAAGTTTTTATGGTATCATCACTATATTGAAAATTTGTGTAACACAATTCATTAGTAAATATGGAAGCATTGTTTTTTTTATTTTTTAATAGAGTAAATTATATAAAAGGTCCCCAGTTATAGGTCGTTTTACATATTTAGTCCCCACATATCAAATATTACTAATTTAGTCCCCAATTATTATATTCATTTCCACGAATGGTCCTTTGTTAACATTTCCGTTAAGAACGTGGATAAAATTGTATATTCATACTTCTCTCTTTCCTCAATTAAGCTTTCTTCATCTTCTCATACTCTTTCCCAAACTCGTCGCTGAGTTTGAAGCTCTTAAACCCAAAATTTAAATGATCGTTCCTCCAGTTAGACAAACAATTGAGAGAAGAGTGATGATTTTGGTTTAGGGTTCATTGCTAGAAACTCGGCGACGGGTTTGAGAAAGGAGTAAAAGGGAGGAGAAAGCTTAATTGAGGAGAGAAAGGAGTGTGAATTTATAATTTTATCCACGTTTTAATGAAAATGTTAACAAAGGACCATTCGTAGAAATAAATATAATAATTAGGGACCAAATTAGTAATATTTGATATGTAGGGACTAAATATGTAAAACGACCTATAACTGGGGACCTTTTATGGAATTTACTCTTTTTAATATCTTGATTAGTCTTCACATTTTGTTTGCTGATTTTATTGTTTCAATACACTTGCCCTTTTTTGAAATTCTAAAAAGAGATTAAAAGAAACCTACTTTGGCCCATTGTAGACTGTAGAGCTGCACATTTTTCCTCATTATTTTTTTTGAAGGACCCTCATTATTATTTAATATCCTTAAACTGGGTTTGTCCATCATATGTACTGTTTATTGAGATATTGTGCTTTTATAAAATCCAGTGTGCTGGAGATTCAAACAGCCCAGGGCTTAGCAGATGTTTTGATGGAGATGCTTAGCGCCTTGGATCCTAAGAATCCTCAGGTTAGACTATTAGAACGTTTTTCCTTTATCTATTTCATTCTTTCTCAGGAATTTGAAGTTCTTCCTTTCTTTATCTATTATTTTTGTTTGAGAAAGTATGATTCTTCTGAAAATGCATTTTGTTTTATATGAAGACGCCTTGCTCCTTTCATCTTTGTTTGGTAGCACCTATAAGAGACTGAATTCTATGTATCACAATTTTCATGAGCTACCTAAGTTTGGGGAGTCTCAGATGAAGATATTTTCATAAGCAGTCTTGTTACATCATTGAGTAGTCGTCAACTATGTGTTGGGTCACTAGAAGGGGACAGCCTGTGGTTGTGACTTGCAACTGGGTGATGTGCCGCCTTCCCGTGGGAAGTAGATCTGCCTCCGCTGCCACCAGCGCAAAGTAGATCCACCATTGCTACTGCCGGATGGAAGTAGATCTTCCGTTGTCTGTCATTGTCGCCGTCGTAGCCTCCTGATATTTGGCATTGGTCTTCTCTTTCGTTCTTTTCGATTCTCACTTCCTTTNGGGATGGGTCTGTTTGTAGAAGCGATTTTTTTTTAATTTAATTAATAAAATTAATACTCTTTCTTCTCCTCCTCTATCTATTTTCCTTTCCTTTTGGACTGTCTCTAAAGAATGTTTCTATTTACTTCTAAACTTTTGTTTTGTTTTATTTTATTATACCTGTCAAAATTGTTTTTCGACTCCCATTAGTGTTTTATTCTATTTTTTAAACTAAGTTTTGTACAGGAGTATAAGAGTATTAGGTATTTTACATAACTTCTTTTGTTCTTGTTATCTTTGCCATTAGAAGTTTTTACAATATACTCCGTATTACACTTATCGACTAGTCGATTGACTAATCGACTAGTTGACCAGTCTATTCACTGGCAACTGAACTCGACTTGTCACATAAGTGGACATGACAACCATGTGCTCAAGATCCTTTAATGCATTTGCTCAATGCTCTTTAATTCATCTTCCCCTTTTATGCTTTCAAACTAGTAGTATTAGAATGTGTTGTGTTTAAATATAACGAAATAGTGTATTGTAATTTTTTGGGCTTTAAAGTGATTGAATACTTAGATACTTGAATTTTTTTACAAGGCAGAATATTTATATGTTCGTATCACTTGACCTCTTACATTTGGCTCAATTTTCTATATTTGTTTCGACCAGGGTGTAAAAGAAGAAGTGATTGTAGACCTTGTGGAACAGTGTTGTTCTTACCAAAAGCGTGTCATGCTTCTTGTGAATAACACCCAGTAAGGGGTGGGGGAAGGAATGGGTCCGTTTGCAGATGTGTTTTTGTTTGTTGTTATTGATTAATAAAATTAATACCCATTCTTCTCCTATTTTATCTTTTTTCCTTCCCTTTTGGACCTTCTCTAATCATGTTTTTAATTACTTCCGATTTTTTGTTTTCTTTTATATTATTATACCCGAGTATTTGTCAATAAATTGTTTTTCAACACGCATTAGTGTTTTATTCTATTTTTTTTAACTAAAATTTGTACACGAATATTAGATATTTTAATTTAATGCTTTTCTTCGTGTTACCTTTGCAATTGGACGATTTTACATTATACTCCGTATTACACTTATCGACTAGTTGACCGGCTAATCGACTAGATGACCAGTCTATTTGCTGGCGACTGAACTCGACTTGTCACATAAGCTGATGCCGACAACCATGAGCTCAAAATCCTCTAATGTATTTGGTCAATGCTCTTTAATTTATTTTCTCCCTTTTATTTTTTCATACTAGCAGTATTAGAGCGTGTTGTACAACAACAACAACAACCCAGTTAAATCCCACAAGAGTAGGGTCTGGGGAGGGTGTGTGTACGCAGACCTTGCCCCTACTCGAAAGTAGAGAGGCTGTTTCCAAAGAGACCCCCGGCTCAACGTCGAAAGTTGCATTGCTTGACTAACTGCTACTTCATTAATTAAAGAAGCGCAGACAGTTTAGAGATCCATTTTGATTTATTCCATCACACCCCAAAGCCAAAAAATGGTGAAATTTTGGCTCCATCGGAGATGATGGAACGAGTATTAGAGCGTGTTGTGTTTGAATATAACAAAATAGTGTATTGTAATNGCCGACAACCATGAGCTCAAAATCCTCTAATGTATTTGGTCAATGCTCTTTAATTTATTTTCTCCCTTTTATTTTTTCATACTAGCAGTATTAGAGCGTGTTGTACAACAACAACAACAACCCAGTTAAATCCCACAAGAGTAGGGTCTGGGGAGGGTGTGTGTACGCAGACCTTGCCCCTACTCGAAAGTAGAGAGGCTGTTTCCAAAGAGACCCCCGGCTCAACGTCGAAAGTTGCATTGCTTGACTAACTGCTACTTCATTAATTAAAGAAGCGCAGACAGTTTAGAGATCCATTTTGATTTATTCCATCACACCCCAAAGCCAAAAAATGGTGAAATTTTGGCTCCATCGGAGATGATGGAACGAGTATTAGAGCGTGTTGTGTTTGAATATAACAAAATAGTGTATTGTAATGTTTTGGGTTTTACAATGATTCAATACTTAGATGTTTGAAAAACTCTATAAGGCAGAATCTTTATATGTTAGCATCACTTTGACCTCTTACATTTGGTTCAATATTCTATATTTGTTTTGATCAGGGTGTAAAAGAAGAAGTGATTGTAGACCTTGTGGAACAGTGTTGTTCTTACCAAAAGCGTGTCATGGTTCTTGTGAACAACACTCAGTAAGGATGCCATCAGCTTTATTATTATCAATATTTTTTTTTATTATATAATTTTTCATGTTTATTGTTACCTTTTAATGTGGTCACCTGTTTAAATCTAGAGATGAGGAGCTTCTTTGCAAGGGGTTGGCACTTAATGACAATTTACAACGGGTTCTCCGTCGTCATGATGATATTGCCACAGGAACCTCCTCTGCTACGTTTGCAACAAAAGAAACCCCTGTTGCACCCCTCATGAATGCGAATAATGAGGAGGAAGAGTCAGAAGATGATTTTGCTCAATTAGCCCGCAGGTATTGTTGCTCTTGAGTTTTGTACTTTGTTCTATGCTTCCATTTATTTCTTCCATCAAGGTGTTGTATAGATTAATAAAGTGTGCTTTAAGACATGGCAATCACCGGTTTGTGCTGCTCTAGAGCTGAAAGTTTAACCATAAAACAATGCAAAAATCAGATATTCAAGATTGGACAATGGTTACCTCGGCAAAGCATTGTGACGAAGTGGTTTATCCTTTCATCCCAAAATCATCTTCTCAAGTGAAAAAGGCACGGGTTTAGTAGGTAGAAAAGTGGGTTGAAAAAAGTTATTTATTGGGGAGAGGACTATTTGATAAGACATATAGATGTTTCTGTTCAAAATAGTGTTTCCTCTGGTTGCATCTGGAAGGTAGGGGTGAGAGGTTGGTAGTATCTAGTGTGTAGTTGAGAGTTGTAAATGTCTTTTCAATTGTTTAAAATCTCCAAAAAAAAGGTGTGAGAAGATTTTAGGACATCCTAATATGGCAAGTGGGAAGATGATTTTGGGACGAAAAGAGTATATTATATTCGGGCGTTAGGCACTTTACTATTTCATGAAATTCGAACCAATAAGCCTGCCCTCTAAACTGGGGGTATTATTGAAAATATACTCCATCTGCCCCGCATCAAAGTTTTAACTTTTTTTCTTCCGTCCCAAACTAAATTGTACACTTATCTCATTCCTGTTAGAGTATAAAAAACCTTTCTTGGGACACAACCACAGTCTTGGTTGAATTGGTTCATTGACATGGTATCAAAGCCTTGTTGACCAAGAGGTCACGAGTTTGAACCTCACCGCCACCTTGTTTTTTAAAATTAAAGGTTTCACGTGCAAGGTTCGAAGCAACCACGCCTGCACGTGAGGGGGCGTGTTAGAGTATAAAAAACCTTTCTTGGGCTGCAACCACAAGCTTGAGCTCTTGGTTGAATTGGTTCCTTGACAATTTCCTTTTTAGAAAAGGAATATGTGTCTCATAATACTTTTCTTTTCTAAACAAATACTCCCTCCATCCTGCAATGAAGTTTACTCATTGATTTCACAAAGTGTTGAAAAGTATAACACTATTGAATGTACCCTTATCCTATTGGGCACAGTAGTATTCGAAAGCGTAAAAGTTCAAATGCTGCATCTATTTTAGAACGCAGAAAGTATTTAGAAAGTTTACTTTCCAAGATCCTTGTAGGTTATTAATTTTAAAACCCAAATTTCACATTCTATGGTCTGTCTATCTGCAATATCAAGGGGATATGTAGAATAGTAACTTCCCTCGTCACAATTTCCCGCTGCAATTTCCAAATCCTTCAACCACAATAACCGCAGCAGCATGGTAGGTGTGCTCAAACCTTATCCCTAACTTATAAAAGTTTCAAGGATACTTCCGAAAGACTGCCCTAACACTTTCTATTATATCGTTTCTTGCTTTTTTTCATTTTTGAACCTCTTGTCACATATGATTTCTATAATATACTTGTAATATCACAGGTCTTCGAGGGATACATCACAAGTACAAGGTCGGAATCCCATTGATGTGAAAAATGCACCAGTTCGGGTCGGTAAAATTCTTCCTCCACCATCATCGAGGAACCCTCTTACTTCTACTGATGCTGGAGTGATTGATTACCTAAGTGGCGACACATATCAGTCCGAAAGAGCATCTGGGAATTCAGGATCTGCACCAACTGCTGCTGCTCCCACCAATCAAAATGATCCAATCATGCCACCACCTATCAAATCAAGTCCAAAGCTGTCTTCATCTCCCCCTTCGGATGATCTCATCAATCCCACTGCAGATGATTTCATCAACCCCACCGCAACAGATGATTTCATCAACCCCACCGCGGATGATCTCATCAATCCCACTGCATCCATGTTTGCTCCGAAATCTGACCGCAGTGGTTTAGATCCACTGCCCAAATCCACAGATCACTTGCCTCAAGCTTCTCGGAATGCTCCCCTTGCTGCCAACCTCCCACCACCACCTTCCAGATATAACCAGAGGCAACACTATTTTGAACAGCAGCATTTATATTCTGGCAGTGCTTCTGATTCCAGTAAGGGGTCGACGACCTCTTATGAAAGCTTAGTTGGGCAGGCAAAGAGTCTCTCAATTAATCCACCGAACCCAACCAAGCAAGAAAAAGAGGAGGATGTGCTCTTCAAAGATCTGGTAGACTTCGCAAAAGCCAAGTCCTCGTCAAAACCCAGCAATAGATCTTGAGCGACTATATAATGGGCATACGATAATGAATGGTACAGTTTCTGATGTTGTGAATTGTGCTTAGTATTCCGTACTATTAAAGAGCATTTGTTACGATTTGATTTGATGAAGTATTTGCATGGGTTCATTTCAGACATTTGAGTGGATTCCCCGCCAGCGTCCACATCTTCCTGGCGGTGGGAATCAAGCACCTCCTCCTGATGCTGAAAATCCGGCAAGCTCCTGCCAATGGAAATCTGGCTCAGGAAGGTATTCCACTCAGCATCAGGAGGAGATGCTTGATTGCCAGTGTCACGAAGATGTGGATGCTGGCGGGGAATCCACTCAGATGTAGAGCCTTTGCTTTGCATATTGCTATGGAATGTTATTGGTCTGTAATTAGTATCTAGCTTGTGGTTTATGAGTGTTTTCTTTGATTGGAATGTGAAAAAAAACACCGATGATATATATGGTTTAGAGTGCGTGTAAAGCGGGCAGGCTACAAGCCCTTGTACTCTATAGTTTGAGTTTTAGCGTTCAATTCACGGAAAGTCTGTGCGAAAAATGGCATTAACCAAAAATACCGGGAATGTGGAGGAATATGTTGCTGACAAAAATTACTCCTTTCACCCCACCACAAAAATATTCATTCTTTTCTCTGTCCGTCTAAAAAAAATTTGATGATGAAATAATATTTCCTGGAGTAAATTCCCAAAATAGTCCTTTGTAATAAGGGATTTTCCCAAATTAGTCCTCAGTAAGTTTTAATTACCTACATGGTCCTCTATAATTAAGATTTATTTCCAAAATAGTTCTTTGTAATAAGATATTTTTCCAAATCAGTCATCAATAAGTTTTAATTACCTAGGTGGTTCTTTATAATTGAGATTTATCCCCAAGATGGTCCTTCATAAATAATGTTACTCAAATGAGGATTAATTGATGTTATTTTTTTCTGCTAAATTTAGAATTAATTCTTAAAATAATCATTTATAATGAAATGCTTTCCCAAAATGATTTTTCTAATTAAAGATGTGTATTTGATTTGAAATTTAAAAGATTTTTTTTAAGTTTTAAATAATTCATAAATTATTTATACTCAATGTATTTTTTAAATTTTACATTTAGTTGTACAAAAATGATTGTTTCAAAAATATACTTTAAATTTGGATTATCAAAATACCAAAATATCTCCCAGTTAATTCTCATTTGAGGATTGATTTGGGAAAACACCTTTTTACAAAGGACCATTTTGAGAATTTACTCATAAATAATTTATGAATTATTTAAAACTTAAAAAATCTTTTAAATTTCAAATCAAATACACATCTTTAATTAGAAAAACCATTTTGGGAAAGCACTTCATTATAAATGATTATTTTAAGAATTAATTCTATATTTAGCAGAGAAAAAATAACCTTAATTAATCATCATTTGAGTAACATTATTTATGAAGGATCATCTTGGGAATAAATCTCAATTATAAAGGACCACCTAGGTAATTAAAACTTATTGAAGACTGATTTGGGAAAATATCTTATTACAAAGGACTATTTTGGGAATAAATCTCAATTATAGAGGACCATGTAGGTAATTAAAACTTACTGAGGACTAATCTGGGAAAATCCCTTATTACAAAAGACTATTTTGGGAATTTATTCTATTTCTTGGGTCCAAAATATATTGCACTTGGTCCGTAACATTATGTTTGGTTCAACGAATTTAAAAGGGAAATAATTTTTCGGAGGAATTTGGCTTTTCTTTCCCTAAGTATTTTTTGCCTTCTCATTTTCTTTTCATTCCATTTTTCTTTTTTTTTTCTCTAAACCAAAAAGAATGTTTTCCTTCTCATTTTATTTTTTTTCATTCTCAAATTTTTTGAACCAAACATAGCGTAAGAGAAATGTCTACATGAAAGTAGGTGTCTAAAACACATACAGTAATATGGGATCAAGATAATTAACTAATGAAGCCCACAAATCAATCATGTACAGAAGGAAATCGCAAGAGATACACAACACACTTTCATACAGTGCATGACAGATTATTAGTGGAGTAAGTTGGGGGGCCCATGAGATGTACATCTTACCAATCATAAGAAAAAATGATGAGCCCAATCTCTAAGAGCCCCTTTAGACCCGACCGAACGGATATTAAGAGAAGAGGTAAATTGGTGGCAAAGAGTGAAGCATGCACTTGGTACTTGCAGAGGTCTTATGCTTAACATAGTTGTCTCATAGCGCAATTGCCAGGAATCAAACTCAGGTCCTACCCGCTTGGCACCCTTATCTTGGCAACTGCGCAACACCCACCGGCAATCCCTAACAATAAAATGGATGTTACTTCAACGGCCAAAGAACAAAATTATCAAAGCCACTTCACTGTAGGTGTCTAACACGTTTCATAAATGATAAAAAGCTGCTATCATGCAATAACAAAAATTTCAATGGTCCATTGAAATCTTAATAATTAATAATTTAATTAATATTAGTATTAAAGGCCGGTTTGGGTCCTATGAAATTTAAAAGTTGAGAACCACACGGCCCTTTTAAGCAATGGAAGTGGCCAGGACCGCCCCGTTTTGAAAATTTAAATATTGGCCCCCGCCTTAGGCCACCCTGAACCGCGTAGTTCAGTTCTGGCGGTGATTTCAGGACCTGTTAGCTCATCTTTAATTCATACATACATAGATACATACATACATACATACATACATACATACATACATACATACATACATATATATATACATACATACATACATACATACATACATTACTACAAAAAAGACCATTTAAATCGGTTATTTTGACCCTTTTAAATCGATTTTGAACCGATGCAAATACTCAGGTTACTTTTTGCATCAGTTGTTAAAACGGATGCAAAAGCCCTCCCCAGGAATGGCGCCAATTCTGGGAAGAGACTTTTTGAATCGGTTATTACCAAAGAACCGATGCAAAAGCTCCTTCTCAGAAATGGTGCCATTTCTGGGGAGAAGTATTTGAATAGGTTATTTGGTAATAACCGATTCAAAAGCTTAGACATTTGAATCGGTTATTACCAAATAACCGATTCAAATACCCTTCTCCTGGAAGGGGCATTTGAATCAGTTATTTGGGATTAACCGATTCAAATACCTAAGCTTTTGAATCGGTTATTGCCAAATAACCGATTCAAATATATAATTTTTTCAAAAGGACTATTTTGTTTGCTCCCAATCCACTACATTTCAACTTTGCAAGAATTCTGTGGAAAATATACAGATTTAACAACAACAAGAATTCAAGCCATCAACACAACAGTAACTAACACAAATGCATTCACAAAACTCAAATGCCACAAAACAAATTAAACCAAAAAAGTAAACATTTGCATCCACCACTTGTACATCTTAAAAAATATAAGAGTAAAACAACTACGTACTCTTCTAAGTTTTAACAACACAACTAAAAGTCCTACTAATCTCTCATACATATTACGCTCTTCATCAATGACGACTTGATCAGGAGGAACATCTTGAGTGACCCCTAACTCATCTTCCATTTCAAACTCAAGATTGTGGATGTTTTGGCTATCATCATCGACTTGTTCATTATGAGTATAGCTAGAGCTGCAAGGATTTTCTAACTCTCCATGCCATTTCCATCGCAGGTATGTTGGGTCAAAACCCTTGCGATACACATGTAATCTTATATCTTTAACGCTATCAACCATAAAATGGTTGTGACATGAGTTACAAGGACAATATAGCTTTTTTCCTTCTTTTGAATGTTTCTCTGTGAAACGAATAAACTCTTCCAAACCAGAACTAAACTCAGGTGATGTACGCGACATATGAATCCAACTTCTATCCATCATATGAATTGCTAAGCAAGAAAGAAGAGCAAATGATTGATACATGCTAAACAATGCACAACAAAATTATTAACACGTACTCATTTTATATATACACACAAACATATAAGAAATGCAGGCAACACAATATTTTATTTCTTATGATGGTCCGACAGCACTTCTTCATTATCCGGCAGCACTTCTTTATTATACAAATGGTCCTTCTTTACACCATCATATCCTAACCCATTCTTGAAATGTCACTCTCACTAGTAAATGTATTTCATTTTCTTTGACCTATCAAAATTTCGGCAGCATTTCCCAATGGTTCTCCAAGTGCACGATGTAACGTAATTACATATGCACCCGAAGAACACATTTAGGAAACGTCAAACCAAAAAATGACAGAACAAAGAGAAAGAAATACACTCACTACCTAAGTGAGAGAAGCATTTCAAGAAGAGCTCCAAACTGGGAGCTATTTAAAATTTACTCCTAATGAGTAAATTTTAAACGGGTATCTAGGTCGGCCAATATATGATATTTCTATATTATAACATCTCAGATCATGTAGAATCAAACAAAAAGTAATTAAACAATCTATATTTCAAACGCAATCTATATCACAATGTCATTTCAACTTAAACATAAACACAATGCAAAAATAGTAAATTTAAAAAATACTAACCTAATGCAAAAATATATAAAAAATATTTAACCTAATGCAAAAATATATTAACCTAATGCAAAAATATATAAAAAAATATTTAACCTAATGCAAAAATATATTAACCTAATGCAAAAATATATAAAAAATATTTAACATAATGCAAAAATATATTAACCTAATGCAAAAATACTAACCTTTTGCATTAGGTTAATAGTAAATTAAATATTAACCTAATGCAAAAATATATAAAAAATAATAGTATAATTAAATTTTTAAAGTTTAAAAAATTAAAAAAAAAATACCTTAGAGAAGGCGAGGCACGGCGAGGGCGACGGCAACGGCGAGAGAGGGGGACGGCGGGAGAGGGCGACGGCTTGGAGAGGGAGACGACGAGGAGAGGGCGACGGCGGGAGAGGGCGACGGTGGCAGTTGGCAACGGGGAGAACTGGGCGATGGCGGTAGTGGAGGACGACGGCGAAGTGGAGGACGACGAGGAGTGGGAACAGCGGCGACGGCGAAGTGAAGAACGACGACTACAGAGAATGACACGACGACGGCGACGGAGCACAGAGCGAATGAGACGACGAAGGAGGGTTTTTTTCAAAATCGGGTAAGGATAATGAATGGGAGGCTAAGGACTAACGTTTAAACAACGTTTTTTGCATCGGTTAAACGTAAGAACCGATTCAAATGGTTATTTGAATCGGTTATTACGTTTAACCGATGCAAATGCTAAACATCATTTGAATCGGTTAAACGTAATAACCGATTCAAATAACCATTTGAATCGGTTATTACGTTTAACTGATGCAAATGATTACCGATACGCGAATTTTTTTTCATTTAAATCGTTTGTTTCGTGGACCGATGCAAATGTGGTGATTATTTGGTGGTTTTTGTATTAGTGATACATACATACATACATACATACATACATACATACATACATACATACGTACATACATACATACATACATACATACATACATACATACATACATACATACATACATACATACTTACTTACTTACTTACTTACTTACTTACTTACTTAACGTACTTCCTCTTCCTAAATTTAAATAGTCTGTTTTATTTTACGATGTTTGACTTAAGTTATTCTCGATATAATTTAGTTGATAATTGGAATGAATAAAATAAAATTTATATTCCAAAAGAACTACAAAAAAAATTATTGCTTAAACTAACCATAATAGAGTCCGATAAAAGTGGAGTCCAGGGAGGGTGTGTGTGGAAACCTTACCCCTACTCGAAAGTAAAAAGGTTGTTTCCAAAAGACGTCCGACTTGAGTAATACAAAAGGCAGAGAGCACAAACAAATAACTGTTACACCTAACCTGAATACTAATGTCAAATTGTTTTATCTTATTGTTACTCTCTCTTTTTTGATTGATTGTGCTTTTTGCATTCATTGCATTCATCCATATGTAAAAAATGTTGTGTATTCATTCACTTTCCCAATCAAACTAAGTACTATACATTGTGATGTAGGAGTATTATTTTTGCCACAAACACACTACTAAAACCCAATCGAAAAAGGCCAGGATAAGTATACGTACATTACGCTTAAACCACTGTTCAAAATTTCAAATACAGAGACAAATTTCAAAATTAGAAAAACTTATCTGCGTAATTTAATATTTTGGGTGTGATGTAAGTTTTATGCAAGCATAATGTACATGTAGCATTTTCTGCCCGAAAAGATGGATTTTGTACAATTATCTATTAGAATGCACCATATAAATAAATAATAGTTAGATCCTAATTACACAATATTCATCATTATAGTATTCATTCACATCCCCAATCAAACTAGGTACAATACATTGTGATGTAGGAGTATTATTTTTGCCACAAACACACTACTAAAACCCCAATCGAAAAAGGCCAGGAAAAGTACACGTACATTACGCTTAAATCACTCCCCAAAATTTGAAATACAGAGACAAATTTCAAAATCACAAAAATTTGTCTATGTAATTTAATATTTTGGTTGTGATGTAAGTTTTAAGTAAGCGTAATGTACATGTAGCATTTTCCGCCCGAAAAATGAATATTGTACAATTACCTAATGCACCATACAAATAAATAAAAAAAATGAATGCCATATATCATGATGATGACAAGATCCACATGAACACAGTTGACCACAAGGCAAGTGCAAGTGCTGCACCCAAATAAGTCCACAAGAAAAGCACTGAACATTCTTCTTGTGCTACATCAAACAGTTGTGTCATGGTTGCTGCACCCAAATACGTCCACAAGAAATTAAATTATTACTTCTTCTTTTTTTCTCAAAAAAATATATTATTACTGTACTTTTTTTTGTCACAAAATTCAATATGTCACACTCAAGTCCAAAAATATATCCAGGCAAAACTCTCTATTAGTTGGGTGGATGACCAAGAAAAACTAAAATTTCGTCTACATTCTCATTCTCTCACCATTCCTTCCAGTTTCTTCTAATTAAGACTTAAAAAATGTATTTACATATCATGACTATACAATAACATTATATATCTAAATTTATAACGTAACACCTCAAACACGGACAAAGATGAATTCTTTTTTATATTCAAAATTAGTTTCCTTATATATTTATTTGGATGATCATTTAATTGAATGATTTTTTAACACTTTATTTTTTCCAACGTTTTCTAACTTTTTCCAGTTTGTTTCCCAACTCCTTCCAGTTTCTTCAAAGTTCTTTTAGTTTCTTCCAACATCCAACTTTATAATTCCAACCGAAAACAACAGAGCCTAAGCAATGCGTACCGATATTCATGGCGGGCGGCATGGTGAATTGAATCATGAGGACAAAGTGAAATAGGGGATCGGGCGGAAGGAGGCCTAAGTGGGAGGCAGCCTTAACAATGCCAATCCCAATCAGGGGACTGAAGATATGCCGCACGCACAGAACCGCCGCAATCACTAATGGCGACACCTTCGCATTGCGCAAACCTGTGTGGATCATGCATGGTTTAGGCATTGGGGTTAGGGTTTTGTTGAATCTATCTATCACATTTTTAGGGCTTATTGGGATCATGATAATTAATTAATTTACCTTGTGTGAGGTTGCCTCCCAGGATAAGGGTGATACATGGGATAGTTGCATTCCTGCATTATTAAAAACAAAAAATCGTGTTTTTTTAACCGCCACAAGCTTGAGTTTGTGGTTGAATTGGTTCCAAAAGAACAATCCGACATTTTTTAATGAGTGGTTGCGGAAAATAAACATGTTCATTGTTGAACAAAACTATATATACATAGTACAACAACAACAACAACCCAGTTAAATCCCACAAGAGTAGGGTCTGGAGAGGGTGTGTGTACGCAGACCTTGCCCCTACTCGAAAGTAGAGAGGCTGTTTCCAAAGAGACCCCCGGCTCAACATCGAAAGTTGCAGTGTTTGACTAACTGCTACTTCATTAATTAAAGAAGCGCAGATAGTTTAGAGATCTATTTTGATTTATTCCATCACACCCCAAAGCCAAAAATGGTGAAATTTTGACTCCATCGGAGATGATGGAAAACTATATATACATAGTAATATTTCAAAATGTGCCAAAACATATAGTAATATTTCAAGAATGTGCCAACAAAGTTTGTTGCTATGAATTTGACCTTAATGGTGTGTGTGTGTATTCACTATTAATAATTTCA
Source organism: Cuscuta campestris (assembly GCA_900332095.2). Taxonomy (NCBI): domain Eukaryota; kingdom Viridiplantae; phylum Streptophyta; class Magnoliopsida; order Solanales; family Convolvulaceae; genus Cuscuta; species Cuscuta campestris. The sequence continues at coordinate 2,488,946 of OOIL02005488.1, forward strand.
CACATTTGCAAATTAAAAACGAGAGTGGATGAATGGTATGTACATACCCAAGTAGTTTGACAGAGTCTTGGATTACTCTAAGAGGAGCACTCTCACCAATTATTAGGTTCCTCAGCCATGTGACAGCCCCAAACAGAAATCCTAAGATCTTACCATTCACAAAACACAAAAATTATCACACGTCAATATAATTAATTACTTTGTGTACCCATCAAGGAGAAGAGAAAAATAAAACCAATTTTGTCCACAAATTTTGCGCCCACATCTCCCATCTTGTTTTTTTCACACAAACACGTACAGACCGACCCGTAAATCCATATGAGCTCGTGTCTATTTTTGAAATCTAAAAATGAGAAAGTGAGGGGGGTGGGGAATTGACTCACAGCTCCAATAGTTGGGGGTGCCATCAACTCCTCCACAATTGAGTGCAGAATCCCAATCACTTGACTCAAGAATGATGCACCATCTTGCTTCTTCAACTTGTTGTTGGCCTCTAGTGATTCATTCTGTTTGTCATTAATTACCATTTTTAACATGAGCACATTAAAAGAATCAAGAAAGATATACTCCCTTCGTTTTACAAATTAGTTCCTCACGAACTTTTTGCGCATTCAACAAAGCACTTCTATCTCACCTAAAATGTCTAAAATACCCCCCAAAACAACTTCTACTAGCAGCAAAAGAGAAATGTGGTGTATTCACAAGGATTTTAGGTGTGATAGAAGTATTTTCTGGGATGCGCAAAAAAAGTTAGTGCGAAACTGCTTTTTGAAAAGGAGGGAGTATGAGTTTATCATAAGACATAGTTGCACGAGCGCACTAATTGATTGAATCAATGAGTGTATAGTGTATTGTATGAGATAGATATGTGAAATACAATAATGGATCTTACAATTGGATTTTCGGCGTCATTTTGTGTTGATTTTATTGGTAGGACACTAATTGGAAGATGTTCTTGAGGAGCTTCATTCTCAAGGAGGAAAGACTTTTCATTTGCATCTAAGTCCTTGTTTGGTTCCTTGAATACCATAGTGGCTTCAGCTGCTAGCTGTGCTCTTAGCCTCAAAGATGAACTTCTTATCAATTGGTATGTGTAAGTCCATATGTAGAAACCTCCAAGCTGCACCAAATCAACCAAAAACCATTGGAAAGCCCGTAAACAATTCTCGCCAAAATACTCTATTTTTTTATGATAATATATAAATATGAACAGAACACGTTCTTATATATGATTCGACAGACCAGAAACTCTCTATACAATTGAGTATTTACTAAAATGCGACGACATTCTTACCGCCATTGAGTAGGAGGCATAGGACAAACCAATGGTAGAACAAGTTGATTTATCACCAAAGGGGTTTCCGTCCTCTTCACATATTGCAGGAATGATGATTAAGAGAAGATTTCCCAAATTTCCTATCATTTTTTTTCCAATAAAAAAAGGTAAATGTTACCACCATATGACATAAGAAATTATATAATTACAAGAAGTTTGATTTTATTGTAGAAATTAAAACAAGAACTATATATAATTATTGGTATATATAGCATGATGAGTATTTTAAATACCAGAGGAACATATAGCAATGATGAGGCCTTCTAAATGTGGTTTTGGTTTTAGTACCTTCACAACAATCCATCCAAAAAATCCTCCAAATAAAAAGGTTAGCCCAATACTAATGGGCATAAACCACCTGCAAATCAGATAGAAATAATTACAAAAAAAAAAGATTTTGTATAAATTTATTTTTTGAATTTTAAGACAATAATCAAATAAATTAACTTAAAAATAAATTCACTCAAACCTCATATACCAAAATGAGAAAAAAAATTCAGAAGGGAGTAATACTCTTCCCTTTGCACAAACTTTGTTATCGACTTTTCATCTCGAAACAAATTATAGTGTGAAAAAATGCATTACCAAACAACAAATTTGGCATTATTTTCATCAATGAAGGAAATGTTAATTTCTAAGATTTCTTTCGTTATTTTTCACTTATTTGTCAAATTTGAGATATTTTGAAAAAATGAAACAGGAAATCTGGACAGAACATAATTTTACCATGAAATGATGTCTTTCATTGTTATGGTTTGTGACAGGCTTGCAAACATAAGCGACGGCGTAAAAATCGAAAACACTATCTGCAATAACATAAATATACACACCAGTTGTCAGCGAACACAAATTAATACTCCCTATTTAATTCCATTTGCATACTAAATAAAGAGTACTTTTCTAAAAAAAAGAGTTTACTTTGAATAATGTAAAAATAAAAAAGTGTTTTAGTAATGTCCTCCTTTTGTATAATAAATACTGAGTACTACTCCCTTAAAAAGAGTACAATTCTTAGAAAGCACAGAATGTACATACGTAGTAGAGAAATATGTATGAGTCTTTAGGTACTATTTAGGTAGAGTTTTAAAGATAAAGTTTATCACTCCGTCCTAGAAACATAGGAGGTTTCAGTACTATTTAGGTAGAGTTTTAATGATAAAGTTTATCACTCCCTCCATCTTAAAACAATGTTTGATTTCATGAAACTTCAAAAAAAAAATTGGAAAATTAAAAACTACGTGGTAAAAATTTAATTAGAGGGGAGAGAAAAATTAAACTCCCTCCATCCCATAATTTTTTTTACTTTTCAGTTCTAGACGACCCAAAAAATACTTTATATTTATTTTATTCACTATTTTAATAATGAACAAGTGGATACGACAATTCTCTCCTCTAAATAGATTCTAACCATGTATTTTTATTTTTCTACAACTTTCTTAAATTTCATAAAATCAAAATGTAGCAAACGGAGTAAGTTTAAATAGAATGATTTTAAATAGAAAAAATGAAATGTGGAGTTTATTTTGAAATAATATAAATCCAGAATATGAAATGTATTTTGGGAGAAAGAGAGTGGATAAAAAATTAAATGTGAAGTTTATTTTGAAATATTATAAATCCAAAATATGAAATTTATTTTGGGAGAAAGAGAGTGGATGAGAGTGATAAAATGCCTTTATAAACAAAAGGTATTCTTGAGGAAGTGGGACTTCTTCTAAAGCATACAAATAAGCAAAAAGGCAACTTTTTTTGAACACTACTAACAAAAGGTATTCTTGTTTATATTTTCTTAACTTATTGAAGTTCAGAGAGTTAACACCTCCACTGAAGTTCCAATCTTTGACCACCATTTGAGAGAGTCACAGTAATATGAAGTTCCAATCTTTGACCACCATTTGAGAGAGTCATAGTAATACTGTGGGACCAAATAACGAGAACTAACATATGCGGGATATCCGGATATCTAACATTCTCTTGTTTAGGAAACTGTGTAGACTTTCTATTCGTCTGATTTTATTAATTTTGATTTGTACTTCTCTCGTCCCATATCCAAGGAAACATGAGCTAAAAATGAATGAAAAAGTAACATAGTTTGTAAAAATTAAATATTTGAAAAAGTAAGAGAGATTATGAAAAAATGATTTAAAAAATATAAAAAAAGTGATTGAAAAAATGTGGGTGTTATGTCAAAATTAAGAGCGTACCCTTTGGAGTGGGACAACCAAAAATGTGGTTATTGCCCTTTGGCACAGGATGGAGGGAATATTTTCTAGGCAAATTCTTTTGGGGACCTAAGATCCATACTCATTTTTTGGATTTTAGTACATTTGTAGCATAAAAGAAGCGAGTCTTTTGCTAAATAGGAAATATCCACATGAAAACCCACGAAAAATGTAAGAAGGTCCACATTTTTAAATGTGGACCTTGGTACTATGTAAGTATCACTCTATTTGTTAATGTCTGATTTGATTTGAAGTTAATTTTTTTATCAGATTCAAATCATTCATATTATAAAGTAAGGGAAAAATAAAAAATAGCAACAAAATTACACATTTTTAAAGGGCATCTTTTTCAAACATGAAAGGTTTTAGAAACCAAAGGGAGTATTAAAAAATATGTCAAAATTTATACAAAATATACAAATAAACAAATGTTATCGAGAGGTGAGAGAAAAATTGTAAATTTAATATCAATAAATTTATTTTTTCAAACATAATTTTGAATTATCATATATTTATATAAAAAACATATCTATGAAAAAAAATAAATATTGTGGAGTACTAACTTCGTCCCAACATGTTTGTCTAGTTTGATTTTTTTGAGTCGAATTAGACAAAGCTTAAACTTCGGTTATTCTCAACTTGTATTAAATATTAATAAAATGAAATAAAATTTTGAGAGTTCTGAATAAGATGAATCTAATTATAAATCTAATTTTGTATTAGGACTTTCTCAGTCCCAAAAAAGATTTCTTATTTTCTTTTTTGGGACATTTTGAAGAAAAGACTTTTCTTTCTTTATATGGAAAACTCGGAATAGCTCACTTTTCTTGTCTTTCCTATGTATCACTTTCAGCTATACATTTTCACTTTCTTAAAATTTTGTGTCAAGTTAAATTAAGAGCTTTTTTTAGACAGAGTGAGTATATTTTTCTAAAACTCAAATTTAATACGGAGTATTGTTTTTTGGCCTTTTCGAAGCTCAAATAGTCCAAATGTATACGGAGTATAATGGAGGTAAATTTCAGGATCGAGGGTTTTGTTTCTATGGGTCAGTATTTTGGCCTTTTTGAATGTAGGCCCAGTTTCAAATTTTTTTTGACGGCGGTCCAGTTTCAAATAACATTTAAAAAAGAAAAATGCTAGGGGTGCACCAAAGGTGTACCCAAATATCCCCACCCCTCCTTGTCCACTAAAAAAGGCAAAAAAATTCAAAAAAAAAAAAAATAAATAAATAAAAATTAAATAAAAATGTGTGGAGGAAAAGAGGGTGGTGTACATTAGGCATAAATTATAACCCAAGCATTACTCTTAAAAAAACCTTTTTACTACTCCCTCCGTCCTAAAACTTTCTTCCCAGAGCACTATTCCAACTTCACGGGAATTTATATTTATTTGTGTTTTTTCATGGCCTATATGATAAAATAAAATATTCTTGTCATCACTTGTTTTGTTGAACTTTTGATGTAGTTTTTAAATATGTATGTTTTATTTTTTATTTCTATACCAATATTTAAATAAAATAAATTGAAAAAACTTGGGATTTTTCTTCGTTTTGCGAATCGAGAAAAAAGTTTTAGGACGGAAGTAGTATTAGATAAATCTAACCCAATAATACTCCATATAGACCACTTCAATTATTGCAAACAATGAACGGACCAAATGAAAGTTTTTTCATACCCATATTCAAATAGTTATTGTGTGACACACAAATAATGGTCACACTTATATTATCGAGCAAAAATATTAAGTTTTTTTGAATTCATTTTATTTATATATTGGTATAGAAATAAAAAATAAAATTTACATATCAAGAAACTACATGAAAAGTTCTTCGAAATAAGAGGTGTCAAGAATATTTTATTTTATCAAATAATCACTGAAAACGTAGAAATAAGCAAAAGTTCTCGCGACTGCAGAAAAAGCAAATGTGACAAATGCTTTGCGATAGAGGGAGTATATGTGTGTGTGTGAAATATTGGGTGTTAATTTTTTTGTGTCAAACATAATGGGTTTCTAACATTTAAAAAAAGAGTGCCGGATCTACCGTTTATGTCATCATTTTTTGTAGATCTTTCACATAAACTATGGAGTAGTATTCATTTGAAATTTTAGATTTTAATTCAAATATTCGAAATCTCATAATTTCAAGGTTTGATGTGTACGGAGTTGGTATTAAATAGGAGAAAACCACTCTTTAATTACAAGTTTTAAATTAAAGAAAAATTGGACTTGAATTTGTAAATGACATGGAGAGGGTGTGGATTTGTACAATTACAAGTTAATTTTGAATCCAAATCTAAATCTAAACTCTTCGAGTCCCCAAACAAACAAATAATTCTGATCAAATCTGAATTTAAAATCCAAATTCAAGTTTCCAGACGCACGAGTTTGACATAAAAAAAAAAAAGAAGAAGACAAAGAGATAGGGGGGAGGAAGAGGGGAGTAAAGCCGAAAACGTACTCTGTTAAGGGATCGGCGAGCTTCGGGGGGAAGAAGCTTGAAATAATCAGTGGCCATCAAAGCTCCCAATACACTTATTATCAACACTTGAACTATTGGCATCGACGCCACTTCAAATAATCTCCAAACTCCCATCTTCTTCCTTCTTCCTTACCTTCTTCTTCTTCTTCTTCAATTCTTCCCAACAAAAATACCCAAAAATCCTCAAAGAAATTAAATTAATTCANAAAAAAAAAAAAGAAGAAGACAAAGAGATAGGGGGGAGGAAGAGGGGAGTAAAGCCGAAAACGTACTCTGTTAAGGGATCGGCGAGCTTCGGGGGGAAGAAGCTTGAAATAATCAGTGGCCATCAAAGCTCCCAATACACTTATTATCAACACTTGAACTATTGGCATCGACGCCACTTCAAATAATCTCCAAACTCCCATCTTCTTCCTTCTTCCTTACCTTCTTCTTCTTCTTCTTCAATTCTTCCCAACAAAAATACCCAAAAATCCTCAAAGAAATTAAATTAATTCACTTGGTTTTAGTAATCTCTCTATTTTTTTTGTTTTCTCTCTTCAATATAAAATATACTCCGTATATATTTGTAGGAAGAAACTGCGCAAAGATAAGGCAGCGAGCCGAGCAATAAGAAGACTGAGAAAAAGGTATACAGAGCATGAAGACGCATTGAATATATAGACCGAATTGAAATTTTGGATTTTCCTTCCACTTGAAATGATGTCTTTTTATTATTTTTTTATAATACCTTCTCAAAATAGTACACCGATAACTATGTATTTTCTTAAATTAATCTCCAAAATTAATTAATTTTCGAGATGGTACTCGTTAATTGAGAATAATACTTAATTCATTCTCTGCGAGTAACGACGTTAAAATGACGTTAAACATTATAGACTTATACTAGTTTTCCAAAATGGTATTTTCTAACCGAGTGTTTTTCAAATTAGTTCATTTTCGAAATAAAAATACATTATTCATGGAAAAATATTTTAAATTTTTAGGATGAAAATATAATACTAAAAACTGTAATTATAATTTTATAAATTTGAAACTAATCGTTTGATTATTTACAATTATTTAAAAGAATATCATGCGAAAAAAGGTTTAATAAACGGTAAAGAAATCACCTTATCGAGTACCATTTTAGAAATTTACTCTTTTTTAGTAGTATTATAATGTAGTATGTTGATACACACTTTCTCGATGTGTTAAAATGCATAGAATGAACGTCTCCATTAAAATATGAATCTAACTGATTTTCTCATCTAGAAAAATGAATGAACCCAATCTCGAAGGGTCTCTTAGAACCGATTTGATAGTCATCTAAGATGAGGTATATTGAACATTAATTACAGATGAAATATTTGCAGTAAATAGCACTAAAACTTAAGTCATTTCTCTAAATAGCACTTAGATTGTTTTGTTCCCTAAATAGTACTTAATAATGTCCATAATGACCAGTGATGGCAAACATTTACTTGAATAATGACTAATGGATAATGACTAAAAGTGCTACATTTGGAAAAAACATATGTAGTGCTATTTAGGGAAAATCATTATGTTTTAGTGCTATTTACGTAAATTTCTCGTTAGAGATTAGTGATAAAAAGTGGAATTGTACTTGATACTTGCAGAAATCCTACACTTCGTATAGATGTCTTGTAGCACAGTTGCTCAACTCGGATATTATTCTCTGGACATCCTTATTTTGCGAACTGTAGAGCACCCACCAACAGTTTCTCATCTAGAATCTCTAGGGATAGTACTCCTACCACTCAATTCAAGGAAAAGCTCGCGTCTTTATACTTTTATTATTCTTTCCCCCTAAATATAAAGTCATACTTCCTCGCCTCAAAACTGAAATAATTTTCTAGTTTTCACTTATTTAAAAAAAATAAATCAAACTTCAAGAATACTTTCCCTCTTAGAAAATATTGTAACCTATTATCCGACTCCACTAATATATTCTTCTTAAAAAAATCATTTGTGTTATAAAAGTAATTCACGAATAAGTTTGTTGTTCCCGGAAAACAAAATTTTTGTTAAAAATAAATTCAAAATCATACAAATACATGCATAAGCTAAAAGTTTATGTCAAAAATTGACATGTTTAACCAAAAAATGTACACATACTTATTTTACAAAGTAGTTCCACCTTAACTTTTTACGCATCTTACAAAACACATTTATTATTCCGTTTAAAATTTTCATGAGCGAGAGACAGATCCACCCTACAAGCAATTGGGTCACTTGCCCCAAATGAAATTTTTATTTATTTAATTTACATTATAATTACCCTAAAAGTTAATATTGCCCTTAAGGAAAAAATAAATTGCCCCTCATGAAAAGAAATGTTCATGTATAAGTATAAATTATTTAAACTTAAAATAAAAGAAATTAAATGTAAAACATATAAAATTATTTACTACTACCTCCGTTTCTCAAAAGAGTTCCTCTTTTGACTTTGGGGGAAAATAAGGAAGTGTTAAATTGTAGTTGACTTTCTAATTTTGCCCTTGATGTGATGGGTAAAAGTAAGATGTGATAGTTTAGTTGTTAGTGAAAAAGTATGATGTGATAGGTAGAGTATGAAAAAGTATGGGTAAAAGTGGTTTTTTAATAGAAAAGGGAAGTGTTTTAAGAAAAAAAAATGAAAGAGGAAGGATTTTAAGAAACGGAGGGAGTAGATTATATTTTGACAGGAAGAATGACAAGAGAAAGTAAATTAGAAGTAAGATTATAGAGAACATTTTCGAGACTTTTTCATTAATTATTTTAATATTTGATTAAGAAAATTTTTATTTATTTATCTTTTGCAATTTCACAATGATTTAAAAAGAAAGCGAGGCGCTGCCCCCGAGCCACTGTCGTGAATACACATGACTATTTCTTCTTTATTGCGGCTAGATTTTTTTAAAAAGTATTTTAGATATTTTAAGGCCAAGTTCGTTTGGGTTAAAATTTCAGACCTGGATGTTAGAAAAAATTGGAAGGAGTTGAAAAAACTGGAAAGAGTTAAAAAACAAAGGTAATTTACCTAAATAGGACTAAAACATAATGACTTTCTCAATATAGAACCATATTTTTTATTTCCCAATGTAGGAACATTGCTCGTTATCTATTAGTCATTATTGAACTAAATGTTCAGCATCACTTGGACATTATTCTTCTCACTAATCATTATTAAGTCCTATTTAGGGAATAAAAAAGTTTAAGTTCTAAATTAGAAAATGACTTATGTTTTAGTTATATTCAGTGCAAATTTTACGAAAAAGGGTAATTTACCTAAATTTGTTAAAAAGTCACTCTATTACATTATCATCCAAATAAATATGTAAGAATACTCTAATTTTGGATAAAAAAGAATTCATCAATGTGCATGTTTGAAGTGGTATATTATAAATTTAGATTTATAATATTATTGTATATTCAGCATATATAAATACCTATTTTAAGTCGTGGTTGGAAGAAACTGAAACAGAATAAACAAGAAAAAGTTGGAAGAAACTGAAAGAAGTTAAACGTTAATTTTTCCAACATAAAGGAGCAAAGTTTTAGTGGGATAAAAATATTTTTTAAGATGTGCAAAAACTCAAAACAAAAATATTTTGTAATGGAGAGGGAGTACAACAGAAAAATATCATAGAAGGACCGAAGAAATAACAATAATTTGAATGAAGACTTTGACCCACTTTGTGGCCGGCCGCCTGTATGGTAAAAGAGCTTTGCACGTACCGTCTTCCATTGGGGTGTAACTACCAATCATATCTTTTTCTACCATGCCCACAAATATCAAGGGAATTAATAAATTCTCCGGATCTGCCAGAGCCTTATTTGGAAGTATATACTTCTTTCTTTAAAACAACTGCATACTATTATTGAGTCCCTATAGTGTAAATTCACATGTATGGTGTTTGGTTGAGTTAGCGTATAGTCAAATGTATGGTGTTTGATTGGCGTATATTGGTTGGACATGTTGACTCTATTACAAGGTAGTGCATGTCATACTGATGGGTGATAACCCATTGATTAAATTCCACCCGGCAGGTTCGCAATCGATCGGGAGGAACCTAGAACCTTAATCTAAAGCCCCATGACTTGGTTAGCCCGGGTAGTATGACCGGTCAGCTAAGAGAAGATTCGAAATCAAGAACATGGCCTCGTTTGACAAAGGCATGCGTGCTGACCGGTTGGAGACTGACCAGCCAGAAGAACGTAGACGTGCTTAGTCATTAATATAAATAGGACTAAAAGCCTCATTTGTGAGGCATGCATTAATTAACCTACACGGCTTATACTCTGTAAATAGTCCCTATATCATTAATAACAAACCGGGTTACAGTTGTTCCCACCTACAGCCCTTCCGCTTATTTGTACTTAATATTTGCACGGTATTTACACCATCAAATTGGTGCCACCCGTGGGACCTCTTTCCAAAAAGCCATGACAAATAACCAAGAAACAGTCATTTCCTAGATCTCCCCCC
>OOIL02005488.1:2499681-2538577 GCA_900332095.2 Cuscuta campestris
CCCCCCCCCCCCCCCCGCCCGAGAGTGTTACACTGCTCCCGGTGGGAAGTACTCTACCCTCACGCACCCATTACACCAATCCATGCTCCCATAATCACAACCCCAACACCTACCCAGTTCACTTCCCAATAACTTCCATCCCTAGTTTCCCCCCAAACTTTCCTGGGCCATGGACCCAATGTACTCCCAGACGCTTCAAAGCTTTGGACAGTTCATGTCCATATTTCAACAGCCAGGAGTACATCTTTTATACTTCTGTTCCATTGCGTTCTTCAAGTATTGCTCACTGCATAACTAAGTTTGTTAACTGTGATAAATTTTCTCTTCCCCATAGATGTTTTTTGGTGGCAATTAATGCAGATGAGGAACCCACATAGTTTTCAGAGGCAGTTAAACATTCACACTGGAGGGAAGCAATGAAAAATGAACTTGATACCGTGGAAGCTAATGAAACGTGGTCCTTGGTTCCACTTCCACCCCAGAAGAAGGCTATTGGGTCCAAGTGGGTGTACAAAATCAAACATAAGTATGATGGTAGAATTGGATGGTACAAAGCACGTCTGGTGATTCTTGACCATCGACAAAAGGAAGGGATTGATTATAAGGAGACCTTTGCTCCTATTGCTAAACTTGTCACTCTTTGAGCTCTCCTTGCAGCGGCTGCAGTTTGCCAGTGTCGTCTTCATCAGATGGATGTCCACAACGCTTTTCTTCATGGAGACCCCAAGGATGAGATCTATATGAAGCTTCCCCTGAGGTTTGGCTCTCATTAACAAGGACTTCTTTGCAGCTTGCAAAAATCTCTTTATGGGCTTCGGCAAGCGCCACGGTGCTAGTTTGCCATGCTCACAAGTGCCCTTTGAGCTTATGGGTTCATTCAATCTAAGGCCGATTACTCTCTCTTCATTCTTGTTCGTGGATCTATCGAAATTCGGGTACTTAATTATTTATGTGGATGATCTGGTTATTGCTGGTAATGATGATAATTTCATCTCTCGTTTTAAAAAGTATATGTCTGAGTGCTTCCACATGAAAGATCTTGGCCTCTTGAAATATTTTTTGGGGATTGAAGTTGCTCGTAATGCTAATGGGCTTTTTCTCTCACAAAGGAAGTATGCATTGGATAATCTCTCCGAAACTGGACATCTCAGCTGTCGATTAGAGACCACCCGCTCCTAGCAAACCATCGGTTGGCGCTAGCTGACAGTCCTCTTTTGGCCGATCCCTCACAGTATCGGTGCGTAGTCGGTCGCCTCATATACCTCACGATCTCTCACCCCGATCTCACTTATGTCGTTCATATTTTGTCTCAGTTTATGGCGACCGTGCACCATGAACATTGGGATGCGGCAGTCCATGTTTTACGGTATATCAAAGCACGTCCTAGACAAGGACTCTTTCTGTAGGCTAAGAGTTCTCTCCAATTGACTAGTTATTGTGACTTTGATTGGGCTAGTTGTCCTTTGACTCGTCGTTCTGTATCTGGTTATTTCATACAACTAGGAGACTCTCCTATCTCTTGGCGCACGAAAAAGCAGAAAATTGTGTCTCGTTCCTCTGCCTAAGCTGAATATCGCGCTATGGCTACTGCAGTTTGTGAACTAAAATGGCTTCGGTCCTTTCTTCAATCTCTCGGTGTGCAGACTACTTTGCCCGTGACTCTGTCAAGGAACCAATTCAACCAAAAGCTCAAGCTTATAAGTGTTATGATTCTGCTACTGGGAGGATTTATGTTTCTCGTCATATACGTTTTGTTCTGGGTCATTTTCCATTTCGTGACGCCGTACCTTCTCATTTAATCCCTGGGCTGAACCGTGCGTCCAATGACTCCAATCTCATATCTCTGTCGGTTCTTCCCTCTTCTATGGCTTCTCGTCCTGTTTTCCTCAATCCTCCTAACCCTAATACCCCTAGTGCTGTCTCTCCTGTCCCCTCTCTCCCTTCTCTTTCTTCTCTTCCTTCGTCTTCCTCGTCGTTCTCCCCCACCCCATCCACCTCCTCGTCAGTTTCTGTCCCTGATGCGTCTCCTCCTGCTGCCCGACCAGTTCGTGCCCGCCGGCCAAATTCCCGTTACTTTAATGATTCCCTTGTTAATCTGACTACTGCACGCTTTCAGGTGGAACCTGAAACATTTTTGCAGGCCTCTGAAGACCCGCTGTGGCGTGCTGCAATGGATGACGAATATGGTGCTCTTATGCGTAATCAGACTTGGGTTCTTGTCCCACGTCCGTCACAGCGGCCTATTCATTGCAAATGGGTTTTTCGTATCAAAAGGAAACCTGATGGGACTGTTGAGCGTTATAAAGCCCGTTTGGTGGCTAAGGGGTTTCTTCAGCAACCTGGCCGTGATTACTCGGAGACTTTTAGCCCTGTTGCTAAGACTGTTACTATACGGCTCATTATCAGTCTTGTATTGTCTCAACGATGGTCCCTTTGTCAGTTGGATATCAACAATGCATTCCTTAATGGTACCTTGTATGAAGATGTTTACATGGAGCAGCCCTCTGGTTATCGGGATTCTACCCATCCTGATTATGTGTGCAAATTGCGTAACGCTCTTTATGGTCTCAAACAGGCTCCTCGTGCTTGGTATATGGAGCTCTCGGCTTTCCTTCTTCATTATGGGTTTCGTAAATCTGTTGCAGATCCCTCTCTATTCATCTTCTCTCGCAGTGGTAACATTCTCTACTTCATTGTCTATGTTGATGACATAGTCTTGACTGGGAACAATCATATTTTTCTTGATCGGTTTATTCAACGGCTGGCTAAACAGTTTGCTTTGAAAGATATGGGGTCCTTGAATCATTTCTTGGGGGTTTCGGTTTTTCCAGCTTCCGGGGGTGTTTTGCTTACTCAACGTCAGTATATCCTTGATATTCTACGTGATCATCACATGCACGAGGCTACACCAGTTCCTACTCCTCTTTGTCCGAGCATGACTCTTCGCCTTCATGATGGTACTGCGAGTGCTGATTCAACAATGTTTCGTAAGGCTATTGGCTCTCTTCAATATCTCAGTTTTACTCGTCCTGATATTGCTTATGCCGTTAACAAGTTATCTCAGTTTATGCATGCCCCTTCAGTTACTCATTGGAAAGATGTCAAGCGTCTCCTTCGTTATCTACGTGGCACCATTAATCAAGGCTTATTCCTCCGGGCAGATCCTTCTCTTACTCTTACTGTGTTTTCTGACTCCGACTGGGGGGTGTTCATGACGGCGGTCGGTCTACCGCCGCTTATGTTCTTTATCTTGGTTCGAATACTGTTTCTTGGAAGTCTGCACGTTAGAAAACCGTTTCCCGATCTTCCAGTGAAGCTGAGTATCGTGCATTGGCTCATGCCACGGCTGAAACTCTTTGGGTGCGTCACTCTTTGGGTGCGTCACTTATTGGATGAACTGGGCATTTCTTTATCTCGTCCTCCTCTCTTATATTGCGACAATTTGGGTGCTACCTATGTTTGTAAAAATCCCGTATTTCATTCTCGTATGAAGCATATGGCCCTAGATTATTTCTTTGTTCGTGAGCTTGTTGCGACTGGCAAATTATTTGTTCGTCATATTTCTACTGTCCATCAAACCGCGGATGCTCTCACCAAGCCTCTCTATGCTCCAGCGTTTCTTCGGCTTCGTACCAAGCTTGGTGTTTCTGATGGAACCCCAATCTTGCGGGGGCGTATTAACAATAAATAAATATTTGTGTTTATCACTTGTTTACATATGTAGTTATCCTAACTCATAGTTATCATCACACGCCACTGCCACTCCTATTCTATAGGATCAGCCAACTTCCTCTCCTTAGTTTTAGCTTAGGTTGTTGCTTTCTTATGTATAAATGTATTGTTCCTTTGTCAATGGAAATCACCTGGTAATCATCATTTCATAGACTCTGTTATGTGATAATCAAATGGCTATGCATATCGCTTTCAATCTAGATTTTCATGAACGCACAAAACACATTGAAATTGACTATCAATTATTTCATTCGAGACAAAATACAACGAGGTATTCTTCACACGGCTTATGTTCCTTCTGCTGATCAACCGGTAGACATTTTCACTAAGCCACTTGGGGCTACTTCGTTTACACATTTACTGTCCAAGTTGGGCACGTGTAACCCTCATGGTCCAGCTTGAGGGGGGTGTTACGTGGGAGGCACGGTTGTGGAAGGCCGAATCTCGTTGGGATTCGGTTTAATATTTTCTACACAAACCAACAATAATTCATAAACCATTTTCTTGTAGTAACTAAAAGAAAAACATAGGAGGAGATCTTATTATGGATTTGTAATACGGAGTGAAGTTATTGTTTGAACCATTATATATTTCGAGTGCGGCGTGCATTAAAAAGGTGTTTGTATGAATTTATTTATGATAGCGTGGAGTACGTAATAAAGGTGTGTGGACGGAGGGGCCTCCGAAATCCTCGCGCTTATGTGGAGCTGACAGAGAGTAACATGATATGTTTCTGCAATCTCCCGTGGATGTACAAAGTCAACAAATAATAATGAATGTGGATGTACGTGGCGACTCGTCCGTGTTCATCACAACCTTCTCGCTTTTAGTGATACTCCATCTGTCCTATAATTAGTAAAAAATACATTGAATTTTCATATAAATTTATTAGCAATAGATTCATTTTAAAACATAGTTTTAAAATATATAATTTTTATAAAATATATTTCTATAAAAATTGAGATATTGATAGTCAAAGTGTCACATTGGAGACCATGAAAAGTCAAATGAGAAGTTAATTTTAGGACGGAGAGAGTACTATTTTAAATTACATATTTTCTTTTTGAGTAAATTCCATAATTTATAACATGGGGGTTTCCATATTAGGTCCTTTATTATCAAATATTACCCCCGTAGTCCTTTTTTTAAGGATACCTTTCCATAAAAGGTCCCTTTTTTGATCTTCTGCCGTGTTGGTGTTAATTTAAAGGCTAAAAGTATAATTTGACATCAACATTATGTCTAGTGACATGTTCTGATATTGGTTAAGCGGATAACACAAAAATAATGACTATGATTGTGGGCTAGAATTCTGACGAAAGATCACATTTGTAGACTATCGTTGTCGTAAAAAACGACTGTAATTCACAAACGACGCAAACGGAACAACCTTTGGAATTGTGTATGACAAAAAAGATATATTATCATTGTGAAATAACACTTTTAGCCCTCAAATTAACACCAACATGATAGAAGATCAAAAAAGGACTATTTGTGGAAAGGTACCCATAAAAGAAGGATCACTGGGATGATATTTGATAATAGAAGACTAAATAGGTAAACCCCATGTTATAAAGGACCAATTATAGAATTTACTCTTTCTTTTTTTTCTCCGTTCCAAAATAAATTGTTCGTTTCTTGTTATTGTAAACTTTTAAAAGTAAAATACCTAAACTATCCTTAAAATAAGTCACTCTTCTCTAACTTATCTACTCATTCATCGTCACCCCTCCTAAAAAGTAATAACAATTTTGGAAAGTCAACTCTATTTTTTCTCTTCCTTAAATATGCCTCAAATTTATATCACAATACAATGCATTTTTTCACATTTTGGATTCAAAATTTACAAATGTTGACAAAAAATCAAATGGGAATAATATTTCCGTACAGAGGAAGTAACATTCATCAATTTCCATTTCTATTTAATTTTTTTCAACTTTTAACTTTGACTATGAAGTATTCTCTCCGTCCATTAATTTCATTCTCCCATTCTACTTTTTATCTATACTATTCACTTTATTCCATCACATCAAGGGTAAACATGAAAATTCTTTACACTTTTTAATTTTTCCTAATCTGTGTGCCAAGTCAAAACGAGAATGAAATTTTTAGACGGATAGAGTATTTAATTTAAGTTTTTAGACTTCATGTTTAAATATTTCTTATTTAGAACTAAGTTTTTAGGTTTTATGTTTACTTTTTCTAAAAAAAAGATGAGCCCCATCCCAAGGGCCCTTGAAACCTGGCCGGCGATCATTGAGAGGAGGTAAATTGGACTTTAGTCATGGATTAGTGGTAAAGAGTGGAGCCTGCACCTGGTACATACAGAGACCCTATGCTTAACATAGTTGCCTACCAGCGCAGTTGCCAAGAATCAAACTCGGATCTTACTATCTTGACACCCTTTGCCTTGCCAACTACGCAACGCGTACCGGCATGTTTACTTTTTCTAATGAACATGTTAGAGGTACATAGAAAATGTAACTCAAATGTACTCCCATGCTTCTCCACCACACGTTCTTGATGTTCGTAAAAAATGAATCAATAAAAATTGTATGGTGAAGATTCTTAGTGTACAAATGGGATAGACGCATAGACCAACCTAGCATAAAGCTTTCTCTAATTTGGAACTCCCAATTTTGGCATTTATAGACGTCCAAATAAAAGTTACAAAGGGACATGAAAATTTAAAATAAACAATAAGAAATACGAAGTACTCCGTAGAACTCAATATTAAGGTTTGGCGACTTATTTTATTAAAGTCTAATCTGATCTGATATCATGTAATTAATATTAGAGAAAAATACCAAAATGTGGATAAAACATTGAAAATATACCAAAATAGAAATTTTATGTTTTTATTCTCGAAATAAGAATTAAAATACATTTACAATGACAACTATGGTAATATACATTATCAAGAGGTGTAGCCAAATGTCCATATACAGTGATACATTATCACAATGCAAACTCTTATTTTGGAGATAAAAATATGAAGTTTCTATTTTGGTACTTTCTCTATATTGTACTCTTATTTAGGGTGATTTTTTTTAAATTTATATTTAAAACTATCTCGGATCTAATCTGTTCTGATTTGATATGATACAATTTCAATAAAAACAAATAATAATAATAATAATAATAATAATAATAATAATAATAATAATAATAATAATAATAATAAATTAATGAGAACAAACTCTTACTCTCTTTGTCTCAAAGTTTTGTTTATTTTTGACTTTTTATAATCAACTAGGATCAACCTTTAGCATATGATTAAATAAAAATTGCATGGTATATCAATTCGGCAATCAATATTTAAAGAATACTTTATAAAATGATTGGATAAATAAAATCATTTTTATATCAATATCAAACTGATAAGTCTTTTTTGTACATACTTATATGCTCAATATTTAAAATGTTACTCCGTATTGTCTAATTTTGGACCAATTAAGAGAAGTTCTCATTTGTTATTACATCTTTTTGTTCATAATTTTAAAAATACATAAAAGTTATGTTTCTATTTCAAAAATAACAAAAGTTGGGTCAAAAGCGGTGCAAAATTATAAAAAAGTGAGCAATTGCAATATTTCCGAGTGGGTGAGAAAGAGATAATGAAGATTCATCGAATAAAAAGTACATAATAAAATTGAACTGAAAAAGTTTTAAAAAATTGATTTGATTTAAAATACTCTCCCCGTCCCACTGTCTTTGTCCACTTACCTTTTGGCACACCATCCAATACACTTCTTTAATCCATTTTATCTTGTAATTTGTATATTAAAAAATTACAAAAATTATATATTAATAATCTATATGTTAAGACGAATCAAACAAGATCACACATGACTATTTTTAGGCTTACACATTGAGAGAATTTGATGAATCAAAATGCTTAGATGAACAGTTCCAAAAATCAAAACTGGACAAAGACAATGGGACGGAGGTAGTAACTTTGTTTGAACCAAATCCACTAAGAATGAGATAGCACTTTTCAAATTAAATTTTGGACTGGACCAAAATCCAACCAATTAGGTGGCACCACCTTGAGAAGCTGATCAGCCAACTCTGGCAATAGCCAGCTATTTCAAATCCACAGGAGCAACAACTCATTTCTCATTCGTTTATTTTTTAATATTTTTTATTTTAAAACTCTTTTTCATCTCTTTGTTTCCTTCGAAAAGTTTTTTTTAAAATTTCTTTTCTAATTTTTATAATAGTTTAAAATTTTAAAATTGTTTATTTTTGAAATAACAATAAAAATGAAAAAATCAACATACATTTGAAATTAAAATTTTTGGTTTTTGGTTTTATAGAAAAAAAAACATCTTGAAAGCTCATAAAAGAAATTCCGAAATAAAAAAATAAAAATTAAGAAAATAGGCACCAATGTCTCCTTGACCAGACAGTAATCAAGAGAGGGCATGTGCAAGATTTTGAAACAACAAAGATTCATGAAATATGTTTTGAGAACAGAGAAAATATTGATTTCCATTTTTCAAATCACAAGAGGTTTTGTAGCTATTCGGCACAAGTAAAAGTAATAATGAGCATGTCACAAAAAAAATATTATTATACGTATGATTTGAAACAAAAATACTATGACATATAAAAGAAAAAAAATTAAAATCAATGAAATTTAAAGTATTTTAATAAAAATACAAATGAATCAAATACACCACTCCTTTCTTCCCACAATTCTTGTCTCATTCAAGGTCAAATTAAATCTATTTTCTTCACATGTTCATATATCATTTGTTAAAATAATATATTCATGTGATCTTGTTTAGTAGATAGTATTGCTATTGTTAACATGCCCATAGTGAGTACTATCCCATTTTCATCACATATCCCTTTCTTGATACTCGCTTCTCATTGAGGAGCTGAGCTACTCAACAGCTGCTCAAGAGTATGGGACAAACAGGTCATCCTTTTGAATTAATCCAACACAATAGGAATATGGGACCACAGATGAGCTGATCAATAGAAGCATCTAGCAATAATTTACCGACTACAATATGAAGGATGATTAAGGGCTTGTTATCTTCACTTTATTTGAATGATTTTGATTTGATTGGAATAAGTTCAGATCTGATCTGGTCTGAATGTAGTCATATTTAAAGTTGAGGTTTCTGATCTGAATTGATTCTAATATAAAAAGTAATTGGTGATAAGAATAAGTTGAAGAGAACATGCTTGACTCATTAACTACTACTCCCTCCGTCCGTGAGAATGTCCACTTTTGATTTTTTCGGCCAAAATTGGTAAACTTTGACCCCAAATTAAATAAAAATGGTATTAGATATTGATACAAAAAGAATTTATTAGATTTATTATATCAAATATTTTTAGAATATTATTTTATTTAAGTAAAATACAATATATATTTTATTTAATTATAGGTCAAAGGTTGAAAACAGCTGACCAAAAAAAGTCAAAACTGGACAAATATTCAAGGACGAAGGTAGTATGTTAACAGTGTAAAGGAGATCTAAGGTTTTCAGATCTAAGTCTATAAAAAGCCTCCTCCTCAAAACTCACCCATGAAAACTGACCCTAAGAGAGTAAGAGGCTAAATAATGGTGACAATAAACAACAGGTAAATCCAATAGTTAAGAAACTGGAAAGATCCATGAACACCAATTATTATGACCTTGCAGGTTTGGGTACCTTAAACTTTATTATTCTAAACTTTTTGATGAGAATATGTTACACGACACATGATACAATCCTCCAGACATATGAAGTACATGATTCTATTGAGCATGCTCACAAACATGTAGAGAACATCAACAGTACATTACAGGACTCTAATAAGCATTATTCTGCAATATGTCACATTTTTTTTACCTCAGTTCGAGAAGCAGTAATTGGCCCCTCCAAAGTATCTATAAGGGAAATGCCCTTTTTGCAGACGTGTTTTCTCGACCTGATATTTTGATACATCAATATAGAATAGGAGGGACTAGTAACACAGAACTTGACCCAATCTAGAAATTTAGTTGGGTATTTCAGCTCAAACGTGATTTGTTCAAATGCCCGGAAACCGTATCATATGCTTTCTTTAGATCTAGATTCATCATGGATATAGGACTAATCCCTTTCCTTTTATAACTCTAGCCATTTCTTGGCAAAGTAGAACAGTAGATAATAGTTCTCTCCCTTCAGTGATAGCTCCTTGGTTGAGGTTTACAATGGAAGGTAATACCCTTTTGAGTTTACAACAAAGAATTCTTGGGTATCACCTTGTAGACCACATTACAATAACTATATGCCCAAATTTAGTAGAACTTTTATTGGACCGATATGTTTGCATAGATTATTTTTATTGGTTATACCAACTGCACTTTGGTTATTTCAACTAGTATCAGAGCAGTAAAGCTTAATTACTAGCTTGATATGATCTATCATCAAGAGAGACATTCAAGAAGGTGCCATTGTTTTCTGACCTCTATTATGCGGCCATGATTACTCTTTTTGAAAGTGTCAAATGAGAGCCTTCCTTAAGTCTCTTGGTGGAAAAGTTTGGAAAAACGTAGAGCTCCCTAATAATTAATTCCAAAAACATATAAAAGATATCCTAAAAATGAAAAAGCTACTGCAGAATTCAACAACCAAACTTTGAATGCAATCATTGAAGCAGTTAAGTTAACTCAATTCTATCTTAACTCAAACAGTACCGAGGGCAAGAGAGCATGGAAGATCTTGCTTACTATTCATGAAGGCACTACAAAAATAAAAAAAACAAACTTCAGATTGTGATGTTGAAAGTCTTAAAATGGAGGAAACTAAGTCCATCATAAATTTTCATGGGTGAGTTAAAGACATGGCAAATGAAGCTGAAGGACTGGGTTAACCATTTGCGTTAAAAGTTCTGCGTTCTCCTCCAATAAAATTCGCTATAGATGTTAAAGCAATCAGACAGTCACAAGATGTCAAAAGCATGTCTTTTGATGAGCTTATGGAAAACCTAGAAACAATTGAATTGGAGATGAATGAAAACACGAGAAGTTAAAAGCCGTGTGTCATCCCTGTTGAAAAACATGATTCAAGTGAGATAGTGATCTTGATGTGGATGATGAAATTCAAGAACAATTGCATATGGTTACAAAGGATCTAAAGAGAAGATATAGATTCAAAAGAAGAGTAAACCTCACCTGAAAAAGAGACAAGTGCCACATATGGAAATAAATGACGAAAAGAACGCTAGACAACATGTGCTTTATCATCCTTATATAGTGATGAAGAGGTCTCCGGTGATGATATAGATCTCAAAGAAATGTTTAATATCGTTGAAGCAAAATGACAAAAGTCTCTATGGGTCAACAAGAAGATTACCTTGGAGAAACAAAGTCTCGAGATAGAAATTAACAGTTGTATTATAGACAAGAATGCAACTCTCAGTCGTGGACTTGGTCAAATAGATGAATGTGTTGAGTAAAAGGACTGCAGAACAACTCACAAAGAAGTTAAACAAGTATAAGTTTGAAGTGACAGTAGAGGATGACGCAAAAGATGACACAATAGAACAGCTAGCTATTTTCCAAGAGAAGTGGGCAAAACTTCTTCAAGTCAATCAGAAAAACATTATGGAGAATCAACAGCTTGCTGCGGAACAGATTCAGCTCAAGGAGGAGCTCTATGAATCACAAAAGAAAGTTGAAGAATTGGTTGATCAACAATCCGACATGAGATATGAACTCAAACAACTCAGGGAGTATCTTAAGTGGGTGAAGAGTGCTGAAGCTGAAGTCATTGAAAAAACAAGACAAAGTGTCATAATGTGATAAAGATCGAAGCAGAATTGGCTTTGCTGACCAAGATAAGCCGCTCGTTGACAAGATGTTGAATAAGTCCAATGCATGTTGCAGCATCTCATGCCACACCTACAGGGAGTGAAAAGATAGAAGTAAAGAATCAAATTGATAGAACACCAAAGGGTCGCATGCCTAAACAGGTGAGGTACTCACGTTGGAACTTCTATGCAAATTATGTATGTTTTGCTGTGAAAAAAGGGGGGACACATTAAGAGGGAGTGCATAAATTTAATATGTAACAAAGTTATGTATTAATTGTTCTTAACAAAGTTATAAATAGTTCCCAAAGCACCTCATCTTTCCACTTATTTTAATAATTGTTCTTAACAAAGTTATAAATACATATTGGCATTAAGAGAGTGAATATTGTTGTATGTAATTATAGACACCGTTGTTGTTAAGCTACAAGTTTTTGCTTTTTTCTTTTTTGTTGTTTAAAATTTTGGTCGTTTATAATCATCACGCTATTGAATTCTTCATGTTCACACCAAATCAATACAATATACTCGTGGCTTCTTTATATTTGGATGAAACCTCAAATAAAGTCTATAATGAGGTTAGGGACTATATTTTCACTTTGATATCAAATCAAGAGCTACTTGTCATTCCATCCATAATATATAATATTTTGAAACACAATCTTAACTTCATATATTTTTTGTATGCATCAGAAAAACTTGTTGATTGATGATACATGGAATTCCTTGGACTACCTTTGTCCAAATTAATGTGAGAGTGAGCATTATTTTTTATATTGTATATTCTACACCTACCAAATTGATTCGATTAGAAAAGTTGGTAAATACTCCCTTCGTCCCACAATGGATGCCACTCTCAAAACAACGTGCAAAATCCCATCACTTTTAAAATCATTTTAATTACAAATTAATGTAGAAATAAGTCTAACAATTTAATTCATCTTAGAAATTAATGTAGAAATTAATGCCGTATGTCCGCTCATTTAATTCATCTAACAATTTAGAGTCCACTATACCTATTTCTTTTTATGTATGCCGAGCTGTTCAAAGTTTTCCATCTTATGATTGTGAAGATGAGACTCATTTATCAGGTCACGTCATATTCAGTGCATCAATACTATCGAGCAAGGTTGAACAAGTTTATTTTTTCAACCTATGCAAAGGTGAAATAAGATTGATAATACCTAACACTCAAGTTTTTGTTTTTTTGCTTGGCAGTTCAAATTGCACCATTGATTTTGATATAATGAGGTGGGTCTTTTATAGTACAAGAAAAATGTGAATCAAAATAATTTCAATGTCATAATAGACAATGGTGTTGCGTGATACAACATTTTGTGAGTTAATGCAAAAATTAACTATAGAGGTTGCATCAAGTGGCATTGTGGTGTGCTTACGTGCTGATAATCGAGGCTCCGAGAGTTACTCAATTAAATATAGCTATCCTTAGTGCGCTAATATTGTTGTCGCCACAAATCAACATGAAAAAGATCCAAGTCTGTTGCATGGAACAAATAAAAACTACAGTTGATTCAATCAAAGAAATTTTCTATTAATCAATGGATAAGTTTTATAATATAATTACTTTACATGTTAGTTAATTCATGTGTTTAATTTTCAAGGATATTCAATCAACTTCTTTGAGGATGATAATTTTATCTTTTTTTGTAATAAACTAAATTTTTAATAAATATATCATCAAATTTTAATTCTTTTATTATCACATTCTATTTAAGTGTTGGAGCATTAAAGAAAAATCAGTAGAGAAAAGAGTAGTGGTTATTGAAGGGAGGGCGAGAAAGTACCAACATGTTTGTATACGGGATACAGAAGCAAAGAGAATATAATATCGTTGATGTTTAAAAATAATAACAGATCGGCCAGTAGCATGCATTAGCAGGAAATATAGAAATAAAATGCATGATTGGCTCTAAAGATTAAGTAATTATTAAAATCTTATTTATATATATATATATATATATATATATATATATATATATATATATATATACAATTCACAAAAATATTTAATTATTATGAAGTAATATATAAAAAGTTAACAATATAATGTCACAAATAGCAATTCATGTTTTCTTGTATTGCTATTGTCAATTAACACACAATAGAAGGTGAACTTCTATGTGAGAGATTATTATGTTAACTTACTATATTATAATAATAATAAAATAATAAACTTTTGTTAATTGTATATAAATATAAACAAATAAGATTTTAATAACTACCTAATGTTTAGAGCCAATCACACATTTTATTTCTATCCTTCTTTGTTTTGCATGCTAGTGACCGATCTATTATCATTTTTAAACATCGGTGATCATGCTCTTTGAATCTGTACCTTGTATACAAACATGTTAGTACTTTTTCACCCCTTCTTTCAATAACCATCACTCATTTCCCTCATGATTTTTCTTTTATGCTACAACCACTGTAATAGAAGATGGTAATTAATATAAGAAATAAAATTTGATATTTAAAATATTATTGAAAATTTAGTTTATTACCAAAAATGATGAAAACCATCATCCTCAAACAAGTTGACGGAGCATCCTTGAAATTTAAACACATAAGTTAACAAACATATGAAATAATTATTGGAATACCAATTGAGTAATAAAAACATTTTTCTTTTATTCAATCAACTATTATCATGTCTATTTAGATCTTGTCCATTTGATTTTTGACCATGACAATTAAAATTGTGGTTATCAAAACTTTTTCACTATGCAAACACCAATATTAATGCACCAAATATAGATATATTTAATTAAATAAATCTAAGAGCCTCAATTAACAACACATATAGTTATAAACAATAAAGGGTTAGTTTTCTTCCCGAGTGTCGTATCTCTCGAGGAGTGGACGAAGGGAATTAGTTTAATTACTCTAATTAGGCGAAGATTAGGATTGGTTTATGAAAGTCTTCTCGAAACGATTATAGAAAAGGCAGAGTAAAAATAATAAATAAATTAAGTTTACATAGTATAAGTATAGATCTGGACCTAGGGTCTGGACATCATTTGGATTTATTTTATCATATTAAATTAGCAATTGGAATAATAATATTTCTATTACTACTCATCCATTTCTAGATTTGTACTTAATCCGTTGTACTTGAATATCATAGCCTTTTGGCATACAATATTTTCTCAATAAATAGCCAATTAAATCTTTCGATAATAATTAACTAAATAAGGCAAGAACAATAGGTTAACCATTCCAACATTAATTTAACATAAAAAAATAAACAACCAAACTAGTCCGGACCCAGAGATCCGGACCCTAACTCATACTACGCAAACATAAATTAAAATAGCATTTTATTAAATAAAGGAAACTTACAACCTTCGTAAAAACGGAACAGAGCTGATCTGGAGTTGAAACCTCCGAAAATACTTCAAAACTAACTACTACAACTAATATACAAGCTAAAGTGAAGAAGGGATGTGTAAATCCCGAAGTTGGGATGGAATGGGATGATAAAAATGAGAAGAATCGAGCTGTATTTATAGGAATGGATCCAAGGCGTCCAAGTCAAAGCGTCCAAGTCCAGGCGTCCAGATCGGGACGCTTGAGCTGCTCCGGCCAACCAAATATTGCCACGTGTCTTTCTTGGATTGCAATCTAGCTCAAGCGTCCAACTCCAAGCGTCTGACTTGGCCAAGCGTCCAAGTTGGACGCCTGAAGGCCTTGGTCCGTTGGGCTTCGCGGCTGGTTCGTGATTTTGGCCCAATTTCGCTCCGGTTTTGCCCCGAACACTGTTTTTGTCCTCCCGGAAGCTCGTTCAAGCCCGAATCTTGATCCTTTGATGATTTGTTCCTCTTTTCTCTAATACTTGAACAAAAATGGATGATTTATGATGATTTCATGTGGAATCCCATTTTATGACTCTTAGAACGAAAATGAGAGTTTTATCCATTAAAATCACATTTTACGAGATGATTAAATACTATTTACATGCAATAACGTTTAGGATATGATGTAAATGATAAGAACGAAATGGACTTATCAAATTCCTCACACTTAAACGTTGCTTGCCCTCAAGTAACAAATTGAATAATTACAAGTATAAAGGAAAATTAATAATTGCAGAGGCAAAGTTTAAGCTACATATTATAAAGGAAAGAAGGAATAAGATAGTCATCAACCTTTTTGTTAAGAATAAATGAACCCTTAGATTCTCACCCATATTGTTAGAAATGTAAAAAAATTTTGTCAAACCAATATTTTTACACCAACCTAAACAACCAAAATTTTCCAAACTTTCTTTGGGATAACTACATTTGTAAGAGTACTTTAAAGATCAAATAATTTTTTTTTAATGGCTAAATTGGAAAACATGTTCTTGCAAAAGTAATTGTCAAAGCGTAAGGGTTTAATTTTCTTTGGCATAACTTTGTCATGTTGACACGAGAAAAATTTATAACCTCATCTCGTGACATAGAACCACGAGCTTTTTGGATATTCACTCTGGAAAGTCTCATCACACGACATAGAACCGCATGCTTTTTGACTCTAACACTCAAAAGGCCTCATCACGCAATATAGAACCACGTGCTTTTTGGCATACTCACCACGCCTCATCAGTTGACCTAGAACCAACTGCTTTTTGGCTAACACAAGAATCTCGGTCTCACCAAAGTATGCTTTGAAACGTCACCCCTTATACTTTGAAAACAACTCTTTTTAAGAAACAACAAATACTCAAAAGAGCATCAGCAAAAAGATTTTCAATAAAACACTTAAAAATTAATTGATCTAAAAAAAACTCTAAATAAATTGTGAATTTATCCCAAGCCATTTTAGAAAACATTCTTGAAAAGGTTAGAGTAAAAATAGAAGTTTGATAAAAATTTTAAAAATTTCCAATTTTTACGGGTGATAACTAAAGATTAATTAATCAAATCATTAAAATTGATGACTATTCTATAAAAAATCTTTTCCTAACAATATATAGACAAAACAATTCCTAAAAAGATCATTTCAACCACGAACTCTTACCTCCTCACACTTAAACGGAACCACGCCCTCGTGGCTAAAAGTATTTTGGCATTGGAGTTAATGGTTGAAATGCTCACATGCAATTACTAAGTTATCTCAATACTCATAAAATTCAAAGATGAAGATTGAAATAATACATGACCATAACATGAAAATATGAAATAATGCATAAAATTTTCTCAAAATGGTTTTAAGAGTCATGTTGTGAAATTCCAAAATAAAAATCATCAAGCATCCAAATCATGTTCAAAATAGTAGAGAAAAAGAGACTTTACTGATAAAGTCAATATTCTCTCAGTAGCCAACTTCAACCAGGACTGTTGGATCAAGAAGCCTCGAAGATTGCCGAAACCTTGTGAAAGCCCCAGGTGAGACATCTTCTTCGCTCCCACTGTAAGGTATGCCCTACAATTCTCTCATCTGCAAAAGCAAAGACAACAAACAAAATAACTCTTGCCCCCAAAACTGGTGCGGCAAGTAGAAACTCAAAAATAACAAATAAAATTATTGAATTTATTTAATTATTTTTGTTATTTGAATGACGGGTTGCCTCCCGTTAAGCGCTTCTTTAACGTCCGTAGCTCGACGCTCACCCACTTTTTCCGTGACTTTCCGATCCGAGAGTCATAAAGTTTGGCCCTTCTGACTCTCTTCTGGTGCCACCTTGTTTGATTTGTTGCTCGGTCAAGGTCCAGGATCCTTGACTCATCCCTGCGGCTTGGCGGCAACAGGATAAAAGGAGGAGACTCTAGATAGGTGGGTGGTGGCGGAAGTCTCCTAAGTGGATCCACATCATTGGCCTTCATAGCGAGATTGATTTTTTTCTTATCTTCAACAGGCTGACCATCCATTTGTGGTTTGATGATTATGACCGTGCTTCCCCCCATGGATGAGTCTTCAGTGTCACTTACTAGAAGTTCATCCCAACTCTTTTGGCTCCAACTATCCTCCGGGCAAACCGGGTTACACCCGTCATGTGAGTCAAATAAAGTTTGGTCTGAATATACTGGTGAAACATTATTTGCACAGGTTTCTATAGACAAAGTTGGGTTTTCCATGCACAATATTTCCTCGTCAACAGATTCCTCCTCAGACTCTTGGATATTGGAATCTTGGGGGCAGGTAATGGGCTCTATCTCCTCCAAAACAGGTTCCTTTGGAGGTTTGTCTTCAACACAATTAAGGAGATGGTCGTTTATTGCCGTAGGCAAAACTTCCTCCTCTTTCTTTTCTTGAACGAGCGTAGGTGGTTCTGAGTCAGGTCCCTCAGTTGGTTCCACCTCATGTACGACTATGCTGGTTAGGACTTGGCTAGGAGGGTATTCAGGTAACATCACCACAGTAGCCCTAGCAAGAGTTGTTATGCTCTCGGGTTTCTGTGATGGTGTAGAACTTGGTGAATCTTCTAGAACTGGAACCTCTTGGTTGATGGGTTTAGGGTTGGTCTTAGGTTCTAGAGCCTCTTTTTGAACATTAATCTCCCTCATTTGATCTTGAGATTGGAGGGAGCGTTTAAGTTCAACAGCCTTGCAGAGATCATTGACTAATTTATCGGCTTTAGACTCAGCTTCTAGTCTTTCTCTTTGAAAGTTGTCCAGCATTTTCTGCATCATCTCTGATCCTTCGCATAATCTCCTCTCGAACTCCTTTTCCTTCCGGACTGATTCAAGAAGTTTTGCTCTTTCTCGAATTGCCACCTTGTTTGCTTCAATTCGTTCTTCGGCAAACAGGGTATAGTCACGGGAGTAGGGTGGTTCATACCAGGAGCCTTCAGCAAATAAAACTTCGTCGAAATAGAAGATTTTCTGCTCTAATCTTATTATTTCTTCGACGAGTGGATCAGGTTGATAGCCGTACATAGGCCCATATTGGTCATAGTCATCGTGATCACCATGAGGTTCATAATAATTATCCCCATCAGAATCTTGGCAAGGAGAATACCCAAAGTTTCTAGACGAGGTATCATATGGGGGTTCCTCATGGTAGGGATAGTAGTCAGACCCATTGTTGACTTGGTAGTCATCACCATATGAGTACTGATGTGGGTGATAAGGTTGATGGGTTTGAAACGGAGGGCGGTTCGGTGATTGGTAGAAAGAAGGCGGACCGTAATAACCACTAAGGTTATCCATAATAATTATTACGGGTGGTTGGTGAAAGGAAGTGAGAAGATCGTTCTAACCAATCTTCACCCAAGCTAATCAGAAGAAATTAAACTAATGCCGTGCCACTCCCCGGCAACGGCGCCATTTGACAGTTGTAGTTTTTCGGGTAGTAAACCTTCCCAGTAAAGGGTTAGTTTTCTTCCCGAGTGTCGTATCTCTCGAGGAGTGGACGAAGGGAATTAGTTTAATTACTCTAATTAGGCGAAGATTAGGATTGGTTTATGAAAGTCTTCTCGAAACGATTATAGAAAAGGCAGAGTAAAAATAATAAATAAATTAAATTTACATAGTATAAGTATAGATCTGGACCTAGGGTCTGGACATCATTTGGATTTATTTTATCATATTAAATAAGCAATTGGAATAATAATATTTCTATTACTACTCATCCATTTCTAGATTTGTACTTAATCCGTTGTACTTGAATATCATAGCCTTTTGGCATACAATATTTTCTCAATAAATAGCCAATTAAATCTTTCGATAATAATTAACTAAATAAGGCAAGAAAAATAGGTTAACCATTCCAACATTAATTTAACATAAAAAAATAAACAACCAAACTAGTCCGGACCCAGAGATCCAGACCCTAACTCATACTACGCAAACATAAATTAAAATAGCATTTTATTAAATAAAGGAAACTTACAACCTTCATAAAAACGGAACAGAGCTGATCTGGAGTTGAAACCTCCGAAAATACTTCAAAACTAACTACTACAACTAATATACAAGCTAAAGTGGAGAAGGGATGTGTAAATCCCGAAGTTGGGATGGAATGGGATGATAAAAATGAGAGGGATCGAGCTGTATTTATAGGAATGGATCCAAGGCGTCCAAGTCAAAGCGTCCAAGTCCAGGCGTCCAGATCGGGACGCTTGAGCTGCTCTGGCCAACCAGATATTGCCACGTGTCTTTCTTGGATTGCAATCTAGCTCAAGCGTCCAACTCCAAGCGTCCGACTTGGCCAAGCGTCTAAGTTGGAAGCCTGGAGGCCTTGGTCCGTTGGGCTACGCGGCTGGTTCGTGATTTTGGCCTAATTTCGCTCCGTTTTTGCCCCGAACACTGTTTTTGTCCTCCCGGAAGCTCGTTCAAGCCCGAATCTTGATCCTTTGATGATTTGTTCCTCTTTTCTCAAATACTTGAACAAAAATGGATGATTTATGATGATTTCATGTGGAATCCCATTTTATGACTCTTAGAACGAAAATGAGAGTTTTATCCATTAAAATCACATTTTACGAGATGATTAAATACTATTTACGTGCAATAACGTTTAGGATATGATGTAAATGATAAGAACGAAATGGACTTATCAATACCACAATGCCACTTGCGGCATTATCTTATGTTAATTACTGCATAAACTATCTTCTCTTGCAATATTAAAATCATTTTGACTCACATTTTCATTTACATTATAAAAGCCTCTCTTCATTATATCCAAATTAATGGCCCAATTTGAACAGCCAAATGGAAAATAAAAAAAATGAGTCTTAAGTATAATCCTCTTATTTAACCCTTACATAAGTTGAAAAAAAACTTGTTTAATCTTGCTCACTAGTATTGACGCATCGAATATGCCGTAATCTAATAAATGAGTCTTTTCTTCACAATAATGAGCAAGAAAATTTTGAACATCTTTGCATACATGAAAAGAAATAGTTAAAGTGGTATCTAAATCATTAGATGAATTAATCAGCAGCTACAATACCATACAACCACTGAAAGGGTTTGAGAAATAGCATACAACCATAGCACGCAACTACAAGACCATCCCCAAATATATCTCCTCCTCGGTTTGATATTCCTATCCATATAGATAAATCTTGCCCTATCCATATAGATAAATCTTTGTATAACTCTACTGCATAGGGGCAAGTAAAAAGAGATGTTGAATGGCCTCATTATGTCCTCCAGATCAAGTACGCTCCAAATCAACAACCATATATTTACTAAATTTATACTTAGTAAGCAGTCTATCTTTGCACAACAACCAAGTAATGAAATGATGATTAACCATATAGTAATGTTGTTCCACACTAGAGAAATCCATTTGGGGGGGGGGGGGTTGGGGGTGGAAGAGTATCCCTTGTTAGCCCTCTTGAATATCATAAACAACTCCAAAAGGCATAATGGTAAAGAACTTTCTACTTTGGAGCAGCTTTTTCCTATAATAGCAGGCATTATGACTGCTCTTCCAAAGTTGTTGTCTTTTTAAGATACTATGTATCATTTGACCCACAAAGTCTTTCTTATTCACAACATTTCGTAGAAGTCTCATAGCTGAAGCCCTATTCCACAATATCAAATTTCTCACCCCTAAAACTCCTTGAGACTTTGGCATATGCTTTAGATTTTTTTTTCATAGCTTTAGAGGGTGAGACAAACAACTTACTCCAAAACTCAATTATACCAAAGAGAATAGTGAAAGATGTTTAGTAGATCAAGAAGATATTTTGAAGTCACATTTCCAACCAATATGTTGCATTTTTTACACCCAGTTCGAGAAATGTCCCTCCAAGTATCTAAAAGGGAAATCCCCTTTTTGCATACCGGTTTTCTCAAGCAGCCTTATTTGTCTTTGAATCAATTCCTCCAAAAGCTTCTCCATCCAATTGAATAGAATAGGAGGGACTGGTAACACAGGACCTGACCCAATCTAGAAATTAAGTTGGGAATTTCAGCTCAAACATGATTTCTTCCAATGCCCGCCAACAGAATCATATGCTCTCTTTAAATCTAGGTTCATCATGCATCTGGGGCTAATCCCTTTCCTTTTGTAACCTCTAGCCATTTCTTGGCAAAGTAGAACATTATACTGGTTGAGGTTTAGAATGAAGTACCTTTTTGAGTTTACAACACAGAATTTTGGGTATCACCTTGTAGATAACATTACTATAACTATAGGCCGAAATTTAATAGAGCTCTTAGGGCCTACCACTTTAGGAATAACAGTTAAAACAGTTACATCAATCTTATTCAGTGTTTCACCAGTTTGGATGAAGTCCAGAACTGCCTTAATAACCAGGTTGAGTTACTGCTCCACAGTTAGTTTTTTGCCACATCAATAGCTTGCTTATTGATATTTTCAGTCAGTTGGCCTTCCCCAAAAGATCCTGAAAATACTCCAAGATAGCCATAATATAATATAGTCTCTAGAACTCCCAGGAGAAGTTCTTACTTCTACCTTTTATCCTTGTTCCTCAAATAAGGAGTCTGGAGGATAATGGTGACAGATCTGAAGAACTAAAGGCTTGTAAGAGGTTGAAGAATCCACTGCTACCAGGGAATCACACTTTGTACAACTTCATAGGAGGACTTAAACCACATATAAAGGCAATTGTAATGACCTCCAAGCCTGAGCTCTTATCACAAACCACTAAATGTGAGGGGATTCTTTGGAATCAGGAAGAAACTGAGCATGTTATTAAAGGAAAAGGAAGGATTCCTAAGCTAGTGTTTAATACTTATCAAGCCTTGCCACCTACCCGTACTGTGGATGCTATCAAGACTGTACTTGCAGTAAGTCAGCCCAAGTCTATGCCAAATACAAAGGGATTACACTATTATTTTGAGAAACCCTTTGAGAGGGAACACATGAGTATTGAGAGGGTGAATCAACTATTTGTAGTGGAGGAAGCTAGAGATACTGACTTAGAGGAAAAGCTAATACACTCTGATTTAGGTTATCAATTGGAGAGGGACAACCCTTCCATTTTAGTAAATGCTTCCACTGAATCAAAGGAAGAATTGTTGCACCCCGGTTCAGACTGCCAACTGGAGGTTACTTCCTCATGGAGGGTTGACCAAGGTAGTCCACAAATAGATGCTTCACCTTACAAGTACCCAATCAAGAAAAGGGAAAAGATTGAACAATCGACTATGATGTTATATGTTAGTGTAGTGCAAAATAGCTGCAACCCTAATGACTCTCTAGTGGTGTTAGTGGGGAAGCTACCAAAGCAAAGGGCGAGGATACTAATAGTAGAAATTGTAGATAGGATGAATGGGTACACTCATTATATCGCTCTAACTCACCCTTATACTGCGGTAGAGGCGGCCCAATATTACCTCGCAATTCACGGGGTTGACTTGCAAAGGACTTTCTCCTATCATTCACAACTAAATGGATTAAATGAAGTGCTTAGCGACGTAGAAACTGTAAGGGAGTGGCCAGTCCCCACCAAAGAGAAAGAGTTAGTACGAGTGGTACATGATGATCTGCTGCAAACAACAAAAGTTGCAGGATGTTATGGGCAGCTGCCAGTACACATCCTAAATGCCGGGCCAGTAAAATGGGAATGTAGTAAGATGAGAATGGAGTTTATAGACAGAGGCAGTAGTCAAGTTCTAAGGGAAATGAGTAAAGTTACAGTACCACAAGTGTCACTTCCTATAGTTCAAGGGCTGTTGGAGGTACTTACTGACTCTAGCAAGATAGGAGCTGTAAAGGGATGGCAAAACCCCACCAATGAGAAGGAATTATTGACTTTAGCAATGGTACTTGCTGGGCGGTGGTGTACTCATTTCATGAAACTGAATCACCCTTATACTGCTGTGGAAGTAGCTCAATGTTACCTTGCAATTCATGAGGTGATCACCAAGATGGAAACTATAATGGGGTGGCCAACAGTTACTTCTGAGAAAAAGCTGCAAATGGCCTTCTCCCAATCCACCAATCAATTATCATCCAAACGGATCAAAAGAGCTCCATATGGCGTTTAAAAGGCAAAGCGACAATGCCTTGCCTACAGTTTTGGTTATCCAATCTAATGAGTTATATTTATGGGATTCACCACAAACAAGGACATGAAGAGGGGCAAGATCAGCTGAGGAGGAGCTCTTCTCTGTTGGATAATATCAAACAAAGTTGGTTTCTTGGCCCTAAACTGCAGAAAACAATCAGCAACTCCAGCCATCACAGATCACTACTAAGGTGTGGAATTGGAGAGAGGTTTTTAGGGGCTTCATAGTGGGACTGCCAAAATCTCAGGTGATTCCAATAACCATCCTCAACTTTGAGCTATTTGGAAGAAACTAGGAACAGATGCTCATGCAAGTTAAGAGAATTGGGGTTAAGAGAATTGGGGATCCAGGTATCTCGGACCTTCCCAAGTTCTTTCCAAAGAGGGTGCAATGGAAGCAACTTAGACAAACTGAATGGATCAACAAGCGTTTGGAAACCTACCTCAGGGGGATGTGCTTCCACAATCCAAAGCATAGTCACATAAATCGCGGTACGCTTCGGTACGGGTACGCGGTACGGGTACGAAATTCGCTTGATGTAACGAATTCGGTACGAAGGGGGGTAGGTTCATTTCGGTACGAAGTGGTACGAAGCGGTACGGTGTACCATGTATTCGGTTCGGTGTACCAAAAGTCAAAACATAAGTAAACAAAAATAGATAAGATGAGCATAAGTGCATAACATTACAAAATCCAATTGAAAAACAAGCCTACAACTTCTTCATCAACATCAATATAATTTTGGGTGTTGCTAATCTGGGACTCACTGTTACTATCATCTTGAGAATTATGGGCTTTATAATTTTTGCCAAAAGNGAGAGAAAAAATTACTGGATATTGAGGACTTTAGATTGGGTCGTGGTTACTGGTTAGACTTGAGAGACATATATATACCCGGAGTATATATTTGGAGAGTGTCTAGGTAAAAACGAAACATTAAAGGGAGAAGTCAGAGAACAATCGAGAAAGGCACGGAGACTATGAACGACTCGCACGGAACTTGGGGAAGTGCAATCGTGAATTGACCTTTTCAATTTACGGAGAAAACAATCGCAAGAGGGAAGGTCGCGGGAGAGAGGAAATTGCGATTTGGATCGCTGGACCGCCGGCGATTGGTACTCCGTATTATCCGACTTGGTGCGACGTTCTAGGGCATCTGGATCGCCGGCGAATTGCGAATTGGAGCGCCGCACCACACCGATTTGGATCGCCGTACCGGTGGCGATCGGTTCGCCGGCGACTTGCAATCCGGTACGATTCGTACCAATTCGGAAATCGCGGCTAGGTAAGCGAATTCTGTAACTATGATCCAAAGCCTTGCTTGTCAGGAGAAACTAATGTGAAGATAGTGGACAGGTCCTTAGAGTAGGGGGAGGATATAGCTATGTTTAACTAATTGAAATGGCATTTACAAACGGCACAAAGCCAAATGCAGCTGTTAGCCAGTCACTTAAGTCCAGTAAAAGATGGGGCTTGTCTTTTGGTCCCTTTTCAGGTCATTTCTAAAGTGGGAAAGGTGGTCTACAAGCTTCATCTTCCACCCAAATTTAAGACTCACTCTCAGCCTAAAGCTAATAAGAAGATTTCCGAAAAGAGCAAACACAGAAGGGGTGCCGTTCTAGTGAGTTGGCAAGAAATTCCATATGAAGAAACAAGGGAGTGGTCTGTTGATTCCATGAAGAAGGTTCCAACATCCAGCTTTGAGGACAAAGCTTTAGCTAAGGGGGAAGGAATGATGCGCGCTTTGGTGGTCAATTACTGTTTTTCCTTATTCTATTTTTACCCCATGTTCTTTTACTTATTGTAAGTGAATGAGTTGGTTTCTACCGTGTGTGTAAGGGGTGCCTATGTAAGACTGGAATTCCTTTGATATGATAATCAGAATACATTTTGAGATATTTTCTCTCAATCACCTCTTTCTCTCTCTCTTCAACAGTCTCTTCTCTCTTGTTCTTTACAGAGCCTTGGAGCTCTGTTGTTCCTTTAAGAGTTCCCACGCCTGTATCAGTCCATAAATTTTCATGGGCAAGTCAGAGAATTGGCAAATGAAGTTGAAAGACTTGGTAACCATTTGCGTTGAAACATCTACATTCTCTTCAAAAAAATCTCTATATATGATAAAGCAATCAGACAATCACAAGAATGAGCTTATGGAAACGTAGAAACAATTGAGTTGGAGATGAATCAAAACACAAGTAAAAAGCCACGTCTCATCCATGTTGAAAAACATGATCATTCAACTGAGTTAGATTATCTTGATGTGGATGATGAAATTCAAGAACAATTGCATATGGTTACAAAGGATCTAGAGAGAAAATGGATTCAAAGGAAGAGTAAAACTCAACAAAGGAAGAGGTAAGTGCCACAGATGGAAATAGATGACGAAGAGAACACTAAATCAACCTCTGCTTTCTCATCCCTCTATAATGAATAATGATGAAGAGGTCTCCGGTGATGATATTCATCTCAAGGAAAAGCTTGATATCATTGAAGCAAAATGACAAGAGTCCCTACGGGCCAACAAGAAGATTACCTTGGAGAAACAAAGTCTCGAGATAGAAATTAACAATATCAAAGACAAGAATGCAACTCTCAATTGTGAACTTGCACAAATACAATAATGTGTGGATGAGTCAAAAAGAACTGTAGGAAAAGCCACAAAGGAGCTAAACAAGTATAAGTTTGAAGTGACTTAGAGGATGACACAAAGGATGACACAGTAGAAAGGCTAGCTATTCTCCCAGAGATGTGGGAAAAGCTTCATCAAGTCAATTAGAAAAATGTTATGGAGAAACAACTTACAGCTGAACAGATCAACTCAAGGAGGTGCTCAAAACTTGAAGAATTGGTTGAACAACAATCCGACATGAGATACGGACTCAAACAACTCAGGGATTATCTTAGTGGGTGAAGAGTGCCGAAGCTGAAGTCATTGAAAAGCAAGACAAAGTATCATAATTTGATAAAGTTCGAAACAGAATTGGCTTTGCTGGTCAAGATAATCATGACAACTCTTGACATGTTCTTTGACAAAAAAAGGAAAACTATTCAAGGCAGAAAAATTCATGGGAAAGATTTTGAACACGTCCGCCGTGTTGCAGCATCTCGTGCCCCATCTACGGGAAGTAAAAAGATAGAAGTAAGGAACAAAAATGATAGAAGACCAATGCCTAAGCAGGTGAGGTAGACACGTTGGAACTTCAATGTAAATTATGATTGTTTTTGCTGTGATTAAAAAAAGAGACACATTAAGAGGCAATGCAGAAAATTCAAGGAGCAAGTCTTTAGAAAAAGACACCCATAAGATTTAGGTTCCCAACAATCAAGTCAAAATAGTTTTAAATTCATGTGTGAAAGTTGCTCCTGAGGTTAAGAAACCAATTAATTAATTCATCCTTAGAATTGCATTGATCACTCCAACTACATTAATTCCCAGAGCACCACATCTTTCGACTTATTTTAATAATAGTGCTTTAAAAGTTACAAACTCATATCAGCACTAGAGTATATATTGTTGTATATAGATATAGACACTGTTGTTGTTAAGCTGCAAGTTTTTACTTTCAACTTCGTTATTTAAAATGTTGGTCTTTTATGATCATCTAGCTATTGAATTCTTGTTCAAGGCTAAATCAATACAATATACTCTTAGCTTTTTCATATTCGGATGAAAAACCATATAAGCTTTAGGAACTATATTTTCACCTTGATACTGAATCAAGATCTGCTTGTCATTCCATCCATAATATATCATATTTCAATCCACAGTCTTTATCTCCAAATGTTTTTTATGTATTAAAGAAACTTGTTGATTAATGATGCATGGAATTTCTTGGATCATCTTTTACGCAATGTTATTCTCCTAAATTAACGTGAGAGTGGGCATTATTATTGTTTATAGCGTGTATTCTACACTTAGCAAATCGATTCTTTTAGAAACGTTACTTAAATACTCTCACTATCCCACAATGGATGCCACTCTTTTAGCAAATCGATTCTTTTAGCAAATCATTTTAATTACAAATTAGTATAAAAAGAAAATGTATAAATTAGACTATTCAAAAGTACATAAAACATGCTACAAAACAATAGGAGACAAAAATATTTTAAAGTATCAAATAATTAATGAAAACATACAAACAAAAGTTATCGAGAAGTAATAGTAACATGGGCACCCAATTAAGGACAAAGGGAGTATAATAGCTTTTTCATTTATTTTAAATACTGTATCTAATCAAAATGAGCATTGGCCTGCCAGTTTCATTGAAAAGGCATGTTTTAGGCTTATACTCAAACCTAGTTAATTCGAAGTGAGCATGCCTAATATGAATGTTTCATATTCGTCCATTTAATTCATTTAATAATTTAGAACAAACTTTAACTATTTCATTTTATGTATGCAAAGATATTCAAAGCTTTCCAACTGATTATGTGAAAATGAGGCTCATTTATGAGACTACGGCATATCCGGTGCATCCATACTAGCGAGCAAGGTTAAACAAGTTTCTTTTTTCAACGTATGTGAGGGAGAAATAAGAGTTTATTACCTAACGCTCAACTTTTGGCCTTCCTACTTGGCTGTTCAAATTACACCATTGATAATGAGAGCTTTTTTAGTAGAAGAAAAAAAGGTGTCAATAATTTCAATGTCACAAGAGAAATGGTGTTGCGTTATATAACACTTAATCAGTTCATGCAAAAATTGACTTTAGAAGTTGCCACAAGTGGCATTGTGGTATGCTTACGCGCTGGGAATCGAGGCTCTGAGAGTTAATCAATTAAATACAGTCATCTTTAGTGCATTAATATTGGTGCTTGCACAGTGAAAAAGCATTGATAACTAAATCAGCATGAACAAGATCTAAGGTTGTTACGTGGAACAAATATAGACTACTATAGTTGAATCAGTCAAATAATATTTTTATTACACAATTTAAGCTTTATCATATAATAACTTCACAATTCTATTAATTTATGTGTTTAATTTTCAAGGATATTCAGTCAATTTGTTTGATGATGATGATAGTTTTCATCATTTTTGGTAATAAAATATGTTTTTATTAAATATATCATTAAAATTTAATTTTAATATTAGTTATCATCTACTAATGAAGTATTGTAGCATGAATGAAAAATCAATAAGGAAAAAAATGGGTTATTAAAGAGAGGGGTGAGAAAGTACCTGCATGTTTGTATACGAGCTACGACATCAAAGAACATGAAGTATTATTTATGTTTAAAAAAACAGTCACTAGCATGCATGCGAAGGAAAAATAGAAATAAGATAAGTGATTGGCTTTAAACATTAGATAATTATTAAAATCTTATTTTTATATTTATATACAATTAATAAAATTATTTTATTATTACTATATAAGAAATTAACATAATAATCTCACAAATAGCAGTTTACCTTGTATTGTTACTGTCAATTTACAATTCTTTGATTAATTATAATAGATCAACAATGCATGTGAAGCTATATCACAACTAATTCATTGAAGATGGACAAGAAATGTTAATACTATAATATTCAACAAAAGGCTCCTTATATGAATATGATGAGATAATTGTTCATAGTTCTATAATCAATGACTTATAAATTTGGACAAATGTAATCTAATTTTGTAGCACCTAGACATAATATTGTTGTTTCTCATGCATCTACATGTGTGACACGTCATCCTCAAGCTATAGAAAATTTACAGGATCTATAAATATAAATACAGAAATATTTATGTCGACGCCTAATATTGTTGTATCATTATCTCAAGTACATTTGTGGTCAAATCTGCTTTGAAGACTTGTATTTAAATCCTTAACTTTTTTATTCATTTCAAAATAGGTATAATATTTGGGTCAAATTTGAGAGGTATTACCCTTGATTTGACTATTTTTTATAATCAATGAACAATGCCTCTTCATATATTACAATGTATACTCGAGCACAAGATCACTATTCATTGCATTGAGTCACTCATTTAACAACTATCTTGTTTAAATGAAAGAAACTGATATACCTAACTACCTAAATTATGATGAAAATTATTTGCCTCTCGTTACATGTTTAACGTTGGCTCAATTCAAACTCAATCTCAGGTCCCTCAGAAGGCTCTTCTACAAGGCTAGGTGTACCATATTCATACACTGAGCCTGAGCTGCTGAATTAAAGTTTAACATGTAAAGAGAGAAACTATTTTTACCATAAATAGCTAGCCATGTACATTAGTTTCTTTCATTCAAACTGAATAATTTTAGTGAGGGACTCCGCGTATAAAATTGATGTTTAGCTCTAGGAAGCATGGCAATATATAACAAGCCATTGTTTATAAAATATAAAAAAGCCAAATTAAGAATTATGTCACAAATTTGGCCTAAATAATATGCTTATTTTGAAATAAAAAAGTTAAAAATTTGGCACATATTGTCTTCAAAGCAGATTTGACAACAAATTGACTCGATATAATGATGAAACAACCCTAATAAAACATGAGGCGTCAACATAAATGTTTCTGTAGATGACATTGCACATAAACTTTCAATGGCGATGACATTGCACACATGTAGATGCATTGGAAACAACAATTTTATGTTCAAGTCTTACAAGATTAAACTAGATTTTTCCAAACATATAAGATATGAACTATAGAACTATCAACAATTAAATCAAAGAAAATTTCAAAAGTTATGTTTTTATTCATATAAGGGGCTTCTTGTAGGTTATTATAATAATGACGTTTCTTGTCTACTTCAATAAAGTAGCTGCAATGTATCTATTATAATTAAGCAAAAAATTTGTAAAGTGACAATGGCATTACATAAAAAAGTGAGCTACTATTTGTAAGATTATTATGTCAACTTACCATATAATAATAATAATAAAATACTTTTGTTTATTATATATAAATATAAAAAATAAATTTTAATAATTACTATTGTTTAGAGCAATCACAAATTTTATTTCTATCTTTGAACATCAATAAATAAATATAGTGATTGATCTTTTATCCTTTTTAAACATCAATGATATTGCATGCTCTTTGATACCGTATACAAACATATACTTTCACACCCATCCTTTCAATAACCATCACTCCTTTCCCAAGTGTTTTATATTCATACTAAGAAGATGCTAATTAATATAAAAATTAAATTTTCATATTTAATATATTATTTCAAAATGTACTTTATTACTAGATATGATGAAAAGTATTATTCTCAAACAAGTTGACTAAATATTCTTAAATATTAAACACGTGAAGTAAAACACATGTTAAGTAATAATATGATAAAATTTATTGAATAATAAATAAAATTCTATGATTGAATCAACTATAATTATGTCTTTATTTGTTAAATGTAACAGTCTTGCATCTTGTTCATATTGATTTTTGGTAGTGACAATTCAAAAAATGTGATTATCAAACTTTCCAATGTGCATCCACCAATGCTAATGCAGCAAGGATAACTCTATTTAATTGACTAAGCCTTAGGGCCTCTATTATCAGCACATAAACATACCACAATGCCGCATCGACAATCTCTAAAGTTAATTCCTGCATAAACTCACAAAGTGTGGCATCACATAACATCATCTTCTCTTGAATAATTGAAATTATTTTGACTGACTTTCATTTGCACTATAAAAGACTCTCCTTATTATATCTAAATGAATGGCGCAATATGAAGTATTTAAGTGAAAAAGCAAAAAAAATTGACCCATAAGTATAATCCCTCTTAATTCACCCTAACATAGGTTAAAAAGAGAAATGTGTTTAACCTTATTCACTAGTAATAACGCATTGAATATGCCGTAATCAGATAAACGTGCCTCATCTTCTAAATAATGAGCTGCAAAGCTTTGAACATCTCCGCATACATAAGAAAATATTTACAGTAGGTTTTTAAATCATTAGATGAATTAAATGAGACGGCACGCGACATGCAAGACATCTATTTTACAAAAAAGTTAGACTATTTGTTCAGATTGGACATGCACACCTCAAATAAACTAAGATGGATTACAAGCATAAAACATGCATTTCTTAAAAACACGCAAGACCACGACCATTTAAAATAAATACAATATTTAAAATTAACAAAAAAACTACTATATTTAACAAACTTCTCTAATAGAATCGATTTGCTAGATAATGCACACTTTAAACATTAATGTCCTCTTTCACTTAACTTCAAGAGTATCACATTACGTAAAAAATAGTCAAAGATATTTCATTGAATTCCATGTGTCATCAATCAACAGGTTTCTCTGATACATATAAAAAAATATTTGGAGATTAAATTGTGTTTCAAAATATGATATATCATGAATAGAAAAGCAAGTAGCTCTTGATTTGGTATCAAAATGGAAATTTAGTCCCTAAACTTATGAGAAGCCTTCGTAGTCACTAGCTTATTACGGAGTTTATATTGTTTTTCATTCGAATATGAAGAAGCCAAGAGCATATTGTATTGATTTGGCCAGAGCATGTAGAATCAATAGCTAAATAATTA
This sequence comes from Cuscuta campestris, assembly GCA_900332095.2. Classification (NCBI taxonomy): domain Eukaryota; kingdom Viridiplantae; phylum Streptophyta; class Magnoliopsida; order Solanales; family Convolvulaceae; genus Cuscuta; species Cuscuta campestris. The sequence continues at coordinate 2,531,659 of OOIL02005488.1, forward strand.
TGAAAAACCAAAACTTTAAATAACAAAGAAGAAATTAAAATTTTTAGCTTAACAACATATGATCGATGTTTAGTTAGAGCAACATATACTCTTTCAATGCAAATGAGAATTTGTAATTTAGTCAAGCACAATTATTAAAACAAGTGGAAAGACAGAGTGCTCTTGGAATGTATGTAGTTCGAGTGTTCAATGTAATTCTCAAAACATATTAGGATCAAATTGTTCCATAACATCATTTATGGTGCTAATATTTCTCCCCTCCATTCCAAAATTAAGTTCTTAATTTGATTTAAATCACATTGTAATAATGTAAAATTTGTGATTGAAATTTATTTATAAGAGAATAAATAGGTGAACCACATAATTTGTTATTGAAAAAAAGAGGGAAAAAAATCATGGGACAGATAGACTATTATATATTTACTCGTTTTGTCCCATAAAAAGATTCCAATTTCGGTTTGTAATGTTTGACTGAAATTATTTCCAATTCAATTTATATGATAATTAGCAAAAAATTAATAATAAAAATTACATTTTTAAAAGCTATATCAAATGTTCAATAAAATAAGAGGTGTCATGACTATCTTATTTTGTCAAATGATCAAAGAAAATATGTGATGAAAGAAAATACAATTTGACCATGGGAACAATAATGTTGAACCTTTTTCTAGGACAGGGGGAGTACAATAGAAATAGCAAAACCAATCTATTCTTAATAGCTGAACAAGAATAATCTAAAGTTGAACCCAAGTGAAGAAAAATGGAGATTGAAGCTACTATGGTTTTGTTACTTCGCATTAAACTAGCTATAACAAGTTTGGAAAAAATTATTGGCTTGAAACTGATCAGTTCAAATGACTTGCATAGCACCAGAAATAACACAAAATCAATTTAACCAGCCCTTAAGCTAAACAAGATGTCCAAAGCAACTCATAATACTAATAATAATAATAATAATAATAAGCCATGGGAAGTATACTAACCAACATAAAAATAGGGTTGTGCATCAATCCAACTCCAGACTAGATCGACCAGACCAAGCAGACCAGGACCAAATAAGGGCTTAAGGCTTATTGATGGACCACAGAGACTACACCAGTAATACCCAGACCGGCCCGAGATAGGACCGAATATGACCTGGTTCTCAAATCAAAATAAAAAAATAAATGAAAAGCATTGTTACATCATTGAATATAAAGTAGGCACCAAAAAATAAATGGAAAGCACCAAATAGATTAAGAGCTATGCTAATCGGAAAAACCATAAAACCATACCAGGGTTAAATATAATTTTTCCAAGCACTGAATTCAGCCCACTCAAATCACAGACCACCATAAATTATGACATGTTCCTTCCTGGATAATATACACCCATACAAGTTAGTTTTTCCATGTGACTTTGAATAAAAACAAATAAATCCACTACAACAACTTGTCTTTTAGAAATTCTTGGAGAAATTAATCGGTGAAGATATGCATGAAATGAAATCGTTTGAATTTAAGATTTTTTTGTCACAAGACATTCAAAATTCAAAATTAATCAATGTAGAAATAAGATTTGCCTAGACCTTTGTTAATGTTCATATGTTAAGATCTCAATGAATTGAGCTAGAATACTTGTAAGTTGTGCGGAGTAACTTGTTACATACCCTAGAGTATATGTTTAAACTAATACTCCCTCTGTCCAACAATTTCTTACCCGATTTGACTTGGCACAAATGTTAAGAGAAGTTAAAATTTGTGTTGACTTTCCAATAATCCTCCTCCTGCTAGGCAACTGATGAGCTAAGATTTGCCATAGAGCCAAAAGAGGTTAGGGATGTAAGACAGGCATGATGTCTTGGCATCAAAGGAAGAGATCGGTGCCGGAGAAGGAAGAAGACAATAGAGGAAGAGGAAGAAGAAGATAGCAGAGGAGGAAGAAAAAGAAAACATGAGAGAGGAAGAAGATGGACAAGGCGTCTGGGAAACGAAGAAATGGGTGGGTGGGGTAACCAAATAAGGATGGAGGGCGAAATAGTCATTTTGGTGTTTTTTTTTCAAAAAAAATGAAACGGTGTGTTGAGATGAGAGAAAGAGAAACCCCATTTCTTGAACCCAGTTCTTCAAGCTCTGCGCACTGTAGAAATATATGAGAACTGAACTCACGAACAAAGCAAAAACAAAACTAACAAATGACTGAAGATGGAGTTGAAACAAAACTGAGCGAATTGAAGATCATTCATAAAACCACAATTACACTTTTGCTTTCTGACCAGCGACTAGACAAATCACAAACTCCAGATTGTGTCAAACAGTTGAGATAGATTTCGTACCGTATAGATCTGTGGTTGAACAAGACGGGCAAAACAAAAACAAAACAGCAATAATACCTTGTTGACGGACGGCTGGAATGATTTCACTGCCGGAGAAGGGGACTTCACGTCTAGTAAGAGTTCAGCGGCCAAAACGTGGGGAGGAAATTAGGGTTTGAAGAGAGAGAAAATATTGAGGGAGGGGAGAGGTGGTGTATTATTGCTTGCCCAGATACATGCCCCTTATTTATAAGATGAACTTCCTCCAAGATTAACTTATCTATTCAAAAAAAGCTCAAAGGAAACAACCGAAGAGAAAATTCTAAAAGGAGCTTATATACCGCTCTCCTAGTAAAATCCACGTTACATAAATAAAACATAAACGAATGCTTTAAACATATTCGTCGTAGCGATGAGGCGCTCGCACCTGCCTTCGGGGACGGCTCGACCCCTCTAGGCTACATCCTACGGTACCCGTCGTGCCCGTATCAACTCCCCCCGTTAAGGACGTCTTTGTCCTCAAGGGGAAGGTTGGGAAAGTGGCGCACCAACTCTTCCATCGACTCCCACGTCGTGTCATCGTCACACCCATCCAACCATTTCACCAACCATTGTTCTTGAGAAATCCCGTCGACAATCACCATCCGCCGAGCCACAACCACTACTGGAGTGGCGATAGGGCGACCCTTAAAGAAGTGTTCTGGAAGGGACACCCGCGGTGTATCACCGGGCCTGCCCACAAACGGTTTCAATAGAGAAACGTGAAAAACATCATGAATACGGCATCCGTCCGGGAGATGCAAACAATATGCCACAGCCCCCACCCGTTCCAATACTTCAAACGGACCATAATAGCGGCGGGCAAGCTTGGCGGAAAGAGGACGGGCCACAGAGTGTTGGCGGTACGGTCGAAGCTTGAGAAGCACCAAATCCCCGACCGCGAATGACACCTCTCGGCGGTGCTGGTTAGCCTGGGACCGCATACGCTACTGCATTTGTATTAAATGGGCTTGAAGATTGGTTAATAGATCTGTCCGCTCACGTAGCATCTCCTCCACCTCCGGTACCCGCGAACGCACTGCAACAGTTAGACGGAGGAGGGCGACCATATAAGGTCTGAAAAGGAGGACACCCCCAACCCTTCATGATACCCACAATTTAAAGCTAGCTCTGCCCAAGGAAGAAATGCGGACCATTTCGTTGGGTGTTCCGAGACGAATGCACATAGGTATTGTTCCAAATTCCGATTGAGGACCTCGGTCTGGCTGTCCGTCTCAGGATGATAGGCCGTTGAAAACTTGAGGGAAGTCCCGCTCAATCGGAATAGCTCCTTCCAAAAGTGACTCATGAATACCGGGTCCCTGTCCGATATAATATTCTGAGGAAAACCGTGGAGCTTCACAACAATGTCAACAAAAAGTCCGGCCACCCACGGCGCGTCAAACCCTGCTGCCAACGGCCCAAAATGAGCGTACTTGCTCAACCGATCCACTACCACCATAATGACAGAAAACCCTCGTGAAGCTGGCAACCCGGTAATAAAATCCATCTAGACTGATTCCCAAACTTGAACGGGAACAGGCAAAGGTTGAAGGAGACTATCGGGCTTTTGTGTAGAATACTTCGTGGATTGACAGACGGCACAAGAAGCTACGAAGCGACGAACATCACCACGCATGCCAGGCCAATAAAACACTTGCGCCAATCGCCAGAATGTCCATTCCCTTCCTGCTGGAGTGGAGTGATATTCCTCTAGTAGGGACGAGCGTAGAGGTGAAGTCCTGCACAGGTACAGCCGCCTTTTGAAATATAATAACCCATCATGCACCAAAAAATCCAGCGACGTTGTGCCTCTTAGAACTGCCGCATGGAGGTCCTGTAACTTCTGTAGGGATTGATTTTCCAAGCAGAGATCACGCATTAAGAGCGGCACGGCCTGTACCAGTGCCATGAAGAGACCCGTCGTGTCCTCCTCCTCATCTTGGCGCGATAATGCATCCACCACTTTATTTGTCGACCCCGTCTTATATTCAATCTGAAACTTGAACCCCATCACTTTCTGAACGTAAAATTGCTGATCCAGAGTCTGCACCACTAAAGAGACTAATTCCTTCAGACTACGTTGATCCGTACGAATAATAAACTCTCGACCGAGGAGGTACTGATGCCACTTTTGAATTGCCTCTACTATTGCGTATAGCTCTTTGTGATATGTCGACGCCGCCCGCCTCTTGATTCCTAATTTCTTACTGAAGAAAGCCAAGGGGTGTCCATTTTGCACGAGGACCGCACCAATCCCGAACAAAGACGCGTCGGTCTCCAAATAGAAGGGTTGCGTGAAGTCTAGAAGGTGTAGGACTAGCGCGAATGTCATTTCCGTTTTAAGGCAGGAGATGGTGTCCTCGGCCGAAGAGGTCCAAACAAAGCTGTCCTTTTTGAGCAGATCTGTGAGGGGAGCGGCGATTGGAGCATACCCCGCGATGAACCGGCGGTAGTATCCCGTGAGCCCAAGGAACCCGCGTAGTTGCTTCACAGACGAGGGTGTTGGCCAAGCTACCATGGCCAAAATCTTGTCGGGGTCCGGCTTAAGCACACCCTCAGTGATTAAATAACCCAAGTAACTAATGCAAGAACACCCAAAGGAACACTTGCTGGCCTTGACGTAGAAGGCGTGACTGCCAAGGATGCAAAGAACGGTCTGTAGGTGGTCGGCATGCATATCAACGGACGTACTGTAGACCAAAATATCGTCGAAGAAGATGATCACAAATTTCCGTAGATAGTCCTTAGAGACGGGGTTCATGGCACTTTGAAAGGTGAAAAGGGCGTTGGTAAGACCGAAAAAAAGGTACTGAAAAATAGGTTAGATTTGGAATACCTTTAGCACCTGGACCTTATTGTATAGGATATTGGTGGTGGGCCCCTGTATAAGCAAAGCTTCCTTACAGTTGTAAATTGCTATGTATCGTGCAGTTTGTTTTGTATGTATTTTCTATGTATTCAAATTTTTTAAGGATGCCTCTTTCATGCTTGTAGAAATACCTTTCTATTTGTTCACTTTATTATAAAGGATGGGCAATTTGTGGAGGCCAGTAAGCATATGCTTTGGTTGAGAGATTTGTTTGTGATTGAAGAAGATATGGCCTCTGTAATCATTTCATGTTATTATTTTCACAGAATACTTGTTTGTTTCTACATCAAGTCTATCAAATCCTATTCTTAATGAACTTATGTGTAGTCTATAAATCAATAATGGGTTATTTAACAACATAATAGCTTTCATAATTCAAAGTCATAGGCTAAAATAGTAACATGTAATTGTAGAATTTAACAACACAGTATGGACATAAAGCAATTGCAAAACATGAATATAAAGCAACAATAAAAGTCAATAAAACTCCAAAATTCCTAAATGCCTAAATTTTCACAATATTAAACGCGGTGGATTTGTAAGTAAAAAAATCAAGAATTATTCACATTTAGTAAAATTAAATTCGAAAATTAGAAACAAATTATATGCTGGAAATTTGGAAACAAACCATAGTGACAATATATTAAAAAAACCACCTTCCCCGCAATGTCATGGGATGATCCGGGGGTATTCCGGTACCCCGTTTGTAAAATTGACGGTTCCTACCCATCTAACCCCCGGTAAACCCCCCACCCCGTCCCGACCCGAACACACCCTCTCACCCCTTCAATAGCACCACACAAGTTAATTTTGATTTTAAAGTCAAAATGATAATGATGATGATGATGATGATGATGATAATAGAGGAATGCTAGGGATACACCATTTTGGGGTACCCCATTTGTACACCATCAATCTTAACCCTCTATTTCTTTTTTCATTTTTAGATTCTTTTTCCTCTCTTGCTTTTGTGTGGTGGAGATGGAGGGGGATACAAATGGCGTACCCCAAATGGTGTACCCCTAGTTTTTTTCATGATAATAATAATAATAATAATAATAATAATAATAATAATAATAATAATAATAATTCTTGTTTAGATCTGATCTGACACTACAAGAAAACTGTCGATCTGCCACGGACAATTGCTGTTGCAGAATTTGAAATTCCGTGGCAGATTTAGAATCTGCGACGGAACTGAAAATCTATGGCAGATCTGCAACGGACCTGCAACGGATTCGTCTAATTTTGCAACCCAAAAAATCTGCGACGGAAGTCCACACACCGTTGCAGATCTGCGACGAAAGCAGCAACGTACTACTCCGTCGCAGACCGCCTGATCGCAGCTACTAGTTTTTGCTGTTTTTTGGCAGTAGCTATTAAAATTGGGGTCAAAACACATTCAATTTTCACACATAATTCTAAGCAAGATATTAATACGAAATACATAATTCAAAACTAGATTAATGAAAACTTCACGTGCAAATGTAACATAATTCATAATATTGTAAAAACACTAAATATTAAAGTGTAGTGTCAAATGTCAAAGGTGTCAACAAATTCCGAGCTGCCCTGCACCTCCCGGTCCATCATCATTGCCTCGTGTAGGAAGGTTACCACCGAACACAAGTAATCGAAAGCTCTCTCAAGGTTGTTATAAGCAGCACGCAAAGCACACATGACTGCCTCCCGGTCCCTATTGCCCCCGCCAATTT
>OOIL02005488.1:2539521-2612447 GCA_900332095.2 Cuscuta campestris
AAACGTGATTATATTATAGGGTTCATACATTGCCACAACAGAGGCAATTGGTGGAGGCGATGTCACTGTCTGTGTTGATTGTCTAGTGGAGGTTGGATGTTGAACCTTCACAGCAAAAAAACATTACCCATCAACAAGGCATTTGAACACCATTATGGAAGAGGCCAAGAGAGAAACACATAAAGCAATTGAAATAAAGAAGTGACTTCATTCTCACCGTGTTTAAAGGTGTGGCTTGTGTTGAAGAGGCTTCACCTACTGAGGACTTGAGCTACGATGAGTGACACTGCAAATTGATTATTTTAGTCATACAAACTAATGCCAACATATCCTTAGAAAAGGTTGTCAAGTTCCCCCCCCCCACCCACTCCCCCACACCCGAGTACCACTACTAACCATTATAAATTTATGAACCCGATAAAAGCTCGAACAGTAATAAATTCCAGTAAAAACAATATAAAAGTGAGCAAATGGTTGTGAATTAGTTGTGGGATCACCCAAAAGGAACACCAGTGGAGTTAAAAACTAATCTGCATTAGACCTCTTGCACTGTGAACAGTGCTCGAATTCCCAAATTGGCCAAAAATCACAATTCTTTGTTTGGAAAGATCACAAAACTTTAGAATGTGATTAGGCAAAGAAAATCACTCAAAATACCTCAAAATTGGCTTTAAATTTGAACGGGAAGCATTCATGAAAAAGGCATCTTACACTCACCAACAGTCTTGCTGTTCTCCAAAACTTTCCCAGAACTGATCAGTTTTAGTTCACTTGGTTCCTTAGGCACAATATTTTTACCTGAAGTTAAACAAAACAAAAAAAACACATTTGATTCATTAAACCAAGAATATCAACCACATTCATTACCGACAAACCATAGCAACAATACGACAATTTTATTAAACCACAAACAACAATCATTTAACTACATATATCACAAAATTCAACTAAATTTTACTTAAATTCTCAATAAACGTCAAATTAACTAATACAATTTCAACAAAAATTACACCTTAAATACTATTTCACAAAAAAGTAGTGCAATTTTTACCCAATTTCATATTAATTTAAACTCATATTCACCCAATTTGAACTAAATTTCACCACAAATGCACTAAATTTCACACAACTTTTCAATTTCACAAAAAATTACAATAATAATAAAGTGTATAAAATTTTAAAAAAAAACACCTTGAGAAGAAGAGGAGGTCTGGTGGGGGAAGATGGCGGTCGAGACACTCGTAGCGGCAAGGGGTGGAGACCCTGGCGGCGGCGGCGAGGAGGGAGGGAGACACTGGAGGCGAGGGGTGGAGACACTGGCGGTCGAAGGCGCGAGGCTTGGAGGGAGAAACTCGCGGCGCGGTCGATGGCGAGGCGAAGAGAATATCGCCGCGGCCTCAAGCATGCGGCGGCGGCGGGCGGTCAAGGAAAGACGCGGAGGAGATGCGTCAGTCGAAGTTGGGTGGAAGAAAGATGTCTGGGCTCAGATCTGTGAACTGATTTCGTATGTAGATTGAAAAGAGGATAACCCTATGTTATTTAATTATCTGCGACGGAAATACATCCGTTGCAGATCTGCTACGGAAAGTGTATTTCCGTCGCAGATAATGTTCCTTTTCCAGAAATTATTTTTCCGTTGCAGATTCGTTGCAGATCTGCTACGGATATATGTCCGTAGCAGATCTCCCTTGAACGTTTTTCCTCCATATACTATTCTTGTTTCCGTGGAAACAACCAAAATACGGAGTATGTAAACTTTTAAATCTTCATTCCTACGAGTGTAAATACAAAGCATAATAGGAGACTCCGTCGGATAAATTAAAGAGATAGAGTAGCTGATTCCATGTTGGTGTTTGAACTAAAGAGATAGAGTAACTAATTCCGTGTTGGTGTTTGAATTAAAGAGACAGAGTAGCTGCCTCCGTCGGGGTTGGAATTAATTCATACGGAGGGGATACCGTCTTATTTTCGGATAAATTAAAGAGACGAGGTAGCTGATTCCGTGTTGGTCTTTGAGAGACAGAGTAGCTGACTCCGTTTGAAATATACGAAAATTTAATTTCTATTCCGTCAGTCTAAGGGGCTGTTTGTTTCAGCCTCTTAATGGTTCAGATATCTGAATGATTCAGCACTTAGTGGTTCAGACTGTTAGTTTCAGCCTCTTAATGGTTCAGATGTCTGAATGGTTAAGAGATTTGCCTCTGAATGGTTAAGTATTATACAGAGTCTGAATGGTTAAGAGCTCTTATCTGAATTGATCAAACATTTGCCTCTGAATAGTTAAGCAATATACTAGCTCTTAATGGTTCAGACCTCTTACTCATTCAGCACTTAATGATTCAGACCTCTTATTGGTTCAGCACTTACCTATTCAGAAGTTGCCAAACAGCCCATAAGACCCAAAATTAGGTAATCCTCTCTTTTTTCAATTTCTTGAGTAGTTTAATTGAATTGTTCTTTTTGCATTTTTTTAAGGAATATTGCAATTACACGTGTGTATGTTATTTTTTACGGAGTATATGTTTTTGTCATGTTGATGTTGTTCCAATGATTTTGTAGTTTTTTAAAGAAGATTTTGTAGTTCATTTATAGACAATATATCAATTTATGAAAAAAAAAATGTTAAATACATTGCTTAAATTTGAGTAATGCTTGAGTCATAAGCAACTTGGACACAAACCACACAAACTTGTCATTTGTGTACTTCCAAAGTGAATAAAATAATTTTAAATAATTAAGAAATAAAAACTTAAATATGCAAATGACAATTTTGTATAGTTTGTGTCTAAATTGTTTGTGACTCTAGCATTACTCTTCTTTGATTCTTTGAATCTCTCCGTCTTTTAACTCTCTTTTTTTTTCAGTCTCTCGGATGTTTTCCACCCCTAAGATGGGGTAAAATTTTTAAATCAAATTTTGATGTCAAAACTCCAAAAAAAGGGAAATTGTCGATAACCTCTTTCATTCTCACCCATGCACATCATGTTTTATTGCTTTTTTGGTAAATTTCCGACAAGATCCCACTTGGTTAAGCTTTGTACTCCGTCTTTGGCTGTCTTATTTGCCAATTGACATTACTTCAAATAGAAAATACGTAGTATAGTATAGGATTTAAAGTCATACCGAGGGATTATTCTTGGGACATAACAGAGTTGTACAAGAAGTTAAAATTAAAAAATAAAGGATAAGATTGTAAGATAAAATAAAAACGATTGTGAACATTACTTAATGCCTCTATTCACATTCATATATTTTCCCTCTATTCACACACATATTTTTTCTCTATATATGGTACTGTATGAAGCGGAAATAGTGGGACAGAGAAAGTAAAAAAGGACAAAAAATAGTATGACGGATGAAGTATACATTTTCTTAACAAAATAATAAATATAACTACAATCAAACATTTTTTGTTACCATTTCACTGTTTGACGAATAAGGCAGTATAAACTTTATAGAGCCAACCAAACGCCCTTAAAAATAGCTGACCAAACCTCCGGATCGAACACAGCTACTCGACATGCCGTTTATTATATGTAAAAATCTAATCTATGTTGTGAAAGCCAGGAAGGAGGGATGTAATGAAGCCAAAAACAATCATTTGAATCTCCTTCACAATTAGCCAAACCTTTGCCCTCCTCTGCAGCCCCTGGATAAGCTCTTGCCTCATTCCCTCCTCCATTTCCTCCTACAACTATCAAAAAAACAAAAGTATACACACACACACACACTAGCATTTCTCCGCGTGATGCACGGATTTTGGTGCCCGATATAATTTTAGTGTATTGTGATTTTTTGTGATGGCTATTTTAAATTTTTAGCACTTTCATTTTGTTTGAGTAGAGTTAATGATTATAATTTAGATCTATAATTATTAGTCTCAGATAATGTTATAGAATTTAAATTCATTAAAAGGACACATAGCATGTGTTTAAAAGGATACCATTAAAATACTACACCGTGCTCATTTGTAACTGTGATAAAAAGTTCAAATATTTAGTTATTAAGTCATTTTGATTGCTTAAATAGGAAAAAATATAAAGGGACATGGGAAAATAAATGTAAAAACTATAACCCATTCTTGAAGAAGGTTAGCAGAACACAATAGTAGATCACAGATTAATATGAGTAGAAGAAAAGTTTCTTTATATCACTAACTCTTTTTCTAAGAAATGCCAAACCAGACCCAAAAACCGCTTAGAATTCTGCCCGATATGCTACAGAGTTTTAGACTCAAATCTGCCCAGAATTCTTCCATAGGCTACAAAAACTTTGCACAAACATGCTTAAAGTTCTGCTCAGTTTCACGCTCTGTAGTTGGTGTAGAGTTATAAGAAACTTGCTGTTCCAACTCACCAAACTATCCTTGACAACACTTGAAGTTATAAGAAACAAAACAGCCATTTCTCAACAGATCCTAGATAATAGAAAATATAAGCTCATAACTCATGCATCATAGACTGTTTACTATTTCTTACATGCAAAAGAACTAAAAATCAACAAAGCAGTAATGCAAGAAAAAGTAAACTAAAATGTGATGTTCTAGTTACTTAATATGTAGAGCTTAGGGAAAAATGAACAAAGCAGTAACGTACCAGACCGTCCCTCCCATATATAATAGAGAAACTGATCCAAGTCCCCCGGCTCATAAGGACGACCTTTCATATCTATAATTCGATCTCAAAAATATTGAAAGAAAGGTGCCAAGTGAGAAGAAATCAATTGATATCGAAATATAAGATCTAGCTCTTCATTTCTTCATATAAAATTGTATAAGGTTTAGATTAAAGTTTATCATGTACCTTATATTATTTCCTCAGCACAAGTAATGCAAAGTCAACATCCATTTTAAGAGTAGTTACAGGAACATAACAACATTATTGAGAATTTGCAATAAAGCAGGACTTTTTTTTTTTTGAACAAAATGCACCTTCTTCATTCATCACTTCAAACTGTTTTACAATACGTAATACACTTAACAATTTCAACAAGACATTCAATTTAGGGTACTACCCTTAATGAACAAACTCAGGTCCCCCCTCTTTGTCCAGTATGTTGTTGTGGTGAATTGTACCCATTTCATTAACTCCTCCAGTTGTGGCTCTTTCTTATGATGAAACATCTTGTTCCTGGCCCTCCAAATGGCATAGCATACTGCCGCATAGGCACTTATGATTTGCCTCCTCCTTCTCCCCTTAATTCTCATTAAAGATTGCCTAATCTCCTGTACCTCTTCGCCCTCTATTTTCCACTCCAACCAGTTTGAAACTCTATCAAGAAGTTCTTTTGTTATGTTACACTTACTGAATAAATGGTCTTGGTCTTCTTCAGCTGCACCGCATAATTCACATATGTTAATTATATCCATGAATTTAGCTAGTCTTGCCTTGGTACTAACTCTCTCTTCACTAATGAGCCATTGGAGGAATTGGTGTTTGGGTACAGTTAGGTTGTTCCAAACAAATGATATCCAGTTTGGCTTTTCTTTCACCTCCAGCAGCCAGGCATACCCCATCTCTGTAGTGTACCCCTTTGACATATCCATTTTGGTGAACCATTTTCTATTGTTTATGATCTTTTTCCAATAAAAACAGCAGTCACCCCTGATTTCGTAGTTCTTCACCTCCCCTTTAATATACCTTTCATGTACCCATTTTACCCACAAATTTTCCTTATCTTTATCAATATCCCACCAATAGTTGTATACATAAGCTCTATTCCAGTACACCATATTCCTTAGTCCTAGGCCCCCTGCAGTTTTAGGCATGCACACTTCATCCCAGTTAACCAATGGTCTCTTAGTATAACTAACAGAAGCACCCCACAAAAAATTCCTACATACACTCTGTACCTGCCTCATTACCTTTGTTGGGAGAATAAACAATTTACACCAGAATGTCATGATGCCAAAGAGCACACTGCTGATAACCCTGCATCTTCCTGCGTAAGACATGTGTTTAGTAGACCAGGAGGTAATTTTATCAGTTATATTAGCTACCAATCTGTCACAATCTTTGCCACTGATTCTAGCAGCAGATATGGGACTGACTAAATATCTGAGAGGCAGGACTCCCATCTGCAGTTTAGTTATTGCAGGAGCTTTTCTTGAGTTTTCTTATCAACTCCACCGAATACAATTTGAGATTTACCATTATTAATACTCAGCCCAGTTGTTTCTTGAAAGGTATGTAGCACCTCCATAATACACTTTAAGGACCTTTCTTCAGCCTTGCATACTATGATGAGATCATCTGCAAAGCAAAGATTGATAATTTTAAGTTGCTTGCACATGGGATGAAATTTAAAGTCCTTGTTCTGTGCCACTTTTTGTAGCAGTCGACTCAGGTACTCCATCACTAGCACAAACAACAATGGGGACATTGGATCCCCTTGCGTAAGCCCCCTCCTTCCTTTGAAAAACCCATGGACTTCACCATTCAGTTGTATTGTAAAAGGAGTCGTGATGCATTGTTCCACCCAGTTTACAAACTGATGGGGGAAGTTTAGGAGGGCCAGGATTTGGATCATAGCCTTCCAACTCACTGAGTCATATGCCTTCATTATATCTAATTTGATTAAGCATCTTGGTGATATCCCTTTCCTATTATACCCTCTCGTCACTTCATGGCATAACAGCACATTGTGGGCCAAATCCCTCCCTTTCACAAAAGCCCCTTGGTTCTGGTTGACAATGATTGGCAATACCTCCTTTAACCTACTACAAAGTATCTTCGAAATTATTTTGTAGATGACGTTACAACTAGGGGTGGGTTCGGTTTTGGCGGTTCGGTTTTTACCCAAAACCAAAGACAAAACGGAAGGTAAGTTGGCGGTTCGGTTCGGTTCAATTTTACATAAAAAATATGTAAACCGTTGGTTATTCAGTTCGGTTTTATGCGGTTTTTATTTTGGTTTTTTTCGGTTTTTTCGGTTTATAAAAGTAAATATTTATAAGCATTAAAAAAAGTATAAATACTAACTCGGCGAAGCAATAATAATACGTAAGTTTGGGTTTGGTTTTTTTGATTGATTTTTACACAAAAAAAGCCGAACAGAAAGTTAGTGTTCTCGTCGGTTCAATTTTACATACAAAATATGTGTCAAGTGTCTAAAAAACATCTAGAAGATTCCAAATAATTCTAAAGATATCGTATGTAAAATCAATTGCAGAGAAGTTTTGTTTTTTTGAAATAATACTTTCACTTTCATTATAACATCAAAGTTTTTTTATGTAAATATGTTAACTACTCATATTAATTTTTAATGTTATATAATTCTATATTAGGATTAGATATTGGTGCTTATTTTCTTAGGTTTTTTAGAGTTTATAATTCGGACAATATGGTTAAAATGTTTAATTGATAGTTAAGAAAAAAACTTTAATTGACTAGTAATTAATTTGCATTTTTGTTTATATGATTTTTATACATATCACACATACACTCATATAAATAAAATGAAGCATATAAATAAGTTCGGTTTATTTGGTTCGGTTCAGGTTTTTCAAAGTAAAAACCAAAACGGAACCAAACAATAACGGTTCGGTTCGGTTTTTTTACATTCGGTTTCGGTTTTTTCAGTTCGGTTTTTTTTCTAGCTCGTTTCGATCGATTTCGATTCGATTTTTGGTTTTCGGTTTTCTCGACCCAGCGCTAGTTACAATAGGCTATAGGACGATAATCACTTGCAACAGAAGGTGGCAATAAAGCAGAACTACATTTACAAATTGATATATATCTCATTACCACTAAAATAGCTATATAATTGTATTGCATTCAAAATATATGATTTATATATAAGTCTGTGTGTAAACACCAGGTTAAATATTTTAAATATGTAGGCTACAAATAGTAGGTGAGACTATAATTCAAGATGAAAAAAGAAATGGGAAATAACAGTAAATGAGAGAAATGGTTAGATATCCATTTTTGTTCTTATCTCACGAGAATGAAGGATTACATATTTTTATAGTAGTAATAATAATAACTGAATGGGGTTTGGGAGGGCTTAGTGTGTGCAAACCTTACCCCAACCAAGAAAGTAGAGAGGTTTTCGAGATTTTTATAATAATGTACTGTGTAATTTTCAGGACAAAGTGACAAGAAAACTCCAATATGAGAAGCTTTTCTCAATCTAATTATTGGTTCTTTGACTTCTTTCCACGTGCATCCAAAGATTCAACCAAGTATTAATCATTCATACACTGCTAGCCAAGAAAAGATATAAAAAGATTACCACAAAGAGTAATTTAAGCATCTTATAGTTGAGAGGAAAAATGATGCTTAAAAATTATGGATAAGATCGGATTGTGAAAATTGTTTGCCCCCTTTTTAATGCTTATAATGTTTGATCATAGATACAACTTTTTGTTTCCATTCTTTTATTCTTACTTTAGTTTTTTCTTTTAAATTTAATATTTATTATTTTATCCATATTTTTTTACGTATGAAGTATTTTTTCTTTTTATTAGCATCATTGAGCATTTAATTTGAAACTATATAAACTTTCTTTTTGGAAGAATAATGTTTGGAGTTAGAATATTAGATATTTTAATGTGTAACTTTTTTTTGTCCAATAAAATCCGACAAAACAACAACACAATTCCATTCAAAGTGATAATGAAATGAAACCAAAAAATTGATGATGAAAATAATTTTATATTAATATAAAAACCCATGGATCAGCACCAAATAGAATAAGTTGAATACCCTTACCAATAGCTGCTATTAAAAGTATCGCAATGCAAGCAGTAGCTAGAACTATTCCAAGACCCACGAACACTTCGAGTCGATCAAATTATAGAAAACTTTTTAATTCCTGGCTTGTAACACGTTTCAATGGAAACATCACTATCCTCGACACCAGTATTTCCAGTATCCTGCAATATTAATTTCAATCGGCATGGACTATGGTACATTGGTACTAAGTAATTTTCAAGGATGTCCTAAAGGATAGTCATCTACATCCCATGATCAATGACACTTCTAATACAATGGACCTAATGATGTTCTCTATCACCCATTATGTTTAAAACATCTAAAGTTTTACTCAGAAGCTTACCTAATATTTAAGAGGGGATACTGTTACACCAAGGGCTCGCTACCCTAGCCGCACAGACTGCCGGTCCTGACCCGAGCCTCCTACAACCCATCTTAGACTTGTTGGCCCATGACCCGGCCAAGTCCCAGAAAATGAAACCGCATGACCCCACCTGGAGACCTGCACCTGGACTACCCCTATCAGGAATGCCATTGGCCGAGCCCCCTGCCAGAATCCCCCTACTCGACCAACCCCAAGCAACCCCCAAATAAAAAACTAAAATCTGAAACATATTGCATGAAATTACACATCCACTCACCTAGTTACAATAGTTTTTCATATTGAAAGTAGAAAGATGTCATATTGAAGATTAAATCTTCAATTATTGGATCCTCCTTCTGGGTTGTTCTTCCTTGCCTCTACGCACAGCTCCAACAGTTAGTGCTTAGGTTTTTTCTTTTTCCTTTTTTAGACCTACACATAAGGAGGGGTTGTACCCCCTCCCCCCAATCGACAATGAGTCCAGGTTTGATGCTTATAGAACTTTAACGGGCCATGATAAATTTGATAAAAAGGAAGAAGAAGATGATTTCATTGCTTGTAAAGTTTTCCCAACTGAACATTACAAAAGGGGTACAAGCCCCGTAAATAGCCAAAGTCCCTTTCAACAGAAAGCCACCTGGAACCAAACAGTAACCAAAATAACAAAACTAATCCAAGCTAATTACTAGTCTTCTCACCCCCCCCCCCCCACAAGCTGGGTGGAGAAGAAACCATACCCAGCTTGGACAAAAGGCGACGAAACTGATCTGCTGGCATAATTTTGGTGAGCACATCCGCAAGCTGATTGGTAGTAGGCAAGTAAGAAAGTTCTATCAAACCTTCAAGCACTTTTTCTCTTGTGAAGTGACAATCAATATCGATATGTTTAGTTCGCTCATGAAAAACAGGATCGCGAGCAATGTGAAGGACAGATTGATTGTCACAATGAAGGGCGACAGGCTTGAGATTGGAGACCTGAAGTTCTGTGAGAAGTCTGACCACCCATGTTATCTCAGATGCAACCTGGGACATAGCTCTGTATTCGGCTTCTGAAGAGGATTTGGAAACAACACTTTGCTTTTTAGATTTCCAAGATATGGGAGAGCCACCAAAGAAAAGAATATATCCTGTAACAGATCTCCTGGAGAATGGGCAGGAAGCCCAATCCGAGTCAGAGAAAGCATGAAGAGAGAGCTTATCAGAACCTCTCATAAGGATACCTTGATCAATGGTGCCAGTAAGATAATGAAGAAGGTGGAGGGCAGCTTGCATGTGAGATTCATCAGGAGATTGCATGAATTGGCTTAGCGTCTGAACAGAATAAGAAATGTCTGGACGAGTGTGAGTGAGGAAATTTAGCTTGCCAATGAGACTTCTGTAAAGAGTAGGGTCAGAACACTTAGGACTATCACCAGATTGGAATTTAATGTGCTGAGGAAGAGGAGTCTTCACAGAAGGCTTATGGAGACAGTGATGTTCAAGGAGTAATTCCTGAGTAAATTTTCTCTGAGAAAGAACAATGCCATCAGTGGTATAGGTTAATTCAAACCCAAGAAAATAATGGGCAATGCCCAAGTCCTTAATATTGAAGGCCTTATCCAGAAAAGACTTAAGAGAAGAGATTTCTGCTGGGTTAGATCCTGTGAGTAAAATATCATCCACGTAAACAGCAGCAATAGTAATGTGTTCAGCTGTGTATTTGAGGAACAAACAAGGATCAGAATGGGATTGAACATAGCCCTGATTGGTAAAAGCAGTTTTGAGTTTGGAAAACCATTGTCTGCTGGCCCGGCGAAGACCATAAAGAGATTTCTTTAAACGACATACTTGATTGAGAGGATTAGGAAAACCCAATGGAACTTTCATGTACACCTCTTCGTTCAAGTCCCCATGGAGGAATGCATTGTTAATATCCAACTGAAAAATGTCCCAATGGCGTGAAGCTGCTAAAGCAAGAATACATCTAATAGTAGACATCTTAACCACAGGAGAGAATGTTTCAGTGAAATCCAAGCCATATTTCTGGTGATTACCTTGGATAACTAGTCTTGCTTTGAAGCGTTCAAGGGTACCATCAGATTTAAGTTTAAACTTGTATACCCATTTGCTGGATATAGCTTTTCTTCCAGGAGGAAGGGACACAAGTTCCCAGGTTTCATTAGCCTGTAAAGCCTCAATTTCCTTGTTCATAGCAATAACCCACTGTGGATCAGTGGAAGCCTCAAAGTAGGTAGTAGGTTCAGTGTAAGAGCACAAATGGGTAAGAAAGGCTTGATGTGAGGTAGGAAGGGCATTGAGGTGAACTAGATTACACCAATGAGATTGAAAAGCAATGGATGGAGGTTTCTTGGTTAAAGTGGGACAGTGATATTGTTGAAGATAGGAGGGAGGGTGACGGATTCTGGAAGAAATCCTGAAAGGGATAGAAGGAGGAGAAGCTGGAGGAGAATCATCAGGAGAATCAGGAGGTGAGGTAGAGTGGAAATGGGAATTGGAGTGGGAAGGTGTAGTGTGGGAGGAAAGTGGAGGTGTAGGTGAAGGAGATGAAGAAAGAGACTCTGTAGAACTGGAGTGACTAGAAGAAGGATCAATGGATGGTGGGTAGAAAATATTAGACAAATCAGAAGGAGGATTTGGGAGAATAGATTAGGGATCAGAGGAAAGATGATGAAAAGGATAATAGTGCTCATGGAATTTAACATCCCTGCTGTAAAAGACTTGATGAGTATGAAGATTAAGCAGTTTGTATGCCTTTTTATTAAAGGGATATCCCAGAAAAACACAAGGAATGGCATGAGGGGCAAATTTTGTTCTATGGGAGGATAGTGTGGTTGCAAAACACAGACAACCAAATGATCTGAGGTGAGTGTATGTAGGGGCTGTTTGAAAAACAATCTCAAAAGGGGTTTTGTCTTGAAGGATGGAAAGGGGAAATCTATTGATAAGGTAGCAGGCTGTAAGCAAACAGTCCCCCCAGTATTTGACTGGAAGTTTGGCTTGAAAGAACAGAGCCCTGGCAGTTTCAAGGAGATGTTTGTGTTTGCGTTCAACAACCCCATTTTGTTGGGGGGTGTCCACACAGGTTGTTTGATGTAAAATACCATGGGATTGATAAAAGGCACGAGCAACAGTGTCATCAAATTCCTTACCATTGCAGAGCGAATAACTTTGACAGTGGTACCAAATGTTTCTCAATATATTGGATGTAACTAGTTAAAGCAGAAAAAGCATAGGATTTATGGGAAAGAAGTTGGATCCATGTAAGTCTAGAAAATCATCAACAACAGTCACAAAAAATATGTGACCACCATAAGTAGGCATTTTGTATGGTCCCCAAATGTCAACATGTAATAACTCAAAAATGGAAGTAGTTTTTACTGAGCTAGGAACAAAGGAAAGTCTGTGCATTCTAGCTTGTGGACATATATGACATATGGAAGAACAAGAGTCATTACAAGAAAGTTGATCAATGCACTTTATTCTATTGAAAGGTAAATGTCCCAACCTACAATGCCACAACTCAGTTTTTGAGAGACTAAAAAGGAGAAATGAAAGAAGCATGAGCAGTTGGAGGAGAGTGTTGATCCACAAAGTACAAGCCAGCACTCTCTTTACCAACCATCATAGAAGTCCTCTTTACAGGATCCTGGACAACACAATGAGTTGGATGAAAGACAAGGGAACAACATAATTGGGAAACAAGTTTTTGCACAGATAGTAAGTTGTAATGAAAATCTGGAACATGTAAAACATCAAGCAGTTCAATGCCATTTTGCAGAATTACATTTCCAATATGGAGAACACTAGCTTTCTGCCCATTAGGAATAGTGATGAAACAAGATTTGTTGATGGGTTTGTAAGTGGAGAAACTGGTTAAGTGAGGGGTTATATGGTCTGAGGCTCCACTATCAATGATCCACTGAGTTTTATTGCAAGAAGAAAGGAAACAAGAAGCAATACCTGCCAAATGATCACTGCAAGCCATGTTAGCAGAGAGAAAACCAGGCACAGATTTGTCTCCAGCTGTCCAGCATCATGAAAAGTCTCTTTATGAGAGGAAGTCAGGGACATGTGCTGGTCAGTGTTTAAATGCTCAGAATGTACACTTGAGTTGCTGGAAGTGATAGTTCCTGTTTCAACACATTCTTCAGAGAAAGCATTGCCAGCCACTCTCTTGCTTTGATTGAAACTGTTATTTCCTTTGCTGTTTTTGGGGTAACCATGAATCTTAAAACATCTATCAATTGTATGCCCATATATCTTGCAGTGTTGACAGAAAAATTTGGATTTCTTTCCACTTAAAGTGGTTCCAAACACAGGTTTGATATGTTGAACAGAAGCTAGAGCACTGGATTCTGAAACCAAAGGTGCTCTGGTGCTGCAATCCTTCTGACCTTCATCTTGTGTTATCAGCTTATAAGCTTGATTCAAGCTTGGTAATGGTGTCATCATCAAGATATTACCTCTCGCAGTCTTAAAAGAGTCATTAAGACCAAAGAGAAACTGCATCAACAGTTGCTGCTGAAGCAACTTGATATAACTGTTACCTGACACACATTTGCAATTTGGCAAGGACACCATAATAAGGTAACTGTCCCAAAGACCTTTCAGCTTCGTGAAATACTCTGCCACAGAATCTGTACCCTGAACAAGTGTCACGATATCTTTGTGCAACTGAAACATCCTTGGAGCATCACTGTGGCTGAACCTTTCAAACAGATCTTCCCATATTTCCTGAGCCGTATCACAATACAAAACACTATTTGCAATTCAAGGTTCAACAGAGTGTAAAATCCAAGAGATTACCAGATTATTACATCGATTCCATTGAGAGAGCAAGGGAGAACCAAAATCTGGAGTCCTGCAGGTTCCAGTAACAAAACCTAATTTGTTTCGTGCACTTAGAGCGATTTCAGCCGAATGTTTCCACTGCGGAAAGTTTTCTCCGTTCAGTTTCTGAGAGGCTAGGAGAAACTTAGGTGAATCTGATGGATGAATGTACAGCTGGCTCTGAACATCAATTGAACTTCGAGTCGAGGAAGAGATCAATTCGTCTCTCATGTTTAATCAATCGAAGAAAAAAACAATGGAATAGATATCGAAGAAAAGCAAATGGATTAGGACAATTCGATCGAAGCAAAGGAACAGGAATCAGAATGGTCTGAGTTCGAACACTGTAGCAATCGCCATGGAAAATGGATCTGATACCATGATAAATTTGATAAGAAGGAAGAAGAAGATGATTATGTTGCTTGTAAAGTTTTCCCAACTGAACATTACAAAAGGGGTACAAGCCCCGCAAATAGCCAAAGTCCCTTTCAACAGAAAGCCAGCTGGCACCAAACAGTAACCAAAATAAAAACCAAAATAACAAAACTAATCCAAGCTAATTACTAGTCTTCTCAGGCCAACTATGCATAAATTAAGATCTCTACAGCGAACCAAACCACCAACCAAATAAAAATGGCCTCTACTGATCTTCATTAATGAGAACAGGTAATGGATAAAGAAGAACGATGTTACAAAACTTACGGGGCCAAAGCCAAGCATGATTGCAACTGCCATAAACAGAGAGTAGCCAAGATAAAATGTGGCAGACTAAAGTTCAGATTGTAAACATGTGTCACCTAACTAAAATAAATACAAAACAAACACAAAAGTCGCCACACACAATGTCACTCAAACATGTGACACACTGAGACCTAAATTCCATAAACCAAACCAAAAGTTAACCAAAAAAATAAATACAGAGTATATAATTAACAAGAGTTTTTTTTCGTCCAAAAAAAAACAAAGTGAATTTGTTATCGCGGAAGAGGAACTGGACATAGAAACCTTCTTCCGTGAATGGCTTATCTCTACCAAGAAGCTAAATGGCTAATTTTTTAACAGTGAAATTGTTAAGCAAAAATTCAATTAGAATTTTTTAAAACAAAGGCAATTATAATTATTTAGAACTAAGTGAAATTAATCCAAGCAAAAAACATCAATCAAAACACTGGGATAAAAACAATGAAATAGAGAAACCTACTCTGAGACTTTGAAAGGACTTATCTTCATCATAGCAGCTCTGATATTAAAAAAATGACAAATTAATACAATAGAGGAATAGCTTGAATCACGAGAAGTGCAAAAAAAGAAATTAAATACCTCAGATGTATAACAGATCGTTCCTGAAAATGCGTCTGGTTTGGAAATTCTTGATAAAATAACGGGCATCCTGAATTAATTGGTTTATTTGGTTAGCGGTACCTAAGCTACCGATTCAGAAATACTCCCTCCGTCCCAGTGTATTTGTCCAGTTTGACTTTTTCGAGTCAAACTGGACAAACTTTGAGCTTCAATTAAATAAAAACCGTAATATATTTTTACATAAAAATGACTTTATTGAATTTATTGTATTGAGAACTTTCAAAATTGTATTTCATTATGTTGATATGCAATACAAATTGAGAGTAATTGGAGTTCAAAGTTTATCAAGTTTGACTCGAAAAAGTCAAACTGGACAAATACAATGAGACGGAGGTAGTAGGAGACACAAAATTAGAAAAATCCTATGAATCGTACCGTGAAATTTGCACATCTCATATAATTTCCTTGTTATTAAGATTGAGTATGGTGGGTTGTTGATGCTTCACCCGAGAATCAAAAGATAGTGTACGCATCCATGACAGAGATTCAGAAAAGTAATTCAAATCGTACCAAGTATGGTGGGTTGCTGATGCGTCGTTGGGAAATCTACGTATTAGAATGATAGCAGGGAATGAAGACACAAGTACACAACCGGTTAACTAAATTATTGCAGTCAGACTATATTTGCATGGAGATTTGCGGATGCTGGGACTACAAATAGACCAAGTAACGTTATAAGGGTAGTTTACGAGTAAGAAACCTGGGTACAACAAATAAAGCGCTGTGTATCAATTTTTTTAACGGCAAAACTACATTTTATTTGAGGGTACCTAACCATGGTAGCCATTTATAAGATATGTAAGATATATATATATATATATATATATATATATATATATACACTCCCTCCGTCCACAAATAAACTTTACATTACGCGTTACGATGTTTGACTGAAGTTATTTTCAAATCATTTTATATGAAAAATGGTGTAGAATTGAAAAATAAAAATTACATATTAAAAAACTATATCAAAAGATCTACAAAACTAGAGGTGACATGACTATATTATTTTATCAAATGGGTGACGAAAATAGGCCAATAAAGTGAATAAAGTTTGACCCTGTGAATAGTGAATGTAAAGTTTATTTATGGACGGAGGGAGTATATATATATATATATTATATATATATATATATATATATATATATATATATATATTAAATTCATGTCAGGTATGTTGGGTTAATTATACAGAGACGTAGAGAACAATGCAGTTTAGAAATTTTTAAATGTATATCGTATCTTGTGGAATAACAGATGCGGCTGTTAAGCCAAAACAATAGGCACTAAGAGTAGGCTTCCCATAGAGCTAAAAGTTGATTGCTTAAAGCACTATGGTTGTTCACTTCTGAACTAAATGGTAGCTAACTTAAAGCATGTTATTTTTGCCTTAATTTTAAATGGAATCTGAAAACTGGAATGTGTAGTTGGCAGTATAGATGCAATAATTAAAAAGAACAGGCCCTTAGAGCTCTCTAGTCAACCGGCTAAAAGCTAGAGATGGTGAACTTGTCTGTGCAATAAATTAAACATACTCTCGTTCCAAAGTCTTTTCCATCATCTCCGATGGAGCCAAAATTTCACCTGTTTTTGGCTTTGGGGTGTGATGGAATAAATCAAAATGGATATCTAAACTATCTGCGCTTCTTTAATTAATGAAGTAGCAGTTAGTCAAACACTGCAACTTTCGATGTTGAGCCGGGGGTCTCTTTGGAAACAGCCTCTCTACTTTCGAGTAGGGACAAGGTCTGCGTACACACACCCTCCCCAGACCCTACTCTTGTGGGATTTAACTGGGTTGTTGTTGTTGTTGTTGTTGTTGTTGGGTATGACGGAATAAATCAAAATGGATATCTAAACTATTTGCGCTTCTTTAATTAATGAAGTAGCAGTTAGTCAAGTAATGCAACTTTCGACGTTGAGCCGGGGGTCTCTTTGGAAACAGCCTCTTTACTTTCGAGTAGGGGCAAGGTCTGCGTACACACACCCTCCCCAGACCCTACTCTTGTGGGATTTAACTGGGTTGTTGTTGTTGTTGTACTCTCGTTCCAAAGTATTCATCCAATTTGATATTTTTCAGTGAAACAGAGCAAATTTTTTTATCAATTAATATAAAATTGATTTCAATAGATTTGTCTTGAAAAAAATTTCCATAAATTATTTCATTATACTAATATGCATTTAAATTTTTATTTAATTAACCGTAAAAATCATCTTGTTCAACTGAAAAAAGTCAAACTAGATGAATAATCTGAGACATAACGTTGCTAATATTAAATCAAGCTAAATGATAACTTAGTGAGCATGCAATAATAGCTACACCTTGAACAATAAATCTAGTATAAATTTCCCCACCATTTGTGTTTATCGCATCAATTAAAAACTTGGAAGACGGAATTGTGAGAGACACTGCAAAGGCACATGGTAAATCCTTCCACTGTCAAGGAACCAACTCAACTAAAAGCTCAAGCTTGTGGTTGTGGTTAAGGAAAAGTTTTTATACTCTGACATGCCCCCTGGCGTGTAGGCGTGGCTGCTTCGAAGCTTGCACGTGAAACCTTAATTTTTTTAAAAAATTGGGTTAGGCTAGCTACCACTTGAGGGGGCGTGTTAGAATATAAATAAAGAGAAATAATACTAGCATATATAGAAGGGTGAAGCACTACATATCAGTTTAAGCTTTTAGGTTAATAGTGGATTCCAACTTTATATGCAAGTGGTTAATTTTACACGACACTCCGCCCGTTGTTCTTGGCCCAGTGGAATTTTAGTATGGTAATAGGGTCTTATCGACAAATAGATCACGAGTTTAAACCTCACCACCACCAAGTTTTAAAAAAATTAAGGTTTCACGTGCTAGACTCAAAGCAGTCACGTCTATAAGTGAAAGGGCATGTTAGAGTATAAAACCTTTTCTTAAGCCACAATCACAAGCTTAAATCTTGGTTGAGTTAGTTCTTTGTAGCCATGCCATAGTGAGAACAACAGCACCGTTTCCATATTTATTTTGGTATAGGACTCTATCTCACAACTGCTTCTATAGCATCCTTCACGACAAATGTAACTATAACATCCTCTCAACAATTCGCTTGATTGATCCGATATGTTTGCATAAATTATAACTACTGCACTCTGGTTATTTCAACTGGTATCTAGGAAATTAGCTTAAACTACTAGCTTAATTTGATCAGTCATCATGAGAGATATTGAAGAAGGTACCAATGTTTTCAAGCCTTTTCTACTACACGGCCATGATTACCCTTTTCGGAAGGGTCGAATGAGAGTCTTCCTCAAGTCTCTTGGTAGAAATGTTTGGAGAAAAAGTAGAGCACGGATGGTATTTCCCCACAATGACAGATGGGATGGATAATTAATTCGAAAAATGAAGAAGTTGTTGCAGAATTCATCGACCAAAGGTTTAAAAAAGCCCATCAAAAGTTGAAATTCTTAAAATGAAGGAAACTGAGTCCATCATAAATTTTCATGGGCGAGTTAGAGAATGGGCAAATGAAGTTGAAAGACTTGGTAACCATTTGCGTTGAAACATCTACGTTCTTTTTTTAAAAAATCTCTATAGATGTTAAGACAATCAGACAGTCACAAGATGTCAGAATCATGTCTCTTAATGAGCTTATGGGAAACGTAGAAACAATTGAGTTGGAGATGAATGAAAACACAAGTAAAAAGCCGCGTCTCATCCCTGTTGAAAAACATGATTCAACTGAGGTAGATAATCTTAATGTGAAGGATGAAATTCAAGAACAATTGCATATGGTTACAAAGGATCTAGAAAGAAAAATGGATTCAAAGGAAGAGTAAAACTCAAAAGAAGGAGAGGTAAGCGCCATAGATGGAAATAGATGACGATGAGAACACTGAAACAATCTCTACTTTCTCATCCTTCTATAATGATGAAGAGGTCTCCGGTGATGATATTGATCTCAGGGAAATGCTTGATATCATTGAAGCAAAATGACAAGAGTCTCTACGGGCCAACAAGAAGATTACCTAGGAGAAACAAAGTCTCAAGATAGAAATTAACAATATCAAAGAGAATGCAACTCACAATTGTGAACTTGCACAAATATCTTAATGTGTGGATGAGTAAAAAAGAACTGTGGATGAGTAAAAGTCCTGGCCCAGACGGTTTCTCTAGTGGTTTCTTCAAACACCAATGGAGGGTAGTGGGTGAAACTGTGACCAAAGCAGTACTAGAATTCTTCCAAGATGGGGTCACACTTCAACAGATTAATGCTACAAACATATGTCTAATTCCTAAGGTGGACAGCCCCGAAAGCCCTAAGGATTTTAGACCTATTGCCTGTTGTAATGTGGTCTATAAGGTGATCTCTAAGATCATTTGCAGCAGACTCAAGGATGTCTTGGCCCACCTGATAAATCCTAATCAAAGTGCTTTCATTGAAGGGAGAGAGTTGGTACATAATATGCTTCTTTGCCAAGAAATGGCCACGGGTTATAACAGAATGGGGATCAGTCCCAGATGCCTAATGAAACTTGACTTAATGAAAGCGTATGACTCTGTTAGCTGGAAAGGATTATTCCAAATTATGGAGGGGCTGAAATTCCCAAGAAAATTCATCTCCTGGATTTGGTTTTGTGTTACCTCAGTAGCATATTCTGTTCAGCTTGGAGGAGAATGCTTTGGGTATTTCAAGGGAGGCAAAGGAATTGACCCAGTTTCTCCTTTGCTTTTTACCCTTATAATGGAATATCTGACAAGGACTTTTTCTTACTTTGCCAAAAGGAGTAAGTTTAAGTTTCACCCGAGATGCAAAACACTCAATCTGATTAACATAGTCTTTGCAGATGATCTTATTGTGGCATGCCGAGCTGATACAGATTCTGTAGGAACCATTCTCAACTGCCTTGCACACTTCAAGAACACAACTGGCCTGCAAGTCAATTATGATAAATCCCAAGTGATAGTGGGGGGGGGGGGTTCCTGATGACCTTCACAACAATATCTTAGCCCAAACAAAAATGTCCAGGGGTTCCTTTCCTTTTAGATATTTGGGAGGACCAATTACAGATGCTCGCCTTAGTGAAAGGGATTGTGAAAAACTGGTTGAAAAGATCACACTGAAAGTTACCTCCTGGGCAACCAGGCACATTTCTTATGCTGGGAGAGCAAGATTGATTAATTCTGTTTTATATGGGGTGATTACCTTTTGGTGTAGGATTTTTATTCTGCCTTGCAAGGTAATGCAGAAGGTTATGGCTGTTTGCAGAAACTTTCTTTGGAGTTCCACAGCAAGCTATAAGAGACCCCCTCTGATAAACTGGGAGGAGGTCTGCAGTCCTAAGCAAGAAGGGGGATTGGGGTTGAAGAACCTTCAGGTATGGAATAAAGCTTGCGTTATGAAGTTGGTGTGGGACATAGCATCCAAGAAAGATATTTTGTGGGTTAAATGGGTACATAGTCGATATCTGAAGAGGAAAACTATTTGGACTTATGAATGTAAGCCTGATGACTGTTATTATTGGAAGAAAATGATCCAGATCAGAAAAGATTTTGATGGAATGATCATAGACCAGGGGTATATCGTCAAGGAAGGATACAAATGGCTTACTGGATCCCAAACTAATGTGATTTGGGCTGATCTGGTTTGGAATAGATTCTCCATACCTAAACATCAATTTATAGCATGGCTGATTTGGAAGGGTAGAATACTTACTAAGGACAGGCTAAGTAGGTTTTTACCAATTGATACAATCTGTAGCCTATGCAACAAGATGGAGGAGACTGCTGACCATCTATTTTGCAGCTGTCCTTTTGCAAAGTAATAAAAGGTCGTATACAGATACTAATAGGTCATACTGTACCTTCGATTAAGGTAACGACTCGATCCTGTCTCTTACTTATTCCCTTCTTTGTCTTCTCTGTCCTCCCGTTAACGACGAACACAACAATGGACAACAATGAAGTAAACCTTTCGATGAAACTCCAAGCTTCACAACAAGGAGATGACTGTGGTGGACACGCTGAAGACTATCAAAGAACACTTCAATATTATTATGGGTAACTAGTCTATGTTTTCACGTTGTATGCTGGTGTTAAGTGTTGGTTCTTGTTATTGTGTGTTTCGTTTTTGTTGTATTGGAAGCTGTTCTTTGGAGTTAATATATTTTTGTGCTTTGTTCAAAAAAAAAAAAAGAACTGTGGAACAACCCACAAAGGAGTTAAACAAGTGTAAGGATGACACAGTTGAATAGCTAGCTATTCTCAAAGAAAAGTAACGAAGCTTCGTCAAGTCGAATAGAAAAATGTTATGGAGAAACAACTTACTGTTGAACAGATTCAACTCAAGGAGGAGCTCGAAACTTGAAGACTTGATTGATCAACAATCTGACACGAGATACGGACTCAAACAACTCAGGGATTATCTTAATTGGGTGAAGAGTGCCAAAGCTGAAGTCATTGAAAAACAAGACAAAGTGTCATAATTTGATCAAGATCGAAGCAAAATTGGCTTTGCTAGGCAAGATAAGATCATGACAACTCATGACCTGTTTGTTCACAAAAAGGGAGGCAGAACAACTCATGGGAAATATGTTGAACACGTCTGACATGCTGCAGCATCTCATGCCCCACCTACGGGAAGTAAAAAGATAGGAGTAAAGAATTAGAATGATAGAATACCAATGCCTAAGCAAGTGAGGTACTCATGTTGGAACTTCCATGCAGATTATGATTGTTTTTGCTGTGAAAAAGAGACACATTAAGAGGCAGTGCAGAAAATTCAAGGAGCAAGTCTTTAGAAAAAGACACCCATAAGATTTGGGTTCCCAACAATCAAGTCAAAATAGTTTCAAAATCATGTGTGAAAGTTGCTCCTGAGGTTAAGAAACAAATGTATCTTAATTTGTCCTTAGAATTGCACTGATCACTCCAACTACATTAATTCCCAGAGCACCCTGTCTTTCCACTTATTTTAATAATTGTGCTTTAAAAGTTAGAAATTCATTTATTTTTATTTTTGAAATTTTAAGTAATTTTTATGACTTAGTGTCAATATTTCAAATAAACAAATTAAATATGTAGAAATTTTGAAAAAATGTAAGATAATTATGCGACATCATTAAAATTTGTTATGATGGTATAAATCTATACAAAAACAATGAGTAGTAAGCAAAAAAATATAATTATAATTTTATTTTTATAACACTATATTTTATATTAAAATGTATGATTCTGAAAAAATCTTAGATTAGCAGGTCGATCAGGTTGGGTTCGAATTCGGTCAGGTTTGACCCATTTTTAGCAGGAAATCTCGGGTTCGGTCAACTTCGGGTTCGGTTAGCAAAACCTTTGCTCAAAACCCAATATTTTCGGATCGGATCTCGAGTCAAAAACAGGTCGGGTCATTTTTTGCCAGGTCTAAATTTGTAACATACTTTTTATCTACATTATTCACTTTATTACATCACATGGAGAACAAACATTGAAAATCTTTATGTTTTTTTTAAACATTTTTTAATAAGCGTGTGAAATCAAAATGAAAAAGAAAATTATGGATGGAGGAAGCCTTTGATAAATTTATTTAGTATCATTGACAAAGGTAATTGATGTATGATTTTTATATTATCATCATGAAAGGAAATTCATTTTCCCATTCGGTTTTAATCCGTTACTTGGTAAGGTTTTTAATTTTCCCACTTGAGTTTTTGTTGCTAAGCCAACACCTTTAACTATGTATTAGCACCATTGATTGATGTATGGATCAATCTACAATTTTTCTACTGTACAATTTTATCTACAAGTCGGCATAAGAAGGGAATGTTAAAAAAATTGTAAATGGTCTGCTATCGTGTATAGAGAATTTATATTAGAAACTAAATGTTGTAACTCGTGTATTATTGGCCCACCAGGCTTCTCCATGTAGACCCTATCTCCACCCTATTTATAGGGATGTTTGCTAATGATAGTGGTGGGTGGCAACAAAGTGGTAGCAGTTGAAAAGTATATCAAACTTGAGATTGATATCTTCCCAATTCAGAAGATATCAAAATACCTACATTTGAAAAGGTTGCAATATTTGAAGTTATCAAAGCAAAATTCTCTTTAGACTTTACCAAACATCACTACAAAAATCATGATATCATGACGTGAAATCACTGTGGTAATGTGACACTGTACATGTATTTTTTTTAGAAAAAACACTGTACATGTATAGATTACTATACTTGTTGGTAATGCACTTTAGACTTCACCAAACATCACTACAAAAATCATGATATCATGACGTGAAATCACTGTGGTAATGTGACACTGTACATGTATTTTTTTTAGAAAAAACACTGTACATGTATAGATTACTATACTTGTTGGTAATGCACATGGCCATGTTTGATAATGTAAATGCATTTTAACTCGTATTTCGAGAATAAAAACATGAAAGTCTTATTTTAGTATATTTTTAATATTTTACTCCTACTTTTGTCTTTTCCCTATCATGACATACCAAAACTCAGATCTCTTGGACTAACTAAAAAGGCGATATAATATAAATATCCACTCCATTACTTTGTTTTTCACCTCTCAAAACATTGTGAGAGTATAGTTAGGGAATATTGTTCCTCTTTTCTTGTAGACAGGTACCTCCACTTTGAAATCAATAATGCTAGTACTCCCTAGCATTAAAAGAAATCTCATTTGCACCCAATGTAACATGAAATTATGCAACTATATTATATATTGAGAAAATAATAAGTACTTCATTGATTAAGTCTAAACCAAAATTATGTAACCAAAATCCCATTCCAACTTTACTGTTTCACATCAAGTTATCTACCAAGTCAATTATAAAGCTGGTCTAATAAGCTTTGTTGCTGCTGGTGCTGGGCAAACAGTATAGTGGATGATCTTATCAATCATCAATGAAAACCTCACATGCATTAATCACTTTAAAAACTCCTTTGACGTCTGAAAAACAATAGACATGCAACGATCATTCTTTCTCTCTCTCCATAAAAATAAAAAAAACTGTTGTGTTTGGTTCTTTCAGGAAGTAATTTTATATCCAAATAACAGATGCTACGACATAATACAATTCATTAGCAATTTCACTTGTTTGGTTATTTGTGAAGAGGGAGAACGCGATTTTAAAAAATAATAATCTAAAATCGTTGAAGAAAGAAAGATGATCTATTTAAAATGGAATAGTTAAAAATCTTGTTAATATGAATCACTCAAGAGAGCGCTAAGATAAAATTGTACAAGGTAAAGTGATATCCACGTTACTGTATTAACTATTGGTTGGGGAGTTTGGAGGTTGAATATTATTTGTTGTAGGGTAACCCTAGTTAGGAGAGTGCTTACCTTTGTGCAGGGGCCTCAGGAATGACTAAGTATTTGTTCTTTTGGTGTTTGTTGTGTGGCCTTTGTTGTTTGTTGGCAGCTTTTCCTCGTTCCGTCCTTTTGTGATATCGGTTGCTTAGCTTTCTTCTATACTTCCCTCATATGCCCCCCATTACTAGCATCTCCTACTCTTCTTTCCTTTTAAGTTTGTTTTCTGAACTGGGTGTCTTCTCTTTGGGTAGGGGTACGGTTTGCATACATCTATTCTCTTCCAAACCCCACTTGTGGGATTTACTAGATTGTTGTTGATATTGAGATACGTGAGTCGCTCCGTATTGGATTTACTGGATTATTCTCCCTTATTTGGAGGATCGTCTTCCCTTTAGAAAAAATGCTTTCCTGCTCAAGTTTTAATCTAACTGTGAAAAAATAGGGACAATTTTCTGAGATCCTTCCACTTTCCCCTAAACCAAAAAACAACTCAATACTTGCAGCTGTTTTTGATACTCTGACAAATATATGAATGTGAATAGAGGGAAAATAAGTATTTCAAATACCAGCTAACTTTCTTCAATACATCCCTGCACAGGAGCTCTTTTCCACGGCAGTTCTCCTCAAGATGTATGAGATAGACCTGCCATTGAAGGGATATGCATCAAGTTATATGGCATGATCAAAGTTATAGATAAAAGGAATTAATGGATACTATCTGAGGAAAAGGAGTTAATGCAGAAAATAAAAGGATCACTCACAATATCTACTTAAATTACGAATTTCAGATGAAAAACTATTCAGTGTCCCGTATCTATCATCATCGTCAAACTCAGTTCCAGATTCTTTTTCAGAAGTTTTTATAGGCTGCTCATCAAAATCGAAAGATGCTATCCCAGAGTCTTCCGCTACCTTCATAAGCTAAGAACCATTAGTAAAACGAAGACCATCCCTGTACCATTTGGATTACACTTTTGTGAATTGACACCCTTTGAACTAGCACAAGTGTTGGGCTCACCAAAAGTACCATCTTAGGAATACAAGCAATGTTCATACAAAAGGCAGCTCTATCATATTGGGTTCAAATCTCCAACAATATATCTCATAAGGGCAATCAAAACATACCAACATAAACGGCTATCAAACATTATGTAATAGTTGGGTCCCAATTTTAATTTCCAATTGAGTTTTTTCCATACCTACAATCTGATTTATGAAAACTGTATTAGTTTTCAACTTCTTTAGACTAATAACTCACAAAAATTGGCATATATGAAGAATACAACATACTGAGACTCAAAAAAATAAAATGTGAGTTGGTGGGGGAGTTTGTTGAGTAAGTATATGGTACAACCGGTTGTACCTAGAGATAGGTACATCCGGGTAGTACTCATTCTAAATTAAAGTAGTACTCATTCTCGCACAAACATAACAGTTTATTTGAAATAGCGTGGTACTCATTCTGAAATAACATAGTACTCATTTTGAAATACGTAGTACTCATTTGCACACATTTGTACAATATTCATTTATGAATAACGTAATACTCATTCTAAAACCTAGTGGTACTCATTCTGAAATAATCTAGTGTTCATTCTCAAACAACATACCATTCATAAAAATTCAAAATCTTACAAAAGACCAAATTGGAATTAGAACATTTGGAATTAGAGCTTTGCCTACCAAATCTGGAATCGCGGATCTGGAAAGCCCTTCTTCGCCGATTGATTTGGCAGATCTTCTTTCTTCATCCCGACCGATTTTGCCCAAAACTGCCGCCGATCTCCTTCTTCATCACCTCAGATCTATTTCGGCTTCCGCAGCTCTCCTTCAAACGCAGCTCCCTTCCTCCGACCCGACCCGATTAGGGGCACCTTTTTCTCCTCCGATCGATGCCTTTTCTTCTTGATTTACCGGCTGTACCCTATTTTGGGTACAGTCGGTTGTATGGTATAATTTGCGGAGTTTGTTAGCATGAAAAGATTAGTATGACAATGCTAGTATTTATAACCTAACATAGGTGACAGTATAATCCAAACTCTGTTGGGGCCTGAGGGGTCAATATGTAACTAATGTAAGCAACCTTACCATGTAAAAACTTCATAGAAAGTGAGAAGAGATGTTTAATATGGCATATTTATTTTGCTCATTAATTACCAAAAGCTAAAACATCATGATGAACAGGGACCAGACTTTGCTAAAAATAATAGGGAGGTGGCCACCTCCGATGGCACTACCTTCCTCTTGATGAGGATTGCTAGTGGGTTGGTTGGCGTTGCTGTGTGTCTGCACCATATCATTTTGCTGAGGTTTTCCCTGAGTTATATATCTCAAGCTCTCAATCAAAGCACCAATTTGATGGACAAAACTCCACAGATGACCCAATCCGGAGATAGGGTCAAATTATTATTATATGTTTAGAGGTTGAGAGTACAGTGCAATTCGCAAGGTTTCGCACGATATTATTATACGTTATACATCTTCGGAAATTAAGAGATAAGGAAGGAGGATCGCGCACAATCATCACCTGATCTGTAAAAGTCGCCTGCTTACTCGTACCCTAGCCGCAGCGTCTTTCTTTTGGTTGCGTGTCCGTCACAAACCGGTGTTTCTGTGGGCCGGGGCAATTCTAGCCCAATCCTTCGCCTCCAGGCCCAGCACTTCAGCAGGCACAGCTGGACTATGTGGGTTACGAGGGATCTTCGATTTGGGCCGCTTGACTGGGCCGTCGGCCCATCACCTAGCAAATCGATTCTTTTGGAAACATTACTTAAATACTCTCTCTCTGTCCCAGAATGGATGCCACTCTCTTAACAACTTGAAAAATCTCATCAATTTAAATCATTTTAATTGCAAATTAGTATGTAAAGAAAATGTATAATTTAGAGTATTCAAAAGTACATAAAACATTCTACAAAACAATAGGTGACAAGAGTATTTTAATTTATCAAATGATTAATGAAAACATACAAACAAAAGTTATCGAGAATTAATAGTAACACGGGAACCCAGAGGGAATATAACAACTTTTTCATTTATTTTAAATACTCTCCATCCACAAATAAACTTCCCATTGCGCGTTCGGAATTACGATGTTTGACTGAAGTTATTTTTAAATCATTTTATATAAAAAATGGTGTGAAATTTTAAAATAAAATTTATATACTCCGGTATTAAAAAACTATATCAAAAGATCTACAAAACTAGAGGTGACATGACTATATAATTTTATCAAATGGGTAACGAAAATAAGCCGACAAAGTGAATAAAGTTTGACCCTATGAATAGTGAACGAGAAGTTTATTTGTGGACAGAGGGAGTATTGTATTTAATCCAAATGTGCGTTGGCCTGCCTGTTTCTAAGCAAAGGTGGGTTTTAGGCTTATACTTAAACCTAATTTAATTTGAAGTGAGCATGCCTAATATGAATGTTGCATGTTCATCCATTTAATTCATCTATTGAATTAGAACAAACTCTAACTATTTCACTTTATGTACGTAGAGATGTTCAAAGACAGATTATTACCTAACACTCACCTTTTGGCCTTTCCACTTGTAAGAGTGAAATATTACCAAAGCTTTTCACATTTTCAACCTATGTAAGGGTAAAATAATTTCAATGTCACAAGAGAAGAAGGTGTTGCGTGATATATGACTTAGTGATTTCATGCAGACTTTGACTTTAGTGGTTGCAGCAAGTGGCAGTATAACATGTTTACGTGCTGGGAATCGAGGCTCTAAGCGTTACTCAATTAAAAACTGTCATCCTTAGTGCATAATACGGGTGCTCGGCACAGTGGAAAAGCATTGATAATCATAATTTTTATTGTCGCTGTCACAAATCAACGTGAACAAAATCTAAGGTTGTTATATGGAACAAATAAAAACTATTATAGTTGAATTAGTCCAATAAATTTTTTATTATGTAATTTATAAGCTTTATCATATAATTACTTTACATGTCTATTAATTCATATATTTAATTTTCAAGGATATTAAGTCAATTTGTTTGATGATGATGAAAGTTTTCATCATTTTTGGAAATAAACTACATTTTATTTAATATATCATTAAAATTCAATTTTAATATTAATTATCATCTACTAATGAAGTGTTGCAGCATGAATGTAAAATCAATAAGGAGTGAGGGTTATTAAAGGGAGGTGTGAGAAAGTACCGGCATGTTTGTATACGGGCTACGGGATCAAAGAACATGAAGTATCATCGATGTTTAGAAAAGATAACACATTGGTCTCTAGCATGCATAAGAAGGAAAATTAGAAATAAAATGAGTGGTTGGCTTTAAACATTAGATAATTATTTAAAACTTATTTTTTATATTTATATACAATTAATAAAAGTATTATTATTATTATATAAGAAGTTAACATCATAATATCACAAATAGCAGTTTACCTTGTATTGTTATTGTCAATTTATAATTCTTTGATTTATTATAATACATCAACAATGCATGTGAAGCTACATCACAACTAAATTAATGAAGATGAACGAGAAATGTTAATACTATAATATTCAACAAGAGACCCCTCATATGAATATGACGAAATAATTATTCATAAATCTGTAATCCGTGACTTATAACTTCAGACAATGTAGTCTAATTTGGTAGCACTAGACATAATATTGTTGCTTCTTATTCATTTACATATGTGACGCGTCATCCTCAAGCCATGGAAAATTTATGGAGTCTACAAAGTATAAAGATAGAAATATTTATGTTGATGTCTCATGTTGTTGGGTAGTTGTATCATTATCTCAAGTGCATTTGTGGTCAAATCTGCGTTTAAGAGAAGTATTTAAATCCTTAACTTTTTGATAAATTTCAAAATAGGTATATTATTTGAGTCAAATTTGAGAGGTATTGCCCTTAATTTGACTTTTTTTATAATCCATGAACAATGCCTCTTCATATATTATGAGGTATCCTCGAGTACAACTTCACTTCTCATTGCATAGAGTCACTCATTTAACAATTATCTTGTTTACATGAAAGAAGTTGATGTACCTAACTAGCTAAACAATGACAAAAATTGTTTCCCTCGTTACATGTTTAACTTTGGCTCTATTCAAGCTCAATCTCAAGTCCCTCAGAAAGCTCTTCTACAAGGGTGGGTGTACCATATCCGTACATTGAGCCTGAGCTGAATTAAAGTTTAACATATAAAGAGAGAAATTGTTTTTGCCATATATAGCTAGCCAAGTACATTAGTTTCTTTCATTCAAACTGAATAGTTTTAGTGAGGGACTCCGCATAGATAATTGATTCTTAGCTCTAGGAAGCAATGGCAATATATAGCAAGCCATTGTTCATAAAATATAAAAAAGCCAAATTAAGAATTATGTCACAAATTTGGCCTAAATATGCTTATTTTGAAATATAAAAGTTAAAGATTTGGTACATATTGTCTTCAAAGGAGATTTGACAACAAATGGACTCGATATAGTAATGCAACGACCTAACAACATGAGGCGTCAACATAAATGTTTCTGGCTTTATACTTTGTTGACCCCAGAAACTTTCTATGGCTTGAGGATGACATGTCACACATGTAGATGCAAAGGAAGTAATAATACCAGTTCAAGTCTTACAAGATTAAACTAGATTTGCCTAAACATATAAGTCATGAACTATAGAACTATCAACAATTAAATCAAAGAAAATTTCAAAAGTTGCATATATATCATATTCATATAAGGGGCTTGTTGTTGATTGTTATAGTAACAACATTTCTTGTTCAATTCAATAAACTAGTTGCAATGTAACTTCACATGCATTGTTGATCTGTTATAATTAAGCACGTATTTTGTAAAGCGACATTGGCAATACATAAAAAAGTGAGCGGCTATTTGTAAGATTACTATGTTAACTTACCATACAATAATAATAATAAAATTCTTTTATTTATTGTATATAAATATAAATAAATAAAATTTTAATAATTACCTAATGTTTGAGGCAATCACACATTTTATTTCTATCTTTCCTTCTTATGCATGCTAGTGACTGACCTGTTATCCTTTTTACACATTAATGATATTGCATACTCTTTGATACCGTATACAAACATTCTGATACTTTCACACCCATCCTTTCAATAACCACCATTTCTTTCCCAAAGTGTTTTTTATTCATGCTGCAACATTGCAATTAAAGATGCTATATAATATAAAAATTAAATTTTGATAATGGATATAATATTTTAAAATGTACTCTATTACTAGATATGATGAAAAGTATCATTCTCAAACAAGTTGACTAAATATTCTTAAAAATTAGATACATGAATTAACAAACGTGTAAAGAAATAATATGATAAAATGTATCAATTAATGAATAAATAAAATTCTTTGATTCACTCAACTATAATTATGTCTTTATTTGTTCAATGTAACAGGCTTGGATTTTGTTCATATTTATTTGTGGTAGTGACAATTTGAAAAATGTGGTTATCAAAATTTTCAATGTGCATCCACCAATACTAATGCACCATGGATAACCCTATTCAATTGAGTAAGCCTCAAAGCCTCTATTACCCGCACATAAAGTAATAAACATACCACAATGCTACATCGACAATCTCTAAAGTTAATTCCTACGTAAAGTCACAAAGTGTGGTATAACATAACATCATCTTCTCTTGCGTAATTGAAATTATTTTGAATCACTTTCTCTTGGACTATAAAAGACTCTCCTCATTATATTTAAATAAATGGCGCAATTTGTAGTTAAGTGAAAAAGCAAAAAAAAGACCCTTAGGTGTAATCCCTCTTATTTCACTCTTACACAGGTTGAAAAAAGAAACATGTTTACTCTTATTAACTAGTAATAATGCACCAAATATGCCGTAATCAATCTAACTCTGGACCAGATCGAGACCAGACCAGGACCAAATAAGGGCTTAGGGCTTATCGATGGACCATAATACCCAGACTGACCCATCGAGACATGACCAAAAAATAAATGCAAAGCACCAAATATATTAAGAGCTATGCTAATCAGAAAAACCATACAACCATACCAGGGTAAAAGATAATTTGTCCAAGCACTGAATCCGGCCCACTCAAATCCCAGGCCACCAAGCAACAACTAGGTGAACTACGGCTTGTTTCTTCTTGGATAATATACACCCAGCAATTCAAATCACAAGTTAGTTTTTTCTTGTGATTTTGATTAAAATCAAATAAATCCACTACAGCAACTTGTCTTTTAGAAATTCTTGGAGAAACTAATCGACAAAGATATGCATGAAAGGAAACAGTTTGAATTTGAGATTTTTTGTCAAAAGATATTCAAAATTTATCAATGTAGAAATAAGATTAATCTAGATCTTTGTTAATGTTCATATGATAAGATCTTAAACAACTAAGCTAGAATACTTGTAAGTTGTAACTTGTAACATACCCTGGAGTATATTTTTAACTAATACTCCATTCGTCCAACAATATCTTGCCCGATTTGACTTGACACGGAAGTTAAGAAAAGTTAAAATTTGTGTTGACTTCCCAATTATCCCCCTCCCGCTAGGCAACCGATGACCTTTGATTTTCTAGAGATCTAGAAGAGGTTAGGGATGTAAGACATGCTAGACGTCTCAGCATCAAAGGAAGAGATTCGTGCCCAAGAAGAAGACAGTAGAGGAAGAGGAAGAAGATAACAAGATAGCAGAGGAGGCGGAGAAAGAAAACATGAGAGAGGAAGAAGATGGACAATGCGTCAGTGCGAGGGGAAGAAATTGTTGGTGAGAAAAAATGAGAGAGAGAAGATAGATAGTGCGTGAAGAAGAAATGGGTGGGAGAGGTAACCAAATGGGACCATCATTTGTGCGACACTTGGATGCACCCATAGTAGCAACCATTTGGTGGCACCCTAGCATTTTTAAACCAAATAAGGATGGAGGGCGAAATAGTCATCTTGTGTGTTTTTTTCAAAAAAATTAAACAAAGTGTGTTGAGAGGAAGAGAAACCCCATTTCTTGAACCCAGTTCTTGAACTAGTATCTGAGATTGGATGTCTCCTACTCTTACTTGGCTAGGGTTAAGCGTGTGCATACATATATACATACATACATACATACATACATATATATATATATATATATATATATATATATATATATATATATATATGGGATTGACTCCAGTCAAATGACATCTTTCGGTCAGATGACACTTTCGGTCAGATGACATGCTTCAGAATGAGCACCACCTTGTTTGAGAATGAGGACCGCCTTATTTAAGAATGAACACTACACTGAGCAGACTGTGAATGAGTACTAGGTTGTTTCAGAATGAGTACTACGTTTATAATGAACAAATGTGTGAAAGTCAACCCTACGATGTCTTAGAATGAACACTACGTGGATTCAAAATGAATCCTATGTTGTCATCTCGCTGGCTATGAATGAACACTACATTGTGATGAACAGTTGTGTGAGAATGAATCCTACGTTGTTTAAGAAGGAGCGCTACATTGATTCAGAATGAGCATTCGTTGTCATCTGACCGAAAGTGTCATCTGATCGAAACATGTCATCTGACTGGAGTCAATCCCTATATATATATATATATATAGACACGCATACACACACACAAACTACATGTCTTGCACCGAAGAAAAGAGGAGATACACGAGAGATAGAGGCAAAACTCAAAGATTAAACATTTACTCTGTGTGTGATTTCACAAACACTGATATGATAATCATAGTTATCAAGGCGTCGCCGACGCCTAGGCATCCAGGCGCCCTTCTACTCTTGCCTTGGGAGCTCGCCTCCCCTTATTTTGCATTCCTTGCTTAGGTGTTGCCTTGCCCTCGCCCTTCGTCGCCTAGGCATCGCCTTAACGTCGCCTTGGCTTGCCTCGTTCAGTGCTTTTGTTTTTTTAGTGTAGTAATTTTTTAAGTGTTTTATACGCTAGTGCTTTGTTTTTTTGAATGCTTTATAAATTAGTTTATCTGTGAGTTAATGCTTTTTTCTACTTTATCTTCCTAATTAATAGTTGATGCTTAATTTTTAAACTTTTAAATGATTAATTTATTACCAACTTAAGTCGGTAATGCTTTCTTTTCAACTTTGTTTTTTTAAGAATGTAATTAAAAGTAACTTTGATATTTAAACTTGGATGTATTAGAAAATTTTAAACTTTACCAACTACAATATATAATTTGATATATTTATATTAGTGTTTCTAATGTATAGCAATTCTCCTATATTACATGTCGCCCAGGCAATTGCTTAGTCGACTAGGCATCCTGCCCAGTGTCGCACCTCGACTTGGCGTTGTGATAACTATGATGATAATTATCCACATCGTGAGAGGAAGAAATACATTTTCCTTCATTCAAACGATCGTGCATAGAAGAGAGATGCATGGAATTAGGGCTGGAATTAAGGCTGCCAATACGTCCTTGAAGGATACATGGGTTGAGGTGCGATAGCCGCAAATAAAGCTTGTCCTAATTTAAAAGTTTTGTCATAACAATTTGGAAAAGTGTGTCTCAGCACAATATTATTGACTAGTGTAATGGAGGGCTATTATACGGACGTGGGCCCGACAGACATATCTGGCACCCTTGTTTACTACTTTTACCTTATTTAATTCATCTTAGCATGACAAATGTAACTATAACATCCTCTCAACAATTCGCTTGATTGATCTGATATGTTTGCATAGATTATACCTACTGCACTCCGGTTATTTCAACTGGATCTAGGAAATTAGCTTATACTACTGGCTTAATTCGATCAATCATCATGAGAGATATTTAAGGTACCAATGTTTTCAAGCCTTTTCTACAATGCGGCCATGATTATCGTTTATGGAAGGGTCGAATGAGTCTTTCTCAAGTCTCTTGCTAGAAATGTTTCGAGAAAAAGTAGAGCGCGGATGGAATTTCCCCACAATGACAAACGGGATGGAGAATTAATTCCAAAACTGAAAAAGTTGTTGCAGAATTCATCGACCAAAGGTAAAAAAAAGCCCATCAAAAGTTAAAATTCTTAAAATGAAGGAAACTGAGTCCATCATAAATTTTCATGGGCGAGTTGGAGAATTGGCAAATGAAGTTCAAAGACTTGGTAACCATTGGCGTTGAAACATCTACGTTCTCTTTAAAAAAATCTCTATAGATGTTAAGACAATCATACAGTCACAAGATGTCAGAATAATGTCTCTTAATGAGCTTATGGGAAACGTAGAAACAATTGAGTTGGAGATGAATGAAAACCCAAGTAAAAAGCCGCGTCTCATCCCTGTTGAAAAACATGATTCAACTGAGGTAGATGCTCTTGATGTGGATGATAAAATTCAAGAACAAATGCATATGGTTACAAAGGATCTAGAGAGAAAAATGGATTCAAAGGAAGAGTAAAACTCAAAAGAAGGCGAGGTAGGTGCCACACATGGAAATAGACGACAAAGAGCACTAAAACAACCTCTGCTTTCTCATCCTTCTACAATGATGAAGAGGTCTCGGTTGATGATATTGATCTAAAGGAAATGCTTGATATCATTGAAGCAAAATGACAAGAGTCTTTACGGGCCAACAAGAAGATTACCTTGGGGAAACTAGTCTCAAGATAGAAATTAACAATATCAAAGACAAGAATGCAACTCTCAATAGTGAACTTGCACAAATATGTTAATGTGTGGATGAGTAAAAAGGAAATGTGGAACAACACACAAAGGAGTTAAACAAGAATAAGTTTGAAGTGATGACGCAAAGGATGACACAGTAGAACAGCTAGCTACTCTCCAAGAAAAGTAACGAAGCTTCATCAAGTCAAATAGAAAAAAATGTTATGGAGAAACAACTAACTGTTGAACAGATTCAACTCAAGAAGGAGCTCGAAACTTGAAGAATTGGTTTATTTTAAATATTATATTTAATCAAAATGAGCATTGGTCTGCCAGTTTCAAAGCAAAGGCAAGTTTTTAGGCTTATACTTAAACCTAGTTAATTCGAAGTGAGCATGCCTAATATGAATGTTGCCAGTCCGTCCATTTAATTCACCTAATGATTTTCAAGAAACTTCAACTATTTCATTTTATGTACTTAGCGTTGTTCAAAGCTTTCCAGCTGATTATTGTGAAAGTGAAACTCATTTATCAGATCACGGCATATCGGGTGCGTCAATACTAGCGAACAAGATTACACAAATTTCTTTTTTCAACCTATGTAAGGGTGGAATAAGAGAGATTAATCCTAACACTCAACGTTTTGCATTTCCACTTGGCTGTTCAAATTACACCATTGATTTGGATATAATGAGATCGAGCATTTTATAGTGCAAGAAGTGTATCAAAATAATTTCAATGTCATAAGAGAAGATGGTGTTGTGTGATATAACACTTTGAAAGTTCATACAAAATTGACTTTAGAGGTCGTCGTAAGTGGCATTATGGAATGTTTACATGCTGGGAATT
Source organism: Cuscuta campestris (assembly GCA_900332095.2). Lineage (NCBI taxonomy): Eukaryota > Viridiplantae > Streptophyta > Magnoliopsida > Solanales > Convolvulaceae > Cuscuta > Cuscuta campestris. Next base: position 2,575,553 of record OOIL02005488.1, read on the forward strand.
GAGGCTCCAAGAGTTACTCAATTAAATTCAGCTATCCATGGTGCATTAATATTGGTGCATGCACAGTGGAAATGCATTGATAACAACAATTTTAATTGTCACTATCACAAATCAACCTGAAGAAGATCTAAGGTTGTTACATGGAACAATTAAAGACTACTATAGTTGAATCAGTAAAAAAAATCACGTAATTTATATGTTTTATCATATTATTTGTCCACATGTCTGGTAATTCATTTGTTTAATAAAATTTTAATGATATATTAAATAAAAACACAATTAATTACCAAAAAAGATGAAAATTATCATCACCAAACAAGTAGACTGAATATAATTGAAAATTAAACACATGAATTACCTGACATGTGGAGTAATAATATGATAAAACATATAAATTATGTAATTTTTTTTAACCGATTCAATTATAGTCTTTAATTGTTCCATTTAGCAACCTTAAATCTTGTTCATGTTGATTTGTGATAGCGACAAATAAAATTGTGGTTATCAATGCTTTTCCATTGTGCAACCACCAATATTAATGCACCAAGGATAACCGTATTTAATTGAGTAAACCGCAAGGCCTCTACTACCAGCACATGAAGTCATAAACATACCACAATGCCACTTACGGCGACGTCTAAAGTTAATTCCTGCATAAACTCACAAAGTGTGGTATTACATAACACCATCTTTCATACGTAATTGAAATTATTTTGAATCACTTTCTTTTATACTATAAAAGATTCTCCTCATTATATCTAAATGAATGCCATAATTCGAAATACTAAAGTGAAAAGCAAAAAATTGACTATTACGTATAATCCCTCTTATTTCACCTCTTAGATAGGTTGAAAAAAGAAACATGTTTAACCTTGTTCGTTAGTAATAACTCACCGAATATCTTGTAATCAGATAAATGAGCCTCATCTTCACAATAATGAGCTGGAAAGCTTTGAAGATCTCTACATACATAAGAAAATAGTAATAGTTGATTTTAAATCATTAGATGAATTAAATGGGCAAGCGCGCGACATTCTAAACACCTATTTTACAAAAAAAAAAAAGGTAGTATATTTGTTCAGATTGGACATGCACACCTCAAATTAACTAGGTTTGATTATAAGCATAAAACCTATATTTCTTAAAAACATGCAGGACAACGACCATTTTGAATGAATATAATATTTAACAAACATTTTGTATTTCTTAATTACTATATTTAACAAACTTCACTAATAGAATCGATTTGCTAGATGTAAAATGCACACTTCAAACATTAATTTCCTCTTTCACCCAACTTCAAAAGTATCGCATTACGTGAAAGATAGTTGAAGATATTCTATTGAATTCTATGTATCATCAATCAACAAGTTTCTCTGCTACATCACAACTAATTTATTGCAAACTAATTATTCAACAAAAGACCCCTTATATAAATATGATGAGATTATTGTTCATACATACATCATATTCATTTTCAAAGAAGGGGCTTCTTGTTGATTATTATAATAATGACGTTTTTTGTCCACTTCAATAAACTAGTTGCAATGTAACTTCACATGCATTATTGATCTATTATAATTAAGCAAATATTTTGTAAAGTGACAGTGGCAATACATAAAAAAGTGAGCTGCTATTTTTAAGATGATTATGTTAACTTACCATATAATAATAATAATAAAATACTTTTGTTTATTGTATATAAATATAAACAAATAAATTTTAATAATTACCTGCTATTTAGAGCAATCACACATTTTATTTCTATCTTTGAACATCAATAAATATAGTGACTGATCACTTATCCTTTTTAAACATCAATGATATTGCATGCTCTTTGATACCGTATACAAACATACTGGTACTTTCACACACATCCCTTCAATAACCACTACTCCTTTCCCAAGTGTTTTTCATCCATACCACAACACTGCAATAGATTCTAATTAATATAAGAATTAAATTTTCATATTTGATATTTTACTTTAAAATGTACTTTATTACTAGATATGATGAAAAGTATCATTCTCAAACAAGTTGAAAAAAAATTCTTTAATATTAAACACATGAAGTAAAACATGTGTCAAGTGATAATAGGATAAAATTTATCAATTGAGTAATAAACAAAATTATATGATTGAATCAACTATAATTATGTCTTTATTTGTTAAATGTAACAGGCTTGGATCTTGATTATATTGATTTGTGGTAGTGACAATTCAAAAAATGTGTTTATCAAATATTCCAATGTGTATCCACCAATACTAATGCACCAAGGATAACCCTATTTAATTGAGTAAGCCTCACGACCTTCATTACTAACATATAAAGTAATAAACATACCACAATGCCGCATCGACAATCTCTAAAGTTAATTCCTGCATAAACTCACAAAGTGTGGTATCACATTACATCATCTTTTCTTGCGTAATTGAAATTATTTTGACTCACTTTCTTTTGCACTATAAAAGACTCTCCTCGTTATATCTAAATGAATGGTGTGATTTGAAGTAGTTAAGTGAAAAAGCAAAAAATTGACCCTTAGGTATAATCCCTCTTATTTCACTCTTACATAGGTTGAAAAAAGAAACGTATTTAACCTTATTCGCTAGTAATAACGCACCGAATATGTTGTAATCTGATAAATGTGTCTCATCTTCACAATAATGAGCTACAAAGCTTTGAACATCTCCACATACATAAAAAAAAATATTTACAGTAGGTTTTAAATCATTAGATGAATTAAATGGGCTCGCACGCGACATTCAAAACATCTATTTTACAAAAAAGTTAGACAGTTTGTTCAGATTGGACATGCACCCCTCATATTAACTAGGTTTGATTTTAAGCATAAAACCTGCATTTCTTAAAAACATGCAAGACAACGACCATTTTGAATAAATACAATATTTAAAAATAACAAAAAACTATTATATTTAACAAACTTTTCTAATAGTATCGATTTGCTAGATGTAAAATGCACACTTTAAACATTAATGTCCTCTTTCACTTAACTTCAAGAGTATCACATTGCGTAAAAAAAGTCAAAGATTTTTCATTGAATTTTATGTATCATCAATCAACAAATTTTTTTGATATATATAAACAATATTTGGAGATTAGATTGTGTTTCAAAATATGATATATCATGGATGAAAAAGCAAGTATATCTCATTTGATATCAAGGTGGAAATTTAGTCCCTAAACTTATGAGAAGCCTTTGCAATCACTAGTTCATTATAGAGCTTATATTGTTTTTCATTCGAATATGAAGCAAAGAGCATATTGTATTGAGCATGAAGAGCCAATAGCTAAATAATTATACAAACCAAATCTTTAAATAACAAAGAAGAAAAAAATTGTAGCTTAACAACAATGTGATCAATGTTTAGTTAGAGCAACATATACTCTTTCAATGCAAATGTGAATTTGTAATTTAGTTAAGCACAATTATTAAAACTAGTGGAAAGACAGAGTGCTCTTGGAATGTATGTAGTTGGATGTTCAATGTAATTCTCAGAACAAATTAGGATCAAATTGTTCCATAACATCATTAATGATGCTAATATTTCTCCCCTCCATTCCAAAATTATGTTCTTAATTTAATTTGACTCACATTGTAATAAAGTAAAATTTGTGATTGAAATTTATTTAAAAAAGAAAAAATAGGTGAACCACATGATTCGCTATTGATAAAAAGAGGGAAGAAAATCATGGGACAAATAGACTATGATATATTTACTCGTTCTGTCCCATAAAAAGATTCCAAATTTGGTTTGCAATGTTTGACTAAAGTTATTTCCAATTCAATTTATATGATAATCAACAAAAAAAATAAAAGTTACATTTTTAAAAACTTTATCAAATGTTCAATAAAATAAGAACTGCCATGACTATTTTATTTAGTCAAATGATGAAAGAAAATACAATTTGACCATGGGAATAATAATGTTGAACCTTTTTCTAGGACAGAGGGAGTACAATAGGAATAGCAAACCAATATATTCTTAATAGCTGAACAAGAATAATCTAAAGTAGAACCCAAGTGAAGAAAAATGGACAATGAAGCTACTTAGGTTTTGTTACTTTGCATCAAACTAGCTATAACAAGTTTGGAAAAAATTATAGGCTTGAAACTGATCGGTTCAAATGACTTGCATAGCACCAGAATTAACACAAAATCAATTTAACCATCCCTTGAGCTAAACAAGATGTCCAAGCAACTCATAATGATGATGATGATGATGATGATGATAATATAATAATAATAATAATAATAAGCCATGGGAAGTATACTAACCAACATAACAATAGGGTTGTGCATCAATCCAACTCCGGACCAGATCGAGACCAGACCACATACTAGACCAGTAATCCCCAGACCGGCCCGAGACAGGACCGAATATGACCTGGTTCTCAAATCAAAGTAGGCACCCAAAAAAAATAATGAAGAGTATTCTTACATCATTGCATATAAAGTAGGCACCAAAAAAAATAAATGGGAAGCACCAAATAGATTAAGTGCTATGCTAATCAGAAAAACCATACAACCATACCAGGGTAAAACATAATTTGTCCAAACACTCAATTCAGCCCACTCAAATCACAGACCACCAGTGAATTATGACGCGTTCCTTCCTGAATAATATACACCCATACAAGTTAGCTTTTCCTTGTGATTTTGAATAAAATCAAATAAATCCACTACAGCAACTTGTCGTTTAGAAATTCTTGGAGAAACTAATCGGCGAAGATATGCATGAAATGAAACAGTTTGAATTTGAGATTTTTTGTCACATGACATTCAAAATTAATCAATGTAGAAATAAGATTTGCCTAGATCTTTGTTAATGTTCATATCTTAAGATCTCAACGAACTAAGCTAGAATACTTGTAAGTTGTAACTTGCTATATACCCTGGAGTATATGTTTAAAATTAATACTCCCTCCGTCCAACAATTTCTTACCCGATTTGACTTCGCATGAATGTTAAGAAAAGTTACAATTTGTGTTGACTTTCAAATAATCCCCTCCTTCCCGCTAGGAAACTGATGACCTAAGATTTTCCAGAGAGCCAAAAGAGGTTAGGGATGTAAGACAAGCATGACGTCTCGGCATCAAAGGAAGAGATTGGTGCCGGAGAAGGAAGAGGAGGAGGCAGAGAAAGAAAACATGAGAGAGGAAGAAGATGGACAAGGCGTCTGCAAAAGGAAGAAATGGGTGGTGAGAAAAAATGAGAGAGAAAGAAGATGGACAGTGCGTGAAGAAGAAATGGGTGTCCAAGATGACAATCAACCATATATGGGGCACCCTAACATTTTTCAGCCAAATAAGGATGGAGGGCAAAATAGTCATTTTAGTGTGTTTTTTTTCAAAAAAAATGAAACGGAGTGTGTTGAGATGAGAGGAAGAGAAACCCCATTTCTTGAATCCAGTTCATCAAGCTCTGCGCACTGTAGAAATATGAGAACTGAACTGACGAACAATGCAAAAACAAAACCAATAAATGACTGAAGATGGCGTTGAAACAAAACTGAGCGAATTGAAGATTATTGCCGGGCGGGACTGCCAAACAATTACACTTTTTCATGATCGCTTTTTGACCAGCGACTGGACAAATCACTAAATAAATGATTGTGTCGAACAATTGAGATAGATTTCGTACGGTATAGATCGTAGATCTGTGGTTGACCACGACGGGCAAAACAAAAACAGAACAGCAATAATACCTTGTTGACGGACGGCTGGACTGATTTGAAAAGCTACGGCAGCGGACAGATCGACTTGCAGGAGAAGAACTTCGCCGGCGATGGATGGAAAGGATTCCGCGGGCGACTGAACTGCTACTAATGACGGCCGGGATACTTCGACTTGTTGAGGATGGCTAGATAACTCCGACGAACTTATAAGGGTCGCCGCCGCCTCCACGGCGATGGACTCCGGCCGGTTCTTCAAACATATATCACCATCGTTGTAAACTCCTGTTTGCTCTTCAAGTATCACCAATCGTCTTCTTCGATGCAGCCGAACCTTCATGCTCTACCTTCAGAGAAGTCAATTTTTATTAAAATCATATATTTGAGGGGAGACACGAACACAGAGCTCCCCTTCACGTACAGTCTTCTTCTTCGCAGTCATAGATCTAAACCAGAGATGGAGTACTCCGTAATTGCTATTGGGTAATATAGAGAAAAATAGCAAATTATACCGTACAGCCGGCTGTACCTAATTTTTGGTACAGCCGGCAATTAGATAGGCGCGTTAGGAGATCGAAAAAGAAAAGATCTAAAATCTATCTGAGATCCTATAGATAATGGGGCGGTGGAGAGTGGAGCTGAAGAGGGCGTAAGAGCTTTCTGTAAAAGATCTGAGATCCCTTCTCCTTCGATTTTTTCTATCAATAGCTGAAGAAGCATACTCTCTGCACTTTGCGATGGGGAGGCTGCCCAATGAAAACTCTACTAGTTCAACAGCAAGTACGTGCTCTTACATTCAAAATGATCACTGTGTTATTTCAGAATGAGTACTGTGTTATTTAAGAATGAGTACGTATTCCAAAATGAATATTTATATTTGTACGAAAATGAGTACTACTTTACTTCAAAATGAGTACTGCCAGTTGTACCTACAGTTGTACCTATCTCTAAGTACATCCGGATGTATCATATACCAACTCGAGAAAAATGGGTGGTAGATAGTGGATAAGGAATTCGGATATACATTAATTCTCCTACTTATTATCAGATCAAATTCATTCTAAGATAGAATCTATTCAAGTCAAACCAGATCCATTAAGATGAGAAAATTATTTAAAAAATAAATAATTTTAAAATAATAAAAAATTACAATAATAACAATAGTAATTATTATTATTATTATTATTATAAAAAATAAAGAATAATACTAATTTATTATCATCGTACTTAATAATAACAGTAATAGTACTTAATAATAATAATAATAATTAAAATAATAATCATTATTGTGATTAAATAATAATAATAAATACAATGATAATAATAGTAACTAAATTTATTATCATTATTAACTAATAATAATGATAATGATAATAATGATTAATTATCATCGTAGTTAATAATAATAGTAATAGTAATTCATAATAATGATTAAAATGGTAATAATCATTATTAATATTATGTAAAATAATAAATAATGATAATATCAATTAATAATAATATTTACTTATAAATATAATAATAAAAATAATTACTGTTAATAATAATAGACTTTAACAATAATTATTATTTTAATTATAATTAATAATGATAATAATCATCATTAATGATAACACGCAATAATAATAATAATTTTTATTATAATATTTTTTTGTAATAATTATTGTTGGGTTAAGGAACCTGGGGGCCTAGGTGACTAGGCGAAAGAGTATCGAACTGAGTCGAGAGTGCACACAATATGGGGTCAAGTAGATTGAGAATAATATCGTGATAGTTGGAATATGATTTAGAACGTAAGTCCGGAGTGTGTCGAACGAGCTCCCTCGTGTGGTGTGTGTGTAGAATGAGATTCCTCCTCCCCCTTCCCTCTTCCAAGAAGAGGGGTATATATAATGGGAGAGTTACGGCTAGGGTTTGCATACAAAGACCAATGGGCCAGCCCAACAGGCTGGGCCGCCCTAAATAAGTAATTAATAAACGACTAACAGGCTGATCCAACAAACTGGACCGCCCCGACTAATATTATACAAAGATCGGATACCCCCTGTCCAGGGTATCCATCATGAGTCCCCCACTTCCCGAGCCGAGAGGAACTCGAGGTGAAGTGGGAGTAGAACAATAATCCACCACGGATGGACACCGTCTTCCTTGGTTTCTAGAGTGTACAATCACCATCAGTCGTCATGTACAGTCCGTTTGTCGTCTTCAAAGATCCTCCCACAATCTCGTCAATGTGTGACCCACCCCACGGGGGATGCCTCATTAAAAACTTGTCGAGGAAAAAACCCATGAGGATGGGAAAAAATCCTCAGTCAAGAAAAGAGTACATCTCATCCCACAGAATGGATCAAGAAAACATTGCTCGGGTGTGAGGTCTCCTGTGTGAATCTCAAAAGAGGTGATCTTCAAGTCCCCCGGACTCGTTGTCCGGAGTCGAGGGCTGTTCGACATAATGGATTGTCGGCGAGTGCATACCGACACGGACTACTGCGGTCTGATACAAGGTGGGGATGTCGATCGCCAACCTCTCATGATGTGAGATGTAACAATCACGAGCCGAGCACCCGGAGTCCCCCACTCCCTAAGCCGAAGAAGAATTCCGAGGTGAAGGGGAGTAGTGTCCATGCTCGGCTCGGTGGGAGTCTCTGGCCCCTTCACGAGATGGCCGAGGCCGAGGCCGAGCTTGAGTGGCTGAAGGCCGAGCTTGAGTGGCTGAAGGCCGAGCTCGAGTGTCCCACAAGATGGTCGAGGCCGAGCTTGAGTGGCTGAAGGCCGAGCTTGAGTGGCTGAAGGCCGAGCTTGAGTGGATGAGGCCGAGCTTGAGTGTCTGGGCCGAGCTCAAGCGGCTGAGGCCGAGCTTAGCCTTCTCATCCTTCTAACCTGCAAAATGAGTTCAAAAAAGAACACAGGGCGCTCGCGAGCTCGGATGCACCGATCACCACGCGGCCGAGAAAAGTAAGTCAACGTATGAGTTGGGTCCAAAGTTTTAGACAAAAGATAGGCCTTTTCAGCAAAGTGTGCCGATGGTGTAGTGGTATGGTCTAGAACAAACCTTGGCGTCATCCTTAGTGAGACCGAGGTCTTCAAATGAGAGCTACTCGGGTAAGTGAGATAGGCACAAAGGATGCACCCCTCGCCTTAGATCCGAGAGCAAATAGTTCACGTCGTGGAAGACGGATATATAGGAGTGTGTCGAGATGGACGGCTTACCTCGGCCTCGCGAATAATATCATCGCGGATGATTTGGAGTGCCTCGCGGGGAGGGCTTACCTCGGCCTCGTGGAAGAGGAACTAAAATCACGTCGTGGGAGACGGATGGGAGTGCGTCGCGGTGGACGGCTTACCTCGACCTCGTGGAAGAGGAAATGAGATCTCGTCGTGGAAGACGGAAAGGAGTGCGTCAAGATGGACGGCTTACCTCGGCCTCGCGATAATATCGTCGCGGACGATCTTCAACACCTCGTAGGTAGGTTTTACCCGGCCTCGCTAAGGAATGACTAAATGAGTTGGATCTGAGCCATGCCCTGAGGCAGGTCGTTGGCCTGTGTGGGGTGTGGGATTAAGCTTTGCACTCGTCCCACATCAGGGCTTAAAGTGTTGAACACAAAGTGTAATACCATCGTTCAAGTGAGGTCCGATCACATGTGGTGGACAAGGTAATGGTAATAATAATAGAGTAAATATTCTCAATGATGATATTGATAATATGGTAAAAATAATAAAATTGGAAAAGTTGAAATGTGTGTAAGAACACTTATCTTTTCCTTGGTGCATTGGAAGCTTCCCCAACACAGGATCTGCAGCTTAGATCCGAAGAATGACCAAAATCTCCCCGGTCTCAAACATTTGGTTGGTCAAATTCACGAAGGCAAAGATGCTGCCCTTTTGAGTTTTTACCGGGGTCGCTGCCGGGAATGCGCTGTGTAACGGGGAGTCGCCGCCGGTCATTGCGGGTTGCAGGGAAAGGAGAAAACAGCCGGCTGGACGGTCGGAGACTCCGCTTCCTCCGCAGCTGCTGGCCGCCGCCTTGATAGATTGGCTTCGTGTATCCCGGAATTTTTGGGCGTCCACCACATCATCCCAAATCAGATCTGAAATGATATGCTCCGTATGCTTCTCTTGGTGTCAGGCTTGCGTTTCCCGAACCAAACCCGCCGGAAATGGTGGCGATTCATGGAGCTTTGCCGGAACTGGAGCTGTCACGCCGCTGCCGGAGCTCGTCGCTGCTCCAGAGCCCCTGGTCTCTGTCGCTGGCCGCGTAGTGGAGGGATGCCGTGCAGCTCGTCCCGTCCGTGTGGTGATCGTCGCTGGTGGACCGTCGCCCGCTAGAGCAAGGGACAGACGCCGGTCAGTGGTCGTCAATCGGCCCCTAGGATGACAGATTTGAAGCAGATCTACGGCGTGGCTCTCCCATCGTGCTTCGAAGCCGGCGGTGGTCTTCTGTGCGCGAAATCAAGATCTGGCCGGCGATGGGTGGTGGCTCGAAGATCTGGACCTTCCTAGTGATGGCGATGGCCGGCGAACTCAATCCGGCCACTCCTCAGCAGATCTACGGCGAGGCGCGCCCGTCGAAGCCGGCGGTGGTCTTCCGTGCGCCAATGACAGATCTGGTCGGCGATGGTGGGGAATCCAAGACCATCGACCGAATCCCACCATGAAGATCTGGAAAAACCACTCTGTTGTTTTTTTTGTTTTGGAGCACGCTTGATGTGTTCGACACTCTCAACGAGAGCACCAATGTTAGGTTAAAGAACTCGGGGGCCTAGATGACTAGGCGAAAGAGTATCGAACTGAGTCGAGAGTGCACACAATATGGGGTCAAGTAGATTGAGAATAATATCGTGCTAGTTGGAATATGATTTAGAACGTAAGTCCGGAGCGTGTCGAACGAGCTCCCTCGTGTGGTGTGTGTAGAATGAGATTCCTCCTCTCCTTCCCTCTTCCGAGAAGAGGGTTATATATAATGGGAGAGTTAGGGTTAGGGTTTGCATATAAAGACCAATGGGCCGGCCCAACAAGCTGGACTGCCCTAAATAAGTAATTAATAAACGACTAACGGGCTGATCCAACAAACTCGACCGCCCCGACTAATATTATACAAATATCGGATACCCCTGTCCAGGGTATCCATCAATTATAATTATTTAAAAAAGATAATGATAATAATAATTACAATATTATTTAATAATTACAATTATATTTATTATTAATAAAATTTATTGTAAATATTATTAATAACAGTTATCAATAATAGTTAATAATGATTTATTATTATTATAAATTTTATTATTATTATTACTTTGGTTATATGAAAAGAACAGGACCTAATACAAAGAAATAAAAAGTGAATGGAAATGTGTAGCAGCTGGTAAGAGGTGGACTAGGTTTGGATCGTGAACATATTAGATCTATGACGTGACAAAGATTGGGTATAACCAAGAGAAAAGAAAACAACAAAAGAAGGAAGTTATTTGTGCACTAAGAAATACGGAGTATATCCCAAATTATACATTATATGTGTGTACCGAAATTTTGGTGGTTTACACTCACACGAAATGCTTGAAATTTTTTTTTAATCGCATTAGTATTTTGTGTCAGTATGAACCATCAAAATATTGGTGCACACCTAGTAAAACATTGGGAAGCTTCTAATAAACAATAATTACCAACGTGGTCATTTATAATTTAGATTTATTTTGTAAATGATCATTTGCCCAAAATGTCTATTAAATGTCAGTCAATTAGAAGATATTTTGATATTTTCTATCATCAACAAATGCTCATTTATAATTAAATATTTTTTCAAACTGACAATTTTTTAAGTAAACATTTTTCTAATTGACTGGCATTTAATGGGCATTGTAGGCAAAATGATCATTTAGGAAATAAATCTAAATTATAAATAACCACGTTGGTAATTATTGTTTATTAGAAGCTTCCCACTTTTAAATCATTTTGATGACTTATTCATAGTTTAGATAATAAAGAGCATCAAAATACCCTTTCTTTAATTGTCATTTAATATGCATTTTTATAAAGATTTATTTAGAAAACACATCTCAATTATAAAGGATCATGTTAGTAATTTTTGCTTACTGAGGATTACTTTCGAAAAAAACCATATTAGAAAAGACCATTTTAAGAATTATATTTACTCAAAATATTTTGTCATATATGGTGAAAAGGACTATTTGTGGAATAGTTTTCAAAATTTGAGGATTGTTAATGGAATCAGGGCCGGCTCAAGCCAAGGGCAAAGAGGCCACTTGGACAGGGCCCAATTGTAGAGGGGGCCCCACTTTTATCTTATAAATATATTGTATATTTATTTATTTATTATTAAATTATTTATATTATACTTTCAATATAATTTTGATCACCTATTATTGTTTAGAATGTTTGGCTGTAATTATTTTCAATTCATTTTATTTGTTGTAATTTGGTATACAATTAAAAAATAAAATTTACAAATTTAAAAATTACATCAAAATTACTAAATCTACCAATTTTACTCTCAAGAATGCTAGAAAAACTTTATGAATCCTTGGCTAGTTATTAAGGTATGTAAGATTTATAAGACTATAAATTTGACTTTTATTATTTTTATTACTATTGTACATAGTAATTTTTACTATTGTTAAAAATATAATTTGTAGATTATATTTCATTGTGATTCAATGACCTATTTTCTAGGCGTTGTCCAGGGCCCTTAATTTATCGGAGACGGCCCTGAATGGAATATTTTATAATTGGGGATTAAATATGAAAAACTACATATAATTGGGAACCATTTATGAAATTTACTCATTATTTTATTAAATCGCTAACAAAAACAGAGAAAAAAATAAATAAAATTTAACTCTGTGTATAATAAATATGTAATTTAATTTAAAATGGAGAGAGTAATTACTACTCCCCAATCCAATAATGGAGGGGGAGCATACCATTGGGGAGAGCCACACGTACACTACACCATCGTACACAAGAACAACAAAAGAGGTGCTTGAGTGACAACACCATTGATATTGATGACATTCAAGTTTATCCAAAAGGTTGATGGCTGGTGCTTGATGGAATTCCAACTGCTAGGAGTTGCTCCTCGGACATTATATTCCGAGTAAAGTCTTATTGACTGTTTTACTTGTGTTACTTTTTACTAAAGTATTATTCTCTCCGTCCCAATTTATATGACCTGTTTCGATTAACGATTTTTGACTGAAATTATTTTCAAAACATTTTATATAAAAAATGATGTAAAATTAAAAAATAAAACTGTATATTAAAATACTACATCAAAAGATTTACAAAACCATTGGTGACATCACCATTTTATTTTATCGAATGTCCCGAAAAAAAGAGAAACAAAGTAAATTATATTTGAACCTGTAAATAATACTCCCTACGTCCCAATTTATAGTGCCTGTTTCGGTTTACGATGTTTGACTGAAATTATTTTCAAATCATTTTATATGACAAATGGTATAGAGTTAAAATATACGGAGTATAAATTACATATTAAAATACTACATCAAAAGGTCTACAAAACTAATAGTGACAATAATACTTTATTTTATCAATTTGTTAACAAAAATAGAAAAAGAAAGTAAATGAAATTTGACCCTGTGAATAGTGAACAGGCATTATAATTTGGGACGGAGGGAGTAAACATGTAATTTAATTTAGGACAACAGGAATAATATTTTGGAACACTTCACTTAATGTTGGCTATGATACACTACCCAATAAAGGCGTTCATGTTGCGTTCAAATTTTCAATTTTAATATATACAGTTAACTAGTATCACACCCGTGCGTTGCACGGGTCATAGTTACGTTACTAATTAAGATCATTTTTAAGAATATAAATTATATGATGAAATGTAGAGATTTCATTATTTTAAAGTACAAAAGTAAAATGATTTACAAATTTTGAGAGACTTCTTTATAAACTACATTATTCGTATAATTCGTGTGAGCATTCACTTCGTTATATATCAGAATCTTCAAATCATTGCGATTTATTACTCTTGTTGGATCAATAAAAATAATTTTATTATTGTGACTGCACTTAGAAAAATAAAACATTCTAAGTTGCCTACATACCCCAATGAAGGGGATCAAGCCACACGTAGTTCAAAAACAGGGTTGGTTAAATTAACCGGATAAACCTTCAAGGCGCGTAATCCTTAGAAACGCTTTCCTAAAAGTTTCTTATCTACCCTATTATAAGCAACAAGGGTTTCAAGATGGAACTTTTGGGATACAATGAAGAAGACCAAATTGTTCGGTTGCTCTACGAAAAAATTTGTTAATGTACTTTAACGAGACTTGTCTCGAGACAAAGGAGACGAAAAAACATAGAAAAATACACTAATTAATATTTCATCATCATAGAATAAACATAAGAAATAAATACATTATTTCTTCATTATTCTAAATAATCGATGAAATAATAATTAATAATAAACCATTTTTCTAACATAATTTTTCTTCTTTTTACATTGTGACATGGGCCCTATTTATAGAAAATAATATGTCTCTTTATAAATGATCATGTCTCTTTTGTAAGAGACACCCATTTAATTAAAAACTTCCCATTTAAATTCAAAATAAATATTCAAGAGTTATGTCATTTAAGAATAAACATGTCTCTTCAAAGAGTTGTGCCTATTTATTTAAAATTCAATTTTGAATTCAAAATAAATCTCCAACAATCCTCCTCCATTTATTTCGAATTCAAAATATATAAATATGCCCACAAGACAAATTTCAAAAAATTCATGCATAGATGAAAGTCTAACGCATATTGAACTTCCACTTAGTGTAATACACTTTACAATATTTTGGATTACAATAATAGACTAGGCTTTGAACTATGTAACCGCTTTAAAATATTGAAGATATTACACACACAAATTTTTCTTAAAGTACAATAATAACTTGACACTTTCTGTTCAGGCCATGTGCCCATATCCATTCGTGAACATAACCAAGTCAAGCCCCTAACTTGGTGAAGCGGCCGCACTTCATGTTCATATAGGTAGATCTTTTAATCGTGTTCTGCAATTCCAACACTTTTTCAAAAGATCTATTAAGATATTCAACCTTCTTTTCCAATGCAGTATCAAACACTACCCCGGGATGATATTTATCATTTAGTGTTTACAAATTACTACGTGAACTACTTGTCAACATTGAACTCAAGATCGAGCGTCGTATTAGACGTTGAGTTGCGCTTTCGTTCACGTGTAATTAATTATGGGATTAATCACATCCCTCATATATTTTGTATATCTAACTTTAATCAGTTCTTTATTATGATCCAGAAGATATAATAATCTCTTATTTCTTCATCATATGCAGAAGAAATTTATTCCTTGTCCTTGAAACGCGCGATAAAATGCAAGGAATCTACCAAGCTTGGATATATTTAAACCATACAAAATATATCATTTAATCAATTGTAAAGCCAAACAAAAATACCTCCTCCATGAGGACTACCTAACCACTTTGGTTAATACATTGTACGAAATTTGGCATTTTATACAATAAAGTTACATTCTTCATGGTAATATCCTTCACCAATGGATGTATAGGCAACTTTATTTTTTCATAAAGAGAAATACTTTCTCTCAAACAAAAAGAATTTGATTTTTATCATCCTTAAACAAAGGATAAAACCAATATCTTTCTAACCGTAATCTTCTCCTTCACTATCACATGCCGATAATATATCATTCTTATACTCAAGTATAAGAAGATATTGAATTATTAGTATAATCCAAAAAATAACCAACCGTAACCTTTTGGTAGAATAAGAAACTTTTAGATTGTTGGATCAATAAAAATAATTTTATTATTGTGACTGCACTTAGAAAAATAAAACATTCTAAGTTGCCTACGTACTCCAATGAAGGGGATCATGCCACACGTAGTTCAAAAACAGGGTTGGTTAAATTAACCGGATAAACATTCAAGGTGCGTGATCCTTGGAAACGCTTTCCTAAAAGTTTCTTATCTACCCTATTATAAGCAACAAGGGTTTCAAGATGGAACTTTTGGGATACAATGAAGAAGACCAAATTGTTCGGTTGCTCTACGAAAAAATTTGTTAATGTACTTTAACGAGACTTGTCTAAGCAATACTGGTTCCCGTAACAATAATTCAACAAATTAATGTATTTATTTTGAAATTTGAAATTTTTTAATTTTATTTTTGTATTTAAATGGTACCATTACTTACCCTATGGTATTTATTTTCTATTTTATTTTAGATCACTTATCATTTTTACACGTACCCATGCTTGTAAATTATAGTATTAGTAGTATTAATTTTAGAATACTTACCATTTACTTACCCTATGGTATTTATTTTTTATTTTATTTTAGATCGCTTATCATTTTTACACGTACCCAATTGTAGTATTAATTGATAGTATTAATTTGTAGTTTTCTATTTTACTTTTGTATTTAAATGGTATCATTTACTTACCGTACCGTATTTATTTTCTAATATATTTTAGAAAAATTTCCGTTTTGATATTTATTTTATTTTCTAATTTATTTAGAACACTTACCTAATTTATTTTAGAACGCTTACTATTTATTTTATTTTTGTGATTAAATGGTACCATTTGCGTATCGTGCTGACGTACCGTACCCTATTTATTTTCTAATTTTCTAATTAGAACACTTGCCTTTTTAAAAACATTTTCATGTTTGTAAATTATAGTATTAATATTAATTTTGCAGTTTATTTTATTTTATATTCGTATTTAAATCGTACTAATTACTTACCGAACCACATTTATTTTCTAATTTATTTTAGAACACTTATCATTTTTAGATGTAGTTTATTTTCTCTTTTATTTTAGAACACTTACCTAATTTATTTTAGAACACTTACCATTTATTTTATTTTCATTTTTAAATAGTGCCATTTGCTTACCGTACCATACCTATTTATTCTCTAATTTTCTAATTAGAACACTTGTCATTTTTAATACGTTTCCATGCTTGTAAATTTTAGTGTTAATATTAATTTGTAGTTTTTTATTTTATTCTTGTATTTAAATGTTATCATTTTACTTACCGTACCATATTTATTTTCTAATTTATTTTAGAAAACTTACCAGTTTTACACGTCCGTGCTTTTAAATTATAATATTTTTTTGAAATAAATAATTAATTTGTAGTTTTTTTAAAATAAATTATTCTAATCCCGCTCGTACTTTATTAATTTGAACTTTATTAATTTTATTTTTATATTTAAATGGTACTGTATGTATTTTATTTCCATACTGTAATTCCCCAATGGTTCACTACTATTTAACTTAATTTAAATACTTAAATGGTGTAGCATTTAAATAAAAATGAAAACATACTTAAAATGGAAGTAAAATATTAAGGCAAAATAATTAAACTACCATTTGTATTGTAAACATTTTCCATACATGAGTATTATGTATGGGCGGGAAAATATTCACCTCTTTTTAAATAAAGTATAGATTATACATTTTACATTTAGCATTTATTTTTTATTTTTAACGTAATTTTTTTACTATGTTTTATTTTAACTTTTTTTATTTTTTATTTTTTATTTTTTCACCTTCTATGTAACTTATACACTTACCATTTGTTGTAAACATAACTGGTTTTTAACATAACCTTTTTTGTATGTTTATGGAAACAAAAATGTTTGTAAATTTACTATTTTTTAATCATTACCTTCTATGTAACTTATACACTTACAATTAATTTATTTTACATTTATCATTTAGTATTACGTCACCTTCTATGTGGAACTTTTAATTTTATCAGTTTATTTTTTGCGTAACTTTTAATTTTATCAGTTTATGTTTTATTATTTATGGAAACACAGATTTTTTTTAAATTTTCCAAAGTCAAATTTAATTATATTTATTTACAATTAATTTAATACTATATTCAGAACACTTACCATTTATGGTTTGTACCATGACCTGATTTTCAGTGCTTACACTTTTAAACCATTATTATGTTTTCAACATTTATCATTTCTATCTCAAACTGATTGACGGAAATCCATGCTCGAAAATTCTCCTCGTTTTAAATAAAGAATAGATTAATTATTTCTTTTTTATACTGTGTATTTATTTAATACATACAGATTTCTTTTTTTGTAATCACTTAATTCCTTAAATACCTTTCTTTTGTTTCCCTTTTTAAGAATACGGTACCTATGCATTCTAAAAAATGAAACTATCTAATTATAATATTGCATACATGTGTTTCCTTTTAAAGCCTTTTTATGCGATATATTTAATACGTATGAATTATCTTACAATAATGTATAAATGTGTTTCCAAATAATTAATACTTTTTTTCGTTTCAAATTATTAATTATTTTCATTTTTTTTTGTTACAAATTATTAATTATTTTTTACCAAGGCATCTAACACGTTAAATCTAAATTATTAATAATTTCTGTTTTATACTGTTTATTTATTAAATATACTCGGATTATCATTTCCGTGGGAATAAATTAATTTTTTTCGTTACAAATTATTAATTAGTAATTTAGATATGAAATTGTGTAATTATGTTAATATCGTATACAAATGTGATTCCTTTTAAAGCCTTTTTTGCGGTACTTATTTAATACGGAGTACTTATTTCCTTTTTTTCTCCTTTTCATCCGCTGTAAATATGGGCCGTAGATAGACCTGGCAATCGGGTCAATCGGTTCGGGTCCGGGTCGGGTCTTTTCGGTTCGGGTCTCTTTCGGATATATGTTATAATCGGTTCGGGTCGGTTCAGGTCGGGTCAGTTCGGTTCCGGGTTTATTTCGGTTTGCCTGGTTTTCGGTTTCGGTTCGGGTTTATATCGGTTCGGGTCTGTATCGGTTCGGGTTTGTATCGGTTCGGGTTTGTATCGGTTCGGGTTTGTATCGGTTCGGGTTTGTATCGGTTCGGGTCTGTATCGATTCGGGTTTGTATCGGTTCGGGTTTGAATCGGTTCGGGTTTGTATCGGTTTGGATTTGTATCGGTTTGGATTTGTATCGGTTCGAATTTGTATCAGTTCGACTTTGTATTGATTTGAGTTTATATCGGTTTAAATTTATATTAGTTCAAATATAATGTAAACACATACTAATAAATGAATAATATCACATAACAAATCTAGTTAATTTATGACATACTTCATAGTTATTTTACTCCGTATTATTGAAGACGGACGTACATAAAAAATAAACACTTATATAATTGACTAATTGTTTCTAAAGTTTTCCCTCTTAAAGTTTTCGGCGCAACCTTTGTAGTTAATATTTTACTTCGACTTCCTAAATTTCTATTAAACTATCCATTTCATTTTGCGTTTCAAATATTAGAATAAATATATACTGCCGAGTATTTGTTTACTTTTGACTTTTTTGGTCAAAATTAGTAAATTTTGACTTCAAACTAAATAAAAATGATATTAGATACTTATAAAAAGAGTTTTATTAGATTTATTATATCAAATATTTTTAAAATATTATATTATCTATTTAATTTAATTATAGGTTAAATATTGACTGAAAAAATAAAAAATGGACAAATATTTATGGACGGAGGTAGTATTATAATGAATTAAAATATACATAGTACTCCCTACGCCCCTAAATAAACTTTCTTTTTCGTTTTTTCTTTATCTCCAAATAAACTTTTCTTTTTCCTTAAAATACGGAGTACAAAATAAAAGATTTGTACATGAAAGTAGTTACATGGTTTGTACTCATAATTTAAATATGTTTTTTTAGAAACATATCAACATATGTAAAAATATATAGGTAATTCTTTTTTTCCAAATTCATTTGATAAATGAAATATTAATGAATTTGATCAATTTCGGGTCTAATCGGTTTCGGGTCTAATCGGTTCCGGGTCTAATCGGTTCCGGGTTTAACCGGGTTCGGGTTTAACTAGGTTCGGGTTTAATCGGGTTCGGGTTTAATCGGTTCGGGTTTAATCGGGTTCGGGTCTGAATCGGGTCTGAATACATTCGGTTCGGGTTCGGTTCGGTTCGGATCATTTCGGGTGTTCAGTTCTTCAGTTTTCGGGTCAAATCGGGTTCGGTTCCGGGTTATTCGGTTCGGGTTATCGGGTCCGGGTCAGTTTTGCCAGGTCTAGCCGTAGATGCATAGATTGGCAAATATCAATGGCTCATAAGACTTGGCAAATGGGCGGGAAAAGACATGGTGCGTTTTTCCCCTGCTTTTAAGAATAGAATGATTATATTTAATTGCTTTCCATAAATTAGTACCATTTTGGCTGCAATAACTGCATACATAATTACTTAATAAATTACCATAGATGTCTTTTTGAAAACCTCTACTTTCGAGTAGTTTCGAGTACGAATAATGTTCCAAAACCCAACTTTACAACTTTATAGTAGGATTCAAGTGGATTGATTTGCCTCTCTTAAAAATTCTCTTCTATGAGTTTGTAGCTATATTGAAACCTCCAAGCTCCCATACTCGTGTTTAGATAAATTGTCTCGAGATTAATATAAATTACCCCATTGGAATACCACCTCAAAACATCTGTAATTTTCTTTCAATTTGAATTTCCACGTAAACACATTTTACACTTCATTTCACTTATTTATTTATTGGATTTCACTAATTGTGGGGTGTTGATACAATATTGAATTCATCAATCGACACCTTAAAATAGCAATATCCATCAATATGTAATTCATTTTGTACTACAAAAAAAAAAAGTAGAATTTGAAAATTCAAATATTTTAAATAAATGCAAGATAAATATCAAAATATAAAGATTTACTTAAAATCTATTATTACATGGCAAAGAAAAAAATTGTTGTGTCAACACAGCATAAGATAAAACACATGGCATGCAATTGGAAAAAAAAATTTAAGTGGTGAGACAGTGTAATCTACTCAACATTAGGGGGGGTCGGATGTACGCAGTTTGACCTCTATGTTTAAAACATAGAGCGGTTGTTTCCATTCATACATACAGAATACACACAAATAGAGAGAATAACTTTAGGTATAGAACCAAAGCACCCCTAGGCTTTTTTACCACATCCCTATGCTTTTTCACCACATCAAGTTATCTATGAAGTCCATAAACTTAGCTATGCTTTGTTGGTGCTGGCCGTGGGGAAACAATATAGTGGATGATCTTAGCAATCAATGAGCACCTCACTTCCTTTGAGCACTTGAAAAACTCCTTTGACATCTGAAAAGCAATCACAATCACAATCTCAATCGCAATTACAATCACCATCACAATTCACAACCCACTCACCCACGTACCCACCCTCCCTCCCTCAAAAGTATTGTATATGATTGCTTTTTGTGGGGTTTAAATGATAAGAAGACTTACACGGGAGCTTTGCAGCTTCATTCTTCTTTAATCTTGCATAAAACATATGAGGTCTTATCTTGGAGCACCACAGAAAATGACATCCACAGCTGAGCATCATACAGTACAAATGATACCATTACTATAATGACGAAGAGAGATGGGCCATTCAGGTTGTGTTATGTTCTTTCAGAAGGTTATTTTCTATCCAAAGAAAATATGAGGATTTAGTTTATTAACTATTTCAGTTAGAACTTATTACTTTTATGCACAAGAACCAAGGGGTTGTGGTTTGGATAATTTACTTAAGCTTTCTTAATGTTTTACTTTACTCCGATAGAAGTTTTAAATGATGTATTCAATTATATAAATCATTGTAAATTTGTTTGAAAATGATGTATATGGATACCAATTTGGTAGCACCTGACAGGCTGACACGCTGACCTATGTATCCCGAGTATGAGAGTTGGGGTGTTACACGTACAGCAGTAACAAGTGGCAATTATAAAGATGATTTGGTTTATGAGCAGATGCGCTTGTGAGAAGAACTTGAGGTGGTTTGTATGTGCAAAGCAGAAGTATGGATGCCTCCGTGAGGAGTTGTGATAGGTTAGGGGTATGGAATTTGTGGCTAGGTTGAGGAACACCTAAGAAGTGTTGGAATGTGGTGATTCAACAGAACTTGGGGCTTCTACAACTAACCAAGCACGTCACAACAGATTTGGGAGTTTGGGGGTGAGTAATTTTTGTAGGGTGCCCTTAGGAGTGTGCTTATCTTCGTGTAGGCCCATTCAGGGTTTGACTATGTATTTCTTTAAGTGCTTTGTTGTTTATAGGTAGCTTTTCCTCGTTTCTCCCTTTTACGATATGAGTTGCTTAGTTTTCCTCTCTACTCGCCTCAAATGTCCACCATTACTACCTTCTCCTGCTCTTCTTTCCTGTTTATTTTATTTTCTGAGCCAAGTGTCTTATTTTGGGTAGGGATAAGGTGTGCATACATCTCCCTCTTCAAACCCCACTTGTGGGATTACTTGATTGTTATTGTTACTGACATATGTGAACCACTCACAAGAATCAGGGGAACACAATGCCTTTATTTGGAGAATCGTCTTACCATCAGAAAAAATGCTTTCCTGCTCAAGTTTAAATCAATACAGAAAAATACGGACATGATTTTCTGAGATCCTTCCACTTACCTCTAAACCAAAAAAGAACTCAATACTTGCGGCTATTTTTGATATTGTGAAAATTATATAAATGTGAGTTGAGGGAGAATAAGTATTTCAATTTTCAATACCAGCCAACTTTCTTCAATACATCCTTGCAGAGGAGCTCTTTTCCACGGCACTTCTCGTGAAGATTTATGATATAGATCTGCCATTGTAGAAATATGAATCAAGTTATATGGCATGATCAAATTTATATTTTATATTTTTATATTGCAGGATCGAACTTACACCGGTTACTGGAACACCTAAAACGTAAAATCAATTATTCGGCCTTTATTTTTCATTTCAAAAATTCTTATGAGCAAGGTTTACACCCTGAATTCATCATATTTATTTGTATTGTTTTACTACTTCACCCCCGCTTAGTTAAAAATGGTCATTAAAATGAGGACCAGCACAGTATCACATCACCAATCTACAAGGTATAAAAAGCAGTTGTACTGCTAGCTAGATCTAATGAATGTTTAATTTGTTCCGTTACTCTTCACTGTGAGGTGGAACGAAATATGTTTCCCGGTCGGGTGAATCGGACGATTGACGAGTCTGATGTCGCTGAAGAGAAAGATATAAAAAGAAAAAAGATATAAGTAGGCTTTCACCTAATCGGATGTTTTCCCCTTGGTCCCAGAGCAAGATCGGACCTATAACAGCTTTTTTCGTAAATAGCAAAAAGGCCTAGCCAAGAATAAGCTTTTCTCCGGCATTTAACTTTATTCTTTAATTCTTTTTAAGGTCATGTTGGTCCGTAGGGTAATACGCTAATATATTACATCAAGCCTTAAATAACCTATACTTGTACAGGGCTTGAGACTTCAAAGTCTTTCGTTCTAGTGAATTTCAAGTTTGTGTCGATTCCGAATCGGTACACTGTTAGGTTGTGGAGTCTTATTAAAATGGAAAATGAATGGTGAGAGCCTTAAGAAAAGTGGGCTGAGATAAACAAAAATGTGGGGTGAGGCTGTAGCTTTATGGTGGTACTTTTCCAAAAGGTGGACCAGTAATTTGAAGCAACCCATAAACAAAAGTGGGACCAGTTTTCTGAAATGGAGTTAGTATGATAATTGTATTTATCACATAACAGAGATATAACTAGCAATAATTCAAAACTCAAAGAAGAACAAGAAACTGGATCTTGAAAATACTGGTGACAAGCTTAGCAAAAAGTTCCATGTTAACACTCACCTTCCTGCCATCCTCAAGATAATCTGCTCATAAACACAGAAAGAAAAAATGATCAGTGCAAGAGGTTGAAAAATAGCATTCATTACAAACACATTATAAACTAAACATGGGATAAAGATTAATTACAGTTGGACAGAAGTTAGGGCATTTGTAAACATACTGCAATTATAGTAAGGAAACCACACCTTGATGAATATGCAATAAAAATTAAATACAGCAATTTCCTAAGAAAGTCTTTGATACCCATAACCGGACACACCATAGTCACAGTCACAGATGAACTAAATCTCTTCCAGAGTACAGACAAATAAACTATACCTGAGATAGTACACTATAAGATATTCCCAATCAAAAGAAGTTGTTAACAAATTATTAGCCTTTTTAAATTAGAAAAACTGGTCTAGATGTTGAGCGCAAAGTTGTTGTGAAAACATAAATTACAGATAATGCCAGAGAATAAATGCAGAATATAAGAGGATCACTTACCATATGCTCTTAAATTACAAATTTCAGGTGAATATATATGAAGCGTCTCATATCTTTCATCATCATCAAACTCAGCTCCAGATTCGTTTTCAGGGCTTTTTATTGGCTGCTCATCACAATCGAAAGATGTTTGCCCAGAGTCTTCTTCCACTACCTTCATAAACTAATAACCATTAGTAAAACCAAGACCATCCATGTACCATTTTGATTACACTTTTGTAAACGAACACCCTTTGAGCTAGCACAAGTGTTGGGCTCACCAAAAGTACCATCTTGGTAATAAAAGCAATATTCAAACAAAGTGTAGCTTAGTTATATTGGGTTAGGATCTCAAACAATATACGGAGTATCTCATAAGGACAATAAAAACATACAAAAATCTACAACCATCAGACATTAAGTAATAGTTGGATCACAATTTTAATTCCAATTGAGTTCTTCTCCATACCTACTACCTGATTTACGAAAACTGTAATTCTAGTTATCAACTGACTTATCAATTTTGTATAAGTAAACTGGCGGTATAAAGAACATCTTCAATACTTTGTTCAAGTAATGAAACATATATTAAATCTCAAAGTAAGCGTTGTAAATTTACAACAGCACTGAAAAGACGCTAAGTTGTTTCATAACAAAGAAACGAGTTAAGCTAACCCGTCTTGATTATAAAATTTTCAATGACATCTGAGTAATGCAGCCAAGATAACCATGCAATTGGTATTTGACAAAAAATCTAGATGGGATAGAAGGGAGATTAGGATTACTGGATACTGCTTGAGGTTCTACTTTTTTGTGCTAAAAAAATGCACCAAAGATCTATTTGGTGCAAATCGGCGTGGAGAGTGGTAAGGGACCTTAATGTGCTACTAAGAATGCAAAACCTAGATCAGATAATTTGTGCATTAGTTTTCAGGTAGCCACGCCTAATTCGCAAATTGAGGAACTCGGTGCACTAGTGTTTCTTAAGCCGCACACTAAGAAGTGTTAAGTCGCACACTATTGTTTCTTAATTTGCGCTCTAAGATTTGATCATTCTGGCACTTTTATTTATTAGTTCTCGAAGTAATACCTTATTGTTGTTACTAAAACTTCTTAGTTCTTCACTGACTCTTATTCAGTGCCATCTTAGAAAAAAATAATAATACAGAAAATTTATTTAATGTACTCCCTTCACTCATAGCTAAAAGTTTTGCTGGGATTACGATATAAATTACTCTCAATTTGAGTTAAAATTTTTAGACAATTACTTTTGGACGGAGTCACATGTTAGCCTTGAATGCCCTATCCCTCACTTTTGATGTTCCAGATAAGTCTTTTTAGACACTATCATTTTGCAGGTACAATCTCAAATTCTCAACACTCAACCACCCCGTGTTTTGCTTAACATAGAAGTTTTTGATGAGTTCATAGGCCTCATATTGTAAGGGTTTGATATTAGATGGTATAGTCATTAACTCATTATAGCTCTTGCACAAAATGCTTTTCAAATGTGTTCTCTTAAAAAAACAAAGCGTGTTTTTCTGAAGACTCCTGGAGGGTAAAGGTGTACCCACAAACAGTATATATTACGTGAGGCATGACCTTGCTACCAACCGTGATCAAAGTTTCCAGAGCAATTTGGCCTATGGCGGTACAAACCATTATCAGTAGCCAGTAGCTTCTATCGCCAGGCAGTATAGCTCTACTGGCATACTACCGGATCCGTTAGAGAGTTGCTGAATTTCCTTTTTTCATCACACCAATCAACCTTAAATCACTCTCAACAGCTCTCAATGTACTTCTGCCATCTAGAACTCATCTCAGACCTATAAAAGCTCCCTCCCTCCCTCCCTCCATTTTTAAAAGGTGACAACTACACTTACCGGATGATGCGTATGGAGAACTTCATATAATCCATTGACTATGAATTAAGGACTATCACTACTAATGGCCCCTATGATGCAATTACTACTGTAGGTGATGTACGAGTTCCAACTCCGCTTGACAAACTTAGTGGAGAAGACAAAAAAACTATCCCTGAATGCCAAATCTATAAATGTTCTTTTTTGTGCATTGGACCCTAATGAATTTGCACGAGTAAGCTCTTGTAGATCAGCAAAAGAGGCATGAGATTTACTTTGAAGCTACTCATGAAGGTGACAAGTAAACCAAAACCACAAAGATAGCACTTGGAACTGCAGAATATAAGAATATCAAGATGAAATCTGATGAGTCAATTGACATCATAGGAAATTTACTGAAATCTCATGAATGGCACCATAGCATAGTAAATTTACTGGACAAATGCGCCGAGGTCAAGACATCGGTCATATGGCGCTCTTTGTATTCCCATGAGCTTTTATTGAAGAATGTGGTTAGGCAGGCCACATCATACCACAATGCCCAAAACTTAAAAAGGACTATCAAAAGTTGGAAAAAAAAGAAGGTACTCAAGCTACTTAGGACTATTATAACTCAGCTTCAAACAGTGGTGAAACCAGTGATGAGGAAACAGTTAACATGTGCTTTGTGCCATCAAATGAAGAAGATGAGGTCTTATCAAAAAGAAATCTTCTCTTGACGATGATTTTACCTCTGAAGAGTTGAAGCTAGTTTTTTATGATTGCCAAGAGGACCTTTTTCGAAAAATTCGTGAGAAAAAAGAACTCAAGGCAGCTCTCGAAGCTTCTCGAGAAACTAATAAAGATTTGAATAAGGATATTGATAAGCTCCTTAGCCTAAACACGGATTTACAAAAATAGAATTGGTATTTTAATCAACAATATGAAAAAGGCTAAAACTGGGGCACAAACCATATTCTTTGACAATTTCAAATGAATTCACAAATGCGACACTCTACACCGAAAACCAACGAAAGAAGGCATTGGATTTGGTAGTTGCCCAAATAAAATGCAATTTTCAAAAGAATATTTTCGTGAACCAAAATCACACAATTCAAACTTTGCTTCAACATCAAAGATCAAAATCAAGTCTTGTCATTATTGCATGGAAACTAGTCATACTCTGACTAAATGTCAAAACAAAAAAAACTAGTAGAATGGCAAAAACTAAAATGGGTCAAGAAAAGAAGCAAAAATAACCATGAAGAATCCTACACTTGGATATCAAAAGCCTAATCATGTGCCAGGAAAACAAAATAAAAGATGAGGGGCACTCATTCTTTTATAAGATGAGATCATGAGAAACGAAGAGATAGATTCCTATACCGGAACCAACAAAAATTAAACTGGCATATCGACATAAAGTTTTTGTGGACTGGAATCCCAAACCAATATCAAGAGGTGGTTCTGTTAGCCTTGGTTTGCTAAATCTCGCATTTTGTTGTTAACAAATAATATATGAGCTAATGTTTGTTTGAGTGTTTCAAGTACGACAAAAATCGGTTTTCAAGAACGAAGTTATAACACCAAACTAGCATAGAATATAGGTAGAATTAAATGTAAGAATGTGATTTTATGTGTCTACATTCAAAAACTCAATGTGCACTCAAAAACATGCTTAAAAAAATTTTCTAAACTCAATCTTGCACACGTACAAAATGTTGGGATTGATTAATTAAAAAGAAAAAGAAAAAAAAGGAATATGCATGCATACACCTAATGCATGTGAAGTGGACCCATGATGCCATGCATGTGAAGGGGAGCTAGCTAATTGTCTCCTTCCCTTGTTTTTGGTGGTGTACGAAAGTAATGGGTTGGGATGCTCTTTTTTGGCCTTCACCTCTTATAAGAGGAATCTTCTTCTATATATTTGGGTGTGAGTTTTACACACAGGAATAGGAGAGGGAAGAAAAAAGAGAGGAAGGTTAAAGAGAGAGGTGTTACACAAGATATCACCAATATTGTGTGAGTGAGTGTAGGGAGTAACTAGTTTTAGTTACTCGGAAAAATACATCTAGGTGTAGGGTGTGAAAAGTCTGTTTATAAGTGTCTGGTATTTAGCACTTGTAAACAGGGAGAGTTTTTTGTGTATCGTTCTGAAATAGTGAAGATATAATTTTCTCTCATATATTCTCCTTGTGTTTGTTCTCTCATTTTTCTGGTGTTCTCAATATTTTTCGGTATCTTACGCGCTTAAAATTCCAACACAAAAATATCTTCCGTTGGGTATTTATTTTTTAATAAAATAATCAAATAAATATTTTCAAAAAAATTATTTTGTGAACTTCAAAAAACTAAAAAACAAAAGTTGTAGATCTTTTCAATACGAGATTGCCGGTTTTGAAATCACTGCATTCTGATAAGTATTGAAGTATTTATGGCCATTTTACCAAAATCCTAGGTTCCACGCATAAAAAATGTACTGGGCTACAAACAGTCGAGTGGTAGGACTGCTAGGGAGCAACTATCGACCGTTTTGTGGTTGTTTAGCTGAAGTTCACCGTTGCAGTGGTGCATGGTCAACCGTGGGTCTTTAACGGTCGAACCCATTGACCGTCTGAGCACATTTTTAGCTTAAAATAACACATAGCGGTCATACTTTGAATTGGATATACAGTTTTATCAACTTATTTATGGTATTTGGAGCCTCCTAACAGCTAAATTATTCAAATTAAAGGCTCCTAATCCAATCCTATAAATACCCTACCATTCTCATTAATTTTAATCATCGACTCAAGCTCTAATCTCTCATTTCGTATTCTAAAGTGTGTTCTTGGTCTTGTTCTTCATTCTTTATTATTTTGGCTATTTCAAGAGCCTTGTTTTTAATATCTTTAAACACATACTGAGCTTGTGATTATACGTATATACTCTCACATTCATAGGTTGATCTTGCATTGTTTTAGAGAGTATAATCTCCATTCTTCACCGACCAAGGATTGATCTTTTTCTTTATCATAGGCCAAAAGGTGTTGAATATTTTTCTGTGTTTTTAGACACATTCTTCATCAATCGTAACCGTCAAGAATAGTCGTATAAATCCTTGTGTAGACGATTAAGGATAGCTGAGAAATCTTTGGGTAAAAGGTTCAAGCATAGCCTTGGGGGAAAAAGGTAGAAGATAGCCTTCAAATCTTCGTTGTAAGGATTGTTTGCCAAACTAGTGCAAAGCTTTGACGGAGCTCAAGAGACTAGGACTTAGTGGATTCAAAACTCCTTAAGGAGGAACCTTAAGGTACTGAGTGGGGAGTTCCCGAACCAGTATAAAATTGGTGTGTCATTTATTTTACGCCTTTAATTTTCTACGTTTTAACATTGCATCTGCATTTACCAACACTAATTTTATTAAATCCCAAAAATATTTAAACGCCTTATTCACCCCCCTCAAGGGTTGGGGCACATCGACTAACAGGTTCTTTTTTGTATAGGTGTTAAACACAACCTGGATTGTTAATATTGGGTGCTCCAGACACATGACCGGAAAAGTGCCTTAGGCCCTGGAATTCCTCTTAAATAGATTTTATAAAAAGTCAGGTCACCCAGATTCATAATAGGGCACCCGCACAACATTTAGCCTCTATCACCTCAAAATATTTAAATTTCCTCACAGATTTAGCATGTGGCCTTTAAAGACACTAGCAGCACTCATAGTCAATTAGTCTTTAGAAGAAATTTGCATTGCATGGAAAAATGAGAACACTGAATACGGTCTTACACGTCTTCCACTTAACCATCTTTTGCCCCTCCTCGATTCCTTCTTCAGGAGCAGCAGTTGCAGGATAGCTGCTCTGGTAAAGCCGTAAAGGACAGAAATCCCATCATAGATTTAGGGGCTGTTTGTTTCAGTCTCTTAATGGTTCAGACTCTGAATAGTTCAGCACTTAATGGTTCAGACTGTTTGTTTCAGCCTCTTAATGGTTCAGATGTCTGAATGGTTCAGACATTTGCTTCTGAATGGTTAAGTATTATACAGATTCTGAATGATTAAGACCTCTTATCTAAATTGATCAGACATTTGCCTCTGAATAGTTAAGCAATATACTAGCTCTTAATGGGTCAGACCTCTTACTGGTTCAGCACTTAATGATTCAGACCTCTTATTGATTCAGCACTTACCTATTCAGAAGTTGCCAAACATCCCCTTAATAGAATGTTAGTTTCAGAATAGCTGACAAGGCTAATGCTAATACTGTGTAAATAAAGGATTATTATTATAACATACTTGTTGATTGTTTGTGTCGAGAAATTGAGCATTTTTTTTCAGGGCTGAGCCTGAAAGTATGCCTAAAAGCATTGCATTCTTTTGCCTTTCTCTCTGCAGCTCAGCATACAACTCACCAGCATCACCAAAATTCTCCACAACAGATGATGAAGCTGCTCGTTGCAGGAATTCAAATAAGCCACTTATAACATAATCAGATATGTCACCCAAAATTTACCTTGACTCCTAGATGTTGAGCCTGATGATAGTTTTTGACATAGCATCTTCTTCAATGGCGGTGAGTAAGAGTGAGCCTTGTCTGGTAAAGCTAAGTTTTCTAAGGGTTAAGAGGCAGAAGGAAAAAAGTTAGTCAATTCATTCCAAATAAAGATCACTCTGAGATGAAATCAGCGGTCAAATAGGAATAAAAATCCTCCAAGAAACTCACGATTATCATCCGAAGCCGCTAGAAGCTTAACGTCATCTCCATCGCCATAGCAACAGCCAATTTCTCCTAGATTTCTCCCCTCCATCAATGCTGGGTTCGCAGACAACATTTAATGGTGATGGAACTGGGAAGCCTGCAGCAGTTTAGGTAGGATTGTTGGGTAGGGCTGTTCACACTTTAGGTAGGACCTAAAATGCTAAAAAACGATTTAATACTTAATAGGTCCATATGGAATCCGAATGGAATGGGTTTCGAGTCGCTCCTAGATCCAGAAAATTTAGCTATTTAGAGTTCGGTCCGGTTCAAATTCGATATTATTTAGGTCCGGACCGAAAGTATTGAATGAATATAATAATTCTACAGGACCTAAAAGAGGTAAATATCAAAATTCTACTTTTTAAATTTTGTATTACACTTTGATGCTCTATTTTAATAAATATCTTAATTTATTTAATTAAAAAGTCTTTTTGTTAGGTAATTTTTAAAAAACTTAAAAAATATACTTCACATTAGTTTTTATGATTCCACATAGAAGTAGTTCATATTGTGTATCTATTTTTAGGGTGCCTATTATTTTATTTTTTTCTATTTGCACGGTACAAAGTAAAAAACCCTAAAATATATTTAATTGATCAAAGTATTTAAAAAAATATGCATTTTTATTCGTTCCAATAGGTCTAGACCGATTCGGTCCGGTATGGTATGTAACGCTCTAGAAACCGGTCTATAGTTAATCAATAATTAAATAAATAAGAATTATTTATTTAAGACAATCTATTCTTTTTAAAATTAAAAAATACATTAGATATTCTAAATGTCTCAATATAACGAGACTAATGTAACGCCCCGAAACTCGGCTTAGTATTTTAATTAATTTGTAGAATTAATTAATTATTGGGCCGATCAATACGAAGATTATTTTCTAATTTGCATAATTAATATGGGGGTTGACCTACGTTGTACGACACACTGTTCTGAACCCGACCGCGCAAATGGATTGAGAATCGGACTTACTGAGCCCAAGATACGACTGCCGAATGAGGTAATTGGGCCTAAATTTATCCTAACCAGTTAGGAAGTGTAAACTGGACCTTAAAATTTAATTAAATTTATATTAAATAGGGAGTGGGGGGAGTTACGAGACTTCCACTTCGTCCGTTTCGCCTCTGTTCGCTGTCCGTCTGCCAGGGAGAGCCAGCAGCCGCAGCAACCGTCGAGAACCTTCGCCGCTATCGTCGCCGTCGACGCTAGGGATTCCGACCGGCGTCCTCGCTTCGTCCCTCCGTCACGCGCAGCAGGCCGGCGAAACCAAGGAAGAGTTGCAGCGGCGAATTCACTCCGATTCAAATTCAATTCGTCGTTTTTCGAGGTGATTTGTGGTTTCTATACCTTTCGTTAGCGTTAATTCATAGATTAGAACTTCCTTGGCGTATAATCTTGCGATTTGATTGAGAATTTGTGATTGTTGTGTTGAAATTATGGAATTGATGTTTGGGGGTTGTTTCCGTCATCACCTCCGGCGGCCGCCGGCAACGGCGGCGGCGAGGTGGCCGGAGCTGGGCAGCCTCTTGATTTGGACCAATTGGATCCAATTGGCACCAATTGGGTGCAATTGGGTTCAATTGGGTCCTAACGGGTTCAATTGGGTTATTTGGATTTAATTGGGTACAATTGGGTTGGATTGAACTGTTTGGGACTGTTTGGGTGGCCAGGGAATTCCAAACGGGGCTGTTTGGTCTGGTTTGGATTTGGGCAGCCGGGGCGGCTACCGGCAGGGTGCCGGGGTTGTTCCGGCGACTATGGGGACTGCTCCGGCGGGGCAGCGGGTCTGAGGATCGATTCTTTGGGCTTGATTCCGCGCAGGTAAGTTGGGTTGATTGTAATTTGGGTTTGTTTGATTATGCATGACGGTAATCGTGGGTCTTCGGCCCGGATAGGCCGCTACGTGATTTGTTGTGAATTGTGAACTGAGATTTTATTTAAATTGATCTTATTGGTGAAAATTGTGGATTATGAATATATGTGAAATAGGCCACCTAGTATAATTAGGCGGACCTGAATTGGATTGACTGTTTGAATCACCAATAGGATATGGTTAGGAAATTGGCCATTGCGGGGCGTCGTCGCACCCCCAATGGTCTTGGGTTAAAAACGTACGTACGGAAGTCCGCGACCTGTCCTGGCATCGCAGGGACAGGGGCTTCAACCCGCCCAAAGTGAATCTCCTTTGGGTTTCTGAGCTGGCCCTTTTATAGCATCGCTTGGGGTGCCATGACTCAAAGTAGTTGATGTGAAATAAAATAAGGACATGATGTTCAAATGGAAGGTATTAATATAAATATGTTTATTTAAGCTATTTTTCTCTGTGATCATGTGATCACTTGCTGTTGTTGATTGTATGTTAATGTGGTGCTATTCTGTGAGTTAATGCTGGCTTAGGTATATTTTCACTCAGCGTTTTGCTGAGCGTGTAGTCGTTGTTGATTGACTGCACGCAGGTAGGAACACAGATTTGGATGGGCAACCCGGAGGCAGTGAAGTGGTGTTGTGGCGTGGATGACTCTTGTTTACTTTAATAATTAAACTACATTATTTTATTTGATTATATAGACCGTTGGACGTTACTTGGGTTTTCTTATGCTTCCGCGACGTTTGGGTTTATCTAATTATTATGATGAATTTGGTTTTAGTTAAAACTCTACGGACGAATTTTTTTTTATAATTGATTTAATTGTTATTTTAGAAAAGAAAATTTATGCATGCAAATGTCAACTTAGTAACAACCCGGTTCGCTAACCCGTTGGTTCGGGTTACGCGAGTTGGGGTGTTACAACTAATCTGATTATATTTGTAAAGATTTAAATTAAAAGAGTGATCGATATTATTTAATCAAAAAAATTAGAATGGACCAGGTGGAATTTATAAATGTTTGTTGTTTGATTATAAAAAAAATATCCTTGGGTAGGGATCGATAAATCGAGCCCAAATACACATATGGATCTCAATTCGGAGTAAGTTATCCCGAAAAGTGTATTTTTACCCAGAAAAATTATTTTAAATTAGAGAGTACAAAACCGTAGGGTATATATATATGAATAGATTTTTGCCTCCACTACCGCAGTACTATTCCTTCTTCTTTTCGATGGAAAGCGTTGTTCCTCGTTCTTCTTCTCCGATCCACGGGTGACGCGCGAGGGCTGGTTTCTTAGGCAATTGACGCCACAACAGCAGCCGCGAGAGAGGCTGCGAGCAGACCTGACGTGGCCCTCCCTGATTTCGGTGTGGGTAGCAGCGGCGACAGCACGACGCAAATCCACGACGCGGCGGCGACAACAGCAGTGAACTTCGATAGAAAGTACTCTCGTACAGCAGTGGCGACCTCGACTGTGTGCCCCGTCCCCTCTCTGCTCCGGTAAAAACAGCAGCGACGGCGTCTAGACGGCAGACCGGCGGTGGCGTCTGGGCAGCAACTCTGCCGAACAGTTTCGGGCAATGGTGACGTTGCTCCAGCGACTCTCCCCACCCTGACCAGCAAGAAAGGTTTTGACGGAATGGATGCAGCTCTGCTCCTCCTCCGGTATCTGACTCGACAGCAGTACCATCAACTCCGGTGATGTTCTAAGAAAAAACGAGCTTGATCGGCCGGCAGCGACTCGACCCGATCAGAATCGGCAACATGGAGGCTTTGATGACCGACACTGGTTGTCGTATTTGAGAAACTTTCCATTGAATCAAATCCAAACAAATCGAGGTGGGTATGTAGACATTTAATACTAGAATATGAAACTAATTTTGAAATTTCATTCATAATTATTATCGTGGTTGAGAGAAATTGAAAAGAGTTGGAAAATTTTTAAGTTTTAAGAAATAAAAAATCATAAAAGAATTATTTTATTTTATAAATTACATATTTTCATTTAAAAATATATACTCTACTTTTTAGTATTTTTAATCTCTTTTTTTATGCCATTATATTTTATCTCAAAACATATTTGTGATATTTTGTAACTCACTCTTTCTTTACTTTTTAAAATCAATATCAATCATATAATTTTTCTTTCTTTAATTGTATCTCACTAATCTATTTAACAAAAATAACAGATGAAATAATACTTTTTACTAATCTTAGTTAAAAAAACTAGATTTAAATAATATAACGATGTGTCAACTAAACAAAAATAATCTTAAATCACGTTTTATATATCAAAATGATTGTAAAAATGATTAGAGGCTAATAACATTTATTTTGTATTAGAAATTATTAATTTAACATGATTTATATTTTATCTAATTCTTCAAAAGTTTACAATCACTGATAGAGTAATGATTATTGTGTATTAGACCAGATCATGGGCCCAGGTATCTGCCCACGAAAAAATGCATGACACGAAAAAATGCAAATGACGACGACAAATGTTGACAACACATAGGCCTTTCATGGTAGCCTCTATCGACTCGGCGGTAGGGGCCTACTGTCCGCCCGGTACGGAGGTACCGCTTGGTGATAGGTGCTGGCAGAGGGAAGGTAAAACGCTGGGAGTGGCGGAAGCTCGGTACCGTCCCGGCGTACCGACCTACCATGGGACGCGATAAGTTCTTGAGTTGCACGAGCAACGTTTTTCCACATCAACCCAACATTAAACTCGAAACAACAGACATCAAAAGATTCTAAATTCATAATAAAACATTATCCAACATACCTATAAACATATCTAATTCAATTCATGCTTTCCAAATCATAAACAACGTAAACGAGACACAACTCACGTAGGGTTCACATAATTCAATCGTAACGATTCTATAAACGTAAGAGTCAAACCTATGACTATAACCATACGCTAGATGTCCACGTACTCACCATGAATTCGACAAATATATTATAACGATAATACTAACAAATGGGGTACGACGGTGTGGAACTCCTCTTCTTCTTTCTTTTCTTCTCTTTTCTTCTTTCTTCTTCGCTGTTGTTGTTCTTTGTCTGGTCCTATTCTTCAATCCCGAGAGAAGAAACGAGAGAGACAGATGGGTTGTGAGCCGCAAAGGTGAGAC
The DNA here is from genome assembly GCA_900332095.2 of Cuscuta campestris. Lineage (NCBI taxonomy): Eukaryota > Viridiplantae > Streptophyta > Magnoliopsida > Solanales > Convolvulaceae > Cuscuta > Cuscuta campestris. The sequence continues at coordinate 2,611,080 of OOIL02005488.1, forward strand.
TTAGGCGAGTAGGGGTATATTTATAGGTTTGGGGTTTTGGGCTCCGTATTAACTTAACGTAAATTGCCAAAACACACTTTTTGGGCCCACGAGCTCCAAATCCAAATCTGTTTGCATCGTTGGACTCGTCCCGTTGAATCATTCACAACGAAATAAACCTTTTTATAAAACGAAAAATATTTTATAATTCCACCAAGTTCGTCTCAGTAATTAAGTAACTATTTTTAATCAATTAATTCTGATAGGCCGGGTTTCGGGGCGTTACATTTTACATGCCCCGAATGAATTTGTACTATTTGATCTACGATTACTCTTAAAGCTCAAAAGAAGATAATCCCAATAGTCTTTTATTTTGCAATTACTTTCAACAAAATTCAAGATTAAACATTGTCATTTTGTTAGGCGTGTCGTAGCACCTACAAATTAATTTATTCTTTTCCCTTACTTAGTTCCTTCTTGTAAAAATAATATTTATTAAATCTATAGATAGGATAAGTAAGAGTCGATCCCACGAAGAAAGACATTTTTTTAGGCTATGAAAATCGATTTACTTTGTAACTTTTTATTGAGTGAAAACTACTATCTAAAATCTATAAACTAAATTAAAAGATGGGGGGGTTTGAAAATTTGTTTTCTAAATAAAGTAAAAAAACTAACTAAAGTGACACACCACACCAGAACAAATCTCAAAACAAACCAAGGATAAAAAAAAACAGAACATAACTCCACCAAAAAGCCCAAACGAAGAAGACAAGCACACATAACATAATATTTTAGAGACTTAAACAATTTTAGAAAACCAACAAAATGTTTTATAATATAAAAAATAAATATCCAGGATCAAAACTTTGTTGAAAACTAGCATAATCATCAACCAACTATAAATTAATACAAGGGTCCGGCTGAAAAAGAAGTCCACCAACGGTTCTTTCCTATTTTCCCATTCATAAAAGCTCATGTTAGGACCAACCCTAACTCTAAACCCTACTACCCTTAGCAACCCAAAGACCAACCCTTAGATTACTACTAAGAATAGTGCATTAAGATTCGTGGAAAACATCACCGTAACAATTTTGCAGTAACACGAAGGTTATTTAACAAAATCAGTTTGAGAACCTTGATTAGCAAAAACCACTTAACGAGGCAGCCCAGGTTAATCAAGTGACACTTGGTTTCTAGAAAAGTTCGGCTATTTAAAGCACTTTGGACTTTAAAAGAATATCATTTTAAATTGGATTAGGTCGCGATCCTAATTTGACCCAACTTAAGTAAAATCAATTGAAAAATAGTTCTCAAACACCTTTGAATTAATTTAAAAGTAGCAAAAACTGGAATAATTTTAAGAGTATTAAACTTGAAGTAAAAGTG